>OX453017.1:10406446-11006446 GCA_949699075.1 Asteroscopus sphinx
CCTAAGGCACAGAGTACATTTGTATATATGAGATAGAGTGATCACTCTAAAGATGTAGCACAGTGGCACCGCCTGGTGGTCGGAACAGGCAACTTTTGCTATTATATATAGCTATACATGCATATATAGTCTCTGCAGTCTACTGTACATATTATGTTTTAATTTTATAGTACATAATCGGAAATAAAGGATAAACATGTTACCCTTGATTGCCAACTATGTACTATATTATTTTCCTTTATAGGCATGTAGAAAATAAAACAAACCGTTAAAAAACAATTATTTATTTCTTTAACCGATGTTGAGAGTGAATCAATTATAGGTCCTTGGGTGTGAGAGCCATGTGGGCCAGTACAGTTTGTTAACTCTTGTAAAGGTTTCCTTCTTAATGACTGATAACCTGAAACAAGTATAAAAATATAAATACTTAGGTAATATTTTTATAAAATCACTGCTGAAAGGGGGAGTGGGCCATAATTCATGTAGCCCCAGTGATGAATGACTCAGATTTTAGTTTCTGTATTGCATCAGTATTATAATCATTAAAATATATTTTTGCGAAGGTTGGTTCCTATTCCGCACTTAAGCAAAACATTACAGAGTGATGGAATAACAAACAGACAAAAAAATTACAGGCAATCTTATTTTTTTTATTGCCTTTTAAAAGATTGGTCACAGACTAGTGGAACGCAATTCAGGAATCTGATATACAAGTAGGAAATTGCTGAGGGAAATATGTATGTACCTAGTGCAATAATGAAAACATAGCTTGACTTACGAGTTATGCAGCTTCGAACGCACCACTTTCTGGTCGACATATTAAGAAATATCAGAATCAAAACACTGCAGCACTGCAATGATCCAAACAGTCGTTCAGGAGTAGCTTTTTTCATAATATACAAAAGTACTCTGTGGTAGCAATTCCGCCAAAATCCAATAGTTTCCCAGTGCAGTTACAAAAAGCGGTATCGTCCACAGACTACTTAGAAGATACTACGTATCAGACGGACGACTGCCTTGAAATTTTTTCATCGATTAAGTAATCTGTAGCAGGGGGAAAATAGAATTTGACATTTGCAAGTAGGTAGGTTTTCAGTATCTATATATCTATAGGTAGATAGGTATAAATGATACTAGTGTATAGATAGGTAGGTACTAAATGTTTTATTATATTTACGTGGGCTTATAGGTAAAATTCACTAAGTGACATTTTTAGCAAAATATACATCACTTTCGGCTGATAGGGAATTGGATGGAAAAAAAAACTGATTTTTGCCAAAAATGTCACCTAATGAATTTCACCTTTATACCCATACTGTTAGGTACGTACAGTACTGGACTGTGTCTGGGATATTAAAATTTAAACAACAGAACATTTTTTAGTTGATTTATTTTTCAGTTTTTTTATATATTTTTCATACGCCATTTTTTGAATTTGCGGCAGTACCCCCACTCGTTTTTCGAGCCGCACAATATCGGTTCCCCCTAAAATTTTATTAATTGTGTTACACCAGTTATGGATGGCAAATTTCACAACAATTAATGCAAATTGATTGTTTCGGTGTTTCGGGCAGTTTATTTCGTACGTCATTTTTGATTTAATTTCTTTTAAAATAGTTTTGGAGATATAATTTATGTGAGGGCTATTTTCCAGAAAATTATTTGTCGTTTCCATAACTGTGCCGAAACACCGAACTGCTTTCTCAGATGGGTAGCTTAGTCGCTTTTTACATTGGTTGTACTCCCTGTGACTCACCCATTCATGAATTTGAAGAGGTGATTCAGATGTCAATAAATTTTTACATTCGTCACAGGGAGTTCTTTCTAACACTTTTCTCACTACCCATCCGGCAGTGTACGCCCGAGAATGGACTTCCAGGCGTTGTTGTCTTGCCCGATTGACAACTTCATTCACATTGTCAGGATGATCAGGCAAATTTGACTTTGACCGAGTTGGTGAAGTTGGTGAGGTTGTTTCAGTCTCACATTCGGCTTCAAAAGTGGAACTTGTTTTCAGTTTTAAAATTTGAGACATGCTCAAAAGTTGGTCTGCCCGATCATCCTCACAGTTAAATGTATCATTGTGAAATTTGATCATCCGTGTTATCAGAAGTGATCTGAATGTGCAAATGAAGCTGTAGCAGTCTGGGTCATTGTGTCTGAAGTTATACGCCCTCACTTGCCCAAAAAAGTTTTCAACTGGATCAGAGTTGAAATAGCGAGGACGCATAACTTTTAGACCCTGCTCTTGAAAGAACTGCCACAGCCTCATTAAACTTTTCAAGGTAGTAACACAGCTTTTTAATGTGGGCACTGATATTGTGTTGCCTTTTTCATCCAGAAATTGAATTTTTTCTAAAATGTTAATGGCGTCCTTCCAGAATGAATGGTGCTTAGTTGTGGAAGTAACTGCCCTCCGCAGGTCCTTTCCTTTTGTATGCTTATGGTGGAGGGCAGCACCATTGATGCTGTCAAATAGGTTGTCGAAAAACTTCACTGTTTTTGCTGTGTTTGGCATGGTGTCACTCACTGGTCTTCCATCGGCATAGTGAGCTGGAAATAGAAAATGATTATATTTAAGGTTTGTAGTATATCATAGAATCATAGTCAAAATAAAGAAAAGAAGAATAGGAGCCCACCTAACCAATTACAAAATTAATATGACTTTTTACCATCTGAAAAAAAAAACAGGGTCTGTCATGTAATAATAGATTTATGAAAAAAATAAAGTGAAAACAAAAAATCTGCTGTTTTGACATGTTGTCGAGCAACATTGATGACTGTTGTAGGAAACAGTAGCCCTAGCACAAACCATAGAAAAAGTTGTTCTTTATGATAAGTACATTCACCCCTTCAAAGGTCCCCAGGCCCCAGCTTATGTTACATCTTATCAGTTTTTCAAATATATCTTTAACAAGATATGGCTCAGATAGTTTTTTAATAGTATAGAAAAAAAAACTTACAAAACTGTGAAGTATACGAAAGGGCAGCAGATACGGTGGAACTGAACACACGCGCGGCAGTTTTGACCTGCAAATTTTTCATTTCAATTAATGCTTACAAATCAGAAAAGCAATGCAGTAAACAATAAACTGGGTGTTTATTAGTAATACCGTGCACTACATCATTTTACTGTGCAGTATAAATTGGCCGTTTTTATTAGCATGGCATATACTTAATTATTGACCAAGCAACTAGGTTTCCAAATCAACAGTAGCATCACAGGAACATACTACCATTCCAAAATGAGACAGTTAGGTCAAGTGAGAAGTTCATTTATAAATAGTATTAAAGTTGTTTTGGAATGCAAAGAAAATACAAACCTTCATTTTATTTCTATTGCTCATTTTCTCAGGAATGACATGATGATCATTAAGTTTGTGAAGAAGTCTTGAGTCAGCATGGTTACAGTCTGTCAAATACACGTCTACAATATCCTGCCATTTGGAAATTTTTCCATCCAATTTAATACATTTGTTAAGGAAGTTATTTCTGAAACCCTTAATTATGTGTGAGGGGTCGTAGATAATGTTTAATTTTAGTCCGCATAACTCCACAGTGTCATCTGAAAGACAATAATTATAAATTAGATTGGAATTTAAAATTCAACAAAAAATGTTTAATGTTATGATATCCTGATGTATGGTCTATGTATGTGCTATTGGCACAGATAAAGAATGGGACTGAAAATAGTAGCATTTGTATTCCCCTCTCGCTCACACATATAGTATTGTGAGAGTGAGAGGCACATAGAACAGTAAAAGTGCCGCCATTTCCAATCCCATTCTTTATTTGCATGAGTAGTATGTGTATTCTTTACCAACCTGTTGGCAGATCTGCAATGAGTTGTGCTCGCCTTGTCTCTTGTTGAAGCTCCCCAAGAGCTCTGCGAAATGTCGATCCCTGATCGCAGATTGTAGCAATGGGCCTAAGCCCAATCTCTATGGATGCAGTGACAACTTTTTTTATTATGCGTTTCAGCTCAGCTGGATTAGTTGCACCTTTACAAAAGTAAAAGGCAAATGGTTGCTGCCATTTATATACAGCTCCTCTTAACATAAAGACAAGAGCTTGGTCTGCAAACTCTTTATGTTTTTGATCGAAGTGCACAAATCCATTAATATTATCTTTGTTTTGATTGAAACTTAGCCGTTCATCAAGGTGCATCTCATCAAAAATTATGGAGCAAAATTTTTTGTTAGTGTTCCATGTGGCAACCTGAAAACAAAATAAATGTTACTTTTTCATTGTGCACTAGACACATGTGGGATATATCACACTATACACATAAGTTTGAAAATGACATACCTCTTTCTTCATTACTTCAATAAGCACAGAATTTATCCCAACTTCAATATTCAGCTGTGATATTAGCTTATTCAATGTGGATTTTGAAGGTAAGATGAATATTTTCCGTAGAAATCTGTAACACTTTGGGCTCTGTTTCATAATAGATAGTGCAATTAGTTTTTCAGAGTCTGTAAATCTGTGGGCCTGTTTCTTTTTCATACAAAGGTTTATTTGCATCTGCATTATTTGCTTAGCATATGGGTTCATCTTACAAGTAAGCTCTTCAAAAGAGTTCTCCTTAGAAAATTTCAGTGCCCTTTTTGCCCTCTTCAGATAATCAATTTGGTGCTTAGATTTATTGTATATCTTATACAGCTTTGCACAATTGGGTGTTAATTGGTTTATTTTACTTATTAGTCTTTTTCTTGATGCCTTTGGTGTTTTTAGGAGAATCAAACCTGGGCCTGCAAAAAAACTTCATCTCATTATCAATATTCATTTGAGATTATAATTTGGAGTCAGTGTTTCATAAACAGCTACCAGTTGCTGACTGCCTTGTTGGTCTAGTGGTCGCAAGCCCAACTGACGAGCGTGGGGTCCTGGGTTCGATTCCCGGGTTGGGCAGTGTTATTGGGTTTTTTCATTAGGAAATTCTCAGTAGCAGCCCGGAGTCTGGATTTGTGCCCGGTCAATGGCAATAGGCTCGCCCCCTATTACTTGGGACTATAACATAACTGGCGAAATGTGGGTGTACTATTACACCTCTGCCTACCCCTTCGGGGAAATACAGGCGTGATATTATGTGTTATGTGTGTGTGTTTCATAAACCAAGGAGTCTTCAAGTTTCAATTGATTAGGTTAAAGTAGCATTCAATAGCTAGGTAAGCATGCACTATTGTCAACCATTTCATTGCTTAATACTTTGTGAGATAGTGGTCCAACACAAGCCTATTTATACTAATATTATTAAGAAGAAAGATTTGTTTGTTTGTTTGTAATCGATAAACTCTAAAACTACTGATTTTAATAATTCTTTCACTATTAGAAAGCTACTTTATCCAGTATAACAATTATACAATATAACATAACATAACATCACGCCTGTATTTCCCCGAGGGGGTAGGCAGAGGTGTATAGTACATCCACATTTCGCCAGTTATGTTATAGTCCCATGTAATAGGAGGCGAGCCTATTGCCGTTAACCGGGCACAAATCCATACTCCGGGCTGCTACTGAGAATTTCCTAATGAAAAAACCCAATAACACTAACAAACACACACTAACACACTTTTATACAATATAAAATGTCGAAAACTTAGTACAATAATAATAAAAACTTATTTCAAGAAACCAACCTTTTGCTTGAGAACTGGTTGATGGATGAGCAATTAAAATTGATTCTGTTGGTGAATAATGACCAGAGTCCTTGCATATGGAAGCTACAGCTGTAACAATATATACATACCATACATTAAGACCACATTTACTATGTACTCAAGTGCAAAAAAATTACACATGGCAAAAATTGAAATTTACAAGTAACCAACCTTTTGCTTGAGAGCTGGTAGATGGATGAGCAATATAAGGTGATTCTTCTGCCGAGTGATGACCAGAGTCCTTGTATATGGAGGCTGAATCTGTAAAAACATAAATACCATACATTAAGACCACATTTACTACATACTCCTGTGCAAAAAATGACACATGGCAAATTGACATTTACAAGTAACCAACCTTTTGCTTGAGAGCTGGTAGATGGATGAGCACTATAAGGTGATTCTTCTGCAGAGTGATGACCAGAGTCCTTGTATATGGAGGCTGAAGCTGTAAAAACATATAAATACCATACATTAAGACCACATTTACTACATACTTCTGTGCAAAAAATGACACATGGCAAAATTGACATTTACAAGTAACCAACCTTTTGCTTGAGAGCTGGTCAATGGATGAGTAATGTAAGGTGATTCTTCTACAAAGTGATGACCAGAGTCCTTGCATGTGGAGGCTGAAGCTGTAACAACATATACATACATCATTGCCATAATTATTATACTAGTATAAGTCATAAGTATTAGTGTTTTTTTTATATTTAATCTGTATTTCTTGGTGGCTTACCACTGAATCTCGCAACCTTTGGAATTGGTTCTTCATCTTTGAAATAGGAATGGTCTGAATGTCTTTTCTTGGTTATTTCTTCACATTTGTTGGCTGAAATGGGATTAAAGACAGTTGACTTATACATTTTATATTGAATTAGCATGAACAATATTTAAAAAAAAACAGTTAATATCGTTTTAGGCTACTTACAAATATCATCAATGTGTAGTGCGGGAACCCCATTGGTAATTTCCTCAGGTGTAAACAATGATGGGTAGGCACCATACCTCAGTCGGGAATTCGGCCTGGTAAACCTTTTCTCAAAATGTATGTGACAAACCGAGAGTTTAGCAAGTTTTACTTTCGGTACATTTTTGAGATTTTCAGAGTTTATACAGTCCAACCACTTATTAAGTCTAATATCATCACTCACGGGGAAATAATGTAAAAATGCGTCCTCTCGCTTATTACTACAACCAACAACACAGCACTTTGGTGTCCGCATAATTGTTGCTCTCCGTTTATAGTTTTGCACCAAAAATAAACGACTTTAATTAAATCCTCGGAAAATCAATTACAAAAACTCGACGAAAACAACAGAATTTACGGAATTTATTTACTCACAGGAGAAAAAATAACTAACTGACGCTACTACTGACAGCTAACTACAACCAGTCAAAGATGGCGGCGACCCAGGCCACCGCGGGGGAGGAATGCGGTGCGCGGAGGACGCGGTTCTATTTTCCCCCTTCGCTCTACAGCAAAAATATTTTCTATGGAAGTGAACCGGCGGTGTACCATTGTTAGAACACTGAAACAAACACAAAACATAAATATACATACATACAATAAAATAAATAGTATTAAAAACATTTAAAATACACATATACCACAACCCCATAAACAAAAAGTGTCACAATCTGATGTCATTGCTACGGATAAAAAACATCAAAGCTCTAAAGAGCCTTGGAGAGGGATAAGTTAGAAGAGAAGGGAAGTTTATTGGCATAGGAATTTTAAGTTTTGGAAGAAAACTATATAAATCCAGTAAAGGATTATTATTGGAACAGTTAAAGAAGATGTGATCCAAAGTACCTTCGTCCATCCCACACTCACAGAGAGACGAATCCCGTACACGAATTTTATGTAGGAAAACGGGGGAACAACAGTGGCCAGTACGAAGCCTGCAAAGAACTGATATAACCTTCTTTGATGTCTTTTTATACTGGGCAAACCAAGGCTTAGGATCTACGCTGGGTTGTATCGCGTAATAATAACCACCTTTCTTTTTACTAGTGTTATTCCACTGTACTTGCCATGAGGATTGTAAGTCCCTTTTTGGAAGGCCCAACAAATCGTACCCCTGATAACTGAAATGCTTAAGATCTGCAGATTGAGACGTAACTGCATCTTTGGCAAGTAAGTCTACACATTCATTTCCCCTGATGCCACAGTGACTTGGAATCCAAACCAGGTGAACAACTTTTTGTTTTTTGCTACAAGAATATAGTGTTTTTTTAATTTCCAAAAGAAGTGGGCTATGTAATTTGCTCTTGAAAGGGTTTTGTTTTAAAGCTTGTAAACAACTTAAAGAGTCTGTAAATATTACTCCAAAATTTATGTTGTGAGACTCTATAAAAAGGCATGCTTCCAATATAGCCACACACTCGCCGGTGAACACAGAAGCTTCCTGAGGACACTTGAATTTAAAAATAATCTTGGAGTTTTGGTAATAAACCGCAGCCCCAGTACAACTAGTATTTGCCAATTTTGAAGCATCAGTAAAAAATCTATCAAATTCGTTCCAACGCTCTCCAACCGCCGCGTTGAAAGTTGAATCCGCTGAAAGAGACCGTTTGGAAATGCCAATGTCGAAGAATATTTCTGGACTATAGCATAAGATTTCATAACTAAAATTATAAATGGGAAGTTTAGGGAATTGAATGATGCAGCCTTTTAAATTTTGAATTTGCCGAAATGATTGTACAAATAGGGGGATTTCTTTATTTCTCCAATAGCTTGATGATCTACATTGCTCATCTAGTTCACTAACTTTTTGTAGAAGCGGATGTAAGGAATTGGTAACAATTCTGGCCCAAAATCGAGTTGCCAAATATTGTCTCCTTAGAGCTAAGGGTGGTTCTGAGCATTCAACCTGCAACGCGTTAATCGGAGAGGATTTCATACAACCTAAGATGATCCGAAGGCACTTAGCCTGAACCCTATCCAGTCTTGATAAAGCACCCTTGTTGCACGGAATTAAAAGGAATGAACCATAATCAAGAACACTGCGGATTAAGGCATTGTATACCAATTTCATGGTGTAAGGGTGAGCACCCCACCAGACACCGGCAAGAACTTTAAGAATAGGAATAATTCTTTCGCATCTTTGCACCAGATAATTTAAATGATGTAAGCCAGTCAATTTTTGATCCAAAAAGACGCCTAAAAATTTTACTATTTTGACAACTGGAATACAATGCCCTTGGATACACAATGAAATTTGTGGAATCAGCCTTTTACGGGAAAAGACTACTATCGAGCTCTTGGGAGCAGACAAGCTCAGACCATGGTCCTTAAGCCATTGGTTTAAAGAGTCCAGAGAGACAGAGAGGGAAGAAGCTGCATCACTAATAGAGGAATCTGAGACATAGAGAGCCAGGTCATCAGCGTATTGCAGAATGTGACAATTGCTATTCAGACATGAGTTAATATCAGCTGTGTATAAATTGTATAGCAAGGGACTAAGAACTGAGCCTTGTGGTAAGCCCTTCCATGTCTGCCTATGCTCAAACTCCTCACCCTGGACTCTCAAAACCAAAGACCGCGAAACAAGCAGTCTACATATACACTGCACCAACTTCACCGGAAGCCTCAGCTGTTGCAATTTTTGCCTGAGGAGGGGAAGAAGAACATTGTCGTACGCAGAGGCTATGTCGAGGAAAGCGGCGACAACAGATTGGTTCTTAGAGAGTGATATGTGAATATCTGATACCAAAATTCCCACGCTATCCATGGTACTGAACCCCTTCCTGAAACCGAATTGTGACTTCGGCAGTAAGTCTCTCGATTCGACGATCCACTCCAAACGATTCTTGATCAGGTGTTCCAGTAACTTTACCAAAACTGAAGATAAAGCAATCGGTCTAAGACCATTCGGATCATCTGCATGTTTACCAGGTTTTAAAATGGGAATTATTATTTGAGTTTTCCACTGATCTGGAACCAAGCCGTTTGTTAAACAAAAGTTTAAAATATTTAAAAAATAGTTTTTGGCCTTGAGACCTGCATGTTTGATAAATGAATAGACGAGTCCATCAATACCAGGAGCGGAGTCATGAACATGCTTTAACACTGTATCTAGCTCCTGCAGCGAAAATGGCGCATCAAAGGGATCTTCCGAAGAGTTCATAGACGAAAAATTACTCTCTTCCTCCAATGGCACATATGATGGGGCTATTTTGTCAAAAAAGAGCTCTGCAGTCTGACGAGTGATAGGGGAAGAAATTGAAGGAGAGCAGCCACGTCTGAATCTGTTGATCCTTTTCCACACTGCTGACACTGGAGTAGAAGGAGATAAGGAACTGCAAAAGCTAACCCATCCTGCACGTTTCTTTTTCCGGAGCAGTCTTTTTGATTTGGCTAGAGACCTATTATAAGCGATTAGATTGTCGACGATCATCTCGGAGTTATAAGTACGTTCCGCGTCATTCCGTTCTCTTATTGCCATTGTGCATTCTTGATCCCACCACGGAGGTGATGGGATCTTATTGAGGGCAGAGTTTTTAATTGGGAAACAGGAATCGGCACTGGATGTTATGGCCGAAACAAAGTTCGCACAGCAGTTTTCCACATGGTAGGGACCAGAAGAATCTAAAAAATGGGAATCTAAATTTGGAAGTATGTCAATTTTGTCCTCCAATGATGAACTATACTCTGACCAATCAGGATTGGACAAATTATACCTCAAAAGGGGAGGAGATGTTTTTTCTAAAAATGTTCTATCAGCGAAAGAAATTACAATGGGGTAATGGTCACTACCATGAGTAAGACTTGTGCATTGCCAGTGAGCTGATGCTGCTATGTCCAGTGAACAGAATGTTAGGTCTACACAGCTTTTTTGTTGCCCAGGTGGGGTTCTCCGAGTTGAACAGCCGTCATTCAAAACGCAAAGGTTAAGGTCATCTAGGATTTCCACCAAACCTTCCCCAAAGGGGTCACACCTTTCAGATCCCCATCTGAAGTGATGACCATTGAAATCTCCCATGACAAGCAAGGGGCCATCAATGCTTTCAAACGTTCTCCTTAAAATTGGAAGAAAAGTTTGGTTAGGGTGCGCTACATAAATGGATAAAAGGGTTATGCCCTCTACCCTACCTGCCACAATAGTCATATCTCCTCCAAGGGGAGGCATAGACAAGGAGAGAAGTGGAACGCGGTTGTTTATGCAGAGAGCAGACCCTCCATAGCCATCAGATCGATCGCATCTGAGAATGTTGTAGTGTGGTATACGAAAGCTAAGACTAGGATTAAGCCAAGTCTCAGCAATAGAACAAGCTAACGGCTTGTATTTATTTAAAAGGAATATGAGGTCGTGTTTCTTATGCCACACGCTCCTCACGTTCCATTGTAGGAAAACCAGGCGGGCCGCCATTGGTAAAGTTTGATAGAAGAGAAAGTAAGTCGTTGGCAACGTTGGACGGTGAGTTGGATATATTTGAAGTAGACAAAGTTGTCAGAAGTTTCACTAGTAGTTGAATGATAGTAGACAAATTGTCTGAAGTCTGTACTGTATCGATATTATTGTTATTTTTAGCGCAGCCATTTGACTGTGAAGATCGGGGAGTGCTAGTTAATAGCTGATGAGCAACTTTGTCATAAGAGGGGGAAAGAGGGGCATGGGTCTTAGGCTTCATGAAAATAGTTTTTCGATAAGACTGAGAAGATCCAGATTTAGCAATGTCAGCATAGCTGCGAGAAGATATAGGGACAGTTTTGCTGGCTTCAGCGTATGAGATTGACTTCTCAGCCATAGTTGTTTTTATGGCTCTCTGTCTACCATACTCCGGGCACGCCTTGCTATTGGCAAAGTGGCTCCCAGAGCACAGCACACAAAAAGCTTCGCCTTCAGCAATGCTGCAACCATCACCGGGGTGATCATGGCCGCATTTACTGCAGCGTGGTTTTGACCTGCACAGTGACTCAACGTGTCCAAATCTGCAACACTTGCGGCATTGAATTGTCGGGAATATATATTGTTCCACAGGTAAGGCAGTGTAGCAGCAGAATATCCTCTTAGGCAAAACTTGGCCATCAAATGTGATGACGCAAGTTTCTGTTGGCTTCCATTCAGTCATATCATCTTTTACAACTCTTTTGTTTATGCGACGAACTTTCAAAATGTGCCCACAGCCGGAAGGCACTGCTAAGTAAGCTTTAGCCTCCTCTTCTGACAAGTCTGTGGGAACCCCATTAACGACACCCATACGGGTTATATTAAAAGTTGGTATACTCGCCTCGTAATTACATTTGTCAAGAAGGCTGTTTGCTAGAAATGAGTTGGCATCCTGAGGGGATGCAAACTCGACAGAAATTCGGTTTCTTCCAACTCTCTTTACGCCATCACGGATTATGTTACTGATGTTATTTTCAAGGAGAAACAGGCCAAATGTAACAGGGTGGAGAGCAGTGCCGGAATTAATTTGGGTTTCTTTGCGAGAAACATGGACCATATATGGCGCTTTATCCAAAACAGAGTATTTTGACCTACATATTTGGCTTCTGGCTAGCTTGGGAGGACGATTTGAAGTGGAATCTTCATTACCAGGGCGTTTACGGGAATTGGTTTGGGATAAGGGACTCATGGGCTCGCTATAAGAGCATACCACATCAGCAAATTGGCTTAAAGGATTTGGGGAGCTGGGGCTTACATCTATAGGGGTGAACATGGAAGTGGGTGTAGAAGGAATATCCGGAGGGTCGGGAGGTTTGTTTTTATCCATGATTCTTGCTTAAAACAGGATTTATAAAACAAACGATACAAACCTGCTAACAGGTAGTTGGACAAGACACAAGACAAACACAAAAACAAGTCACAATATCACTCAAAATTACTAAAAAAACAATGAATGGTTCTAGACACACGTGCTAACCAAAGACACCCTGTGGCGAGAATCCTAGATTACTGTTAATAGATTGTGAAAAGTTTATCAATCATTTTTTCGATGTCAAAGGTATTGTTAAGATGTCATATTGATCATAAGATTCCGTACATTTTTAAACCAATCAAAATATGCATATCATTAGTGTGATTTGGATATTATTTGTGTCACGATGTCACACTTCATTCGTAGGCTGTGAAATTGACCCTTGGGAACGCACCTCTTCGTAGATTAAGAAAGTCCGTAGGAAGGAACATATGGTCCGTAGATACTTTCGAAAAGTCAGAGATGCAGGCTACGTTCCAATTCAGAATCCTTCTGCAGGTGATGACTACGACAAAGCGCGTGAAATTCAAAATTTCTTGAGTGTTTTACAATTTGTAGCTTGATTGTTTTCGATTATCGAGCTGTTTTACAATTTGTAGCTCGATTGTTTTCGATTATCGAGCAAATTTAGCGTAAGCAGCTATGTTCTATGTTTTTTATAAGTATTATTCAGTATATTGTGATTATTGTGCAATTTACAACAAAACAAGAAATTTTGAATTTCGCGGGCTACTGCGTCGCAATCACTTTAACAGCTTGGCTAATAATTGGTTAGAAACAAAAATTAACATTTAAATATTTTATTCATCAATGCATCGTTTGTCTGCGAATCTAACATCATTTTCTTTAAACAACAGTATCTAGTCAGAGAATCTTTAACAGGATGCGACAAAATGTTCTGAGGTGCGTCATACGGATTAAATTCTGCAAATTCTGGCTCAGTATCATCGTCTGAAAATAAATCCACTTGTTGGCTTTTCACAGTACTAAGCTTTATGCATTCATATTTTTCCAAAAACATGCAAACATCTTGAATGGCTTTAAACGTCACGTATTCGCATCTATCCGCTAAATATACTATTGAACACCCTGGCTTTTCGAATATTAGATTCATGATGACACCACACCATTTGAAAAATACATCTAGTCTTGCTTTACCAGTTAATGACAGCCATGGAGTGGATATAATGTATTTATCACCTATTTTAGCTGACCATGGCTGTATGTACTTAGTTAGTATGATAAGATTTTCGAAGTAGCCAACACGTTTGATAATTTTTTTGGACTCAAGTTGCAGTAATTTTTCTGTGACAGCTTTTTCGTCGTCTCCCAAATGATCCTGCAAGGAAAGAAAAAGTGTTTATTTTTTTTGGGCATTTTAAAAACGTCTAATCGATCCAAGCTTGCTGACATCTACTACTCGCGCAGATATTCATTTGCAAAGAATTTTTACCCAAGATAGAATGCAGACGGAGAAATTTAAGAACTTCAAAAATGATTAATATCCCGTTCATATAAGGTCCAAAATCTTTTATCAAAATCAGGGAGAAAATACCGGGAGAGCCCGGTTTTCCGAGATAGCATTACCGAGAGCCCGCTGTCCTGCATGTATGGACACCCTATAGAAAGAGACAAAGGGCTCCCCAATCATCGGACCGAATTTCAGTCAACCGTCCGTTTCCCAGCTTGATATATATGTTCCTTGTTCATTTGTATTTGCCTCTCGCTCATTTGACATTATTACTAAAGACATTTTGACATTATTAAATTGGTCGTGACGGCTAGCAGTAGAAGTATAACGGGCAGGGGCCTTACTCCCGACTGGGTCGAGTGATGTATCAATCGAATTTGAATTCGATTTATAATAATAATGTCCTTCCGGCCGAATTTCGGTCACGGCGGCCAATCTCAATGGATACTAGCCATCTGCGCGGGACATATTATAGTGCACAAGTGTGTGCGCAAACACAGGTGCACTCTCTGTTCCCTCACTCTCATAATCCGATGGGACGGCAATTCGACACGACCGGAGAGAGATCAGGCGCTAGACCGACGGCTTTACGTGCTCTCCGAGGCACGGAGGGGTCTCGATGTGTAACGAAACGGTCACCCATCCACAGACTGACCGCGGCTAGTGCAGCTTAACCTTGCAGACCGTACAATCCACACGCTTGCTACTTAGCTACGAGCCCCCTAATTCGTATTACTGTCAAATAGATTTAATCGATTTTTTTAACCAGTCTGGAGTAAGGCCCCTGGTTT
The DNA here is from genome assembly GCA_949699075.1 of Asteroscopus sphinx. Classification (NCBI taxonomy): domain Eukaryota; kingdom Metazoa; phylum Arthropoda; class Insecta; order Lepidoptera; family Noctuidae; genus Asteroscopus; species Asteroscopus sphinx. Next base: position 10,421,086 of record OX453017.1, read on the forward strand.
CCGCAACTCCACGTCTTTTGCAAGCGCGTATTTTGTGACGGCTACCAATGGAGGTGAAGCTAAATGCTTGCGATTTGCGTTCATTGCGACCACTGCAAAAAATATAGTTTTCGGAATTACCTACCTTCAGTTCCTTCAATGTTGAACCCTTTTCAGCTTTGTTATCCAAGTATGATATTATCTGATCGTCTGATTCCAAGTTCGGTTTTAAGTCTTTAACATCTACTGCAGTATAACTGTAAAATTATATCACAATTATTGTATTTTACGAAAATATGTCTTGTTACAATGACACAAGGTTCAAATTGAGATGGACGCAACGCATCAGCATAAAAGGTAACCAGGACACCAATATTCTTCAGCAGGTGATGGGTGTGAAGGGTGCTTTAGTGATATGACTAAAGTAATTATAAAGTATGAAGTAGTATAAGTATAAAGGCCCTACATGGTCATTGTTTAACAAGGGCCTCTTATAACGAACTGTCTTTAGGGAACAATGCATGAATGACTCGTGGTCCCACTAATTAGACCCACCAGTAGTACAATTTTTTTGCTATAACCATCATTCATCATTTCTGGCAAAAGGATTGCTGACCACAATGGTAAGGACTATATTTTATATGGCCCACCAACTGACCTTTTTTTTGAGATATAGAGCTGCTCTTTACCGCAATCTAGACAGCTTTTTTAAAGGTGTGTGTGTTAAAAATTGTTGATTATATGATTTCTTCATGTTTCCGGTTTTCGTCGATCGTCTGCGCGACCGAAGATTGACGACGCGCCTTATCTTTTGTGTCGTACTGTAGGATTGGCTCTGTGAAATCAAGTTACCTACCTAATTCCTGTAAATCGCAATTACTACAGGAATTATGTTTACGTGAGTGGCCGAAGGGCCGACAAGCTGTTGAGTATAGATGAATAGAAATAACAATTACCTTGAAAGGTGCTTCAAACCATTATCGACGTCCAGATGCTTATACAGTTCAGAAATTTTAATAACATTGGATTTGTTTTTCCATCTCAATGTACCTGTTTTCAATTTGTACTTAGTGTCTATTACAAGTACGTTAATTTCTTCAGGCATGATGGGTGCGCCAGTCGGATCCGTGATGACTGGCACGGTGGCCGACACGATGTCAATGTTGTCACACGCATGCATCTCACAATACATGCAATTGATCTCCGCCGACCCTTTCACGTCATTCTCTGACTGTTCTTTGTCCAATATTGCACCCAAATTTTCAGTATATTCCGAGTTCAGACGGTTTACCCACTTGCGCTGATAAAATGCGGACATTTTGTACGACGACTGGCAGATGTCTTCTAAATGAAGTTTATGCATTTGATTGTTAAATATTTTCTCTTTAGCTGAGATGGCGCCGCATTTTCTCAGTTGCTCCACAGTGGTTCGCAAGGCGGTCTCGGGATACTCGCTAAAAGTCTTGTATAATTTTTTGCCCATTTCTGTACTGATTTCAGAATCACATAGCAGTGTTTGCATTATTGTTAGCACAATAGCTTCCTTCAAAGTCGCGTTTTCAGGTGTCTTGTACATATTACACAATTGGTTAGCAGTGGATGTTGTTATTGTGAAGTGTTCATGAAAATCTTCGAGATTCAATGCGACACATGGAACTTTTTCGTTGTAGGATTTGGAGCGCATGACTTGTAATATGATCCAAACCAATTCAATCATAGGTAACCGAGCCTTGTTGATAAATTTCGTCATATTAGTTGGGTATTTATGTCTGAGCTTTTTCAAGAGACCTTCATATTTTTGAATGAGATCTCGTCGTCTTGTCAGTTCGTTTATTATGCACTGTTTCTCATGAATTAAAGTTGAGTTAGTTTCAAGGGTTAAGGCTCTAGTATGGCACATGCCCTTGGTCTTTCTCGGTTCCTTGATAGCAATGATATCTCTCGCAACAGTGTTCCTGATTATGAGACTGCCGGGTTGTGAGTTGGGACTCAGTATCGTGATAGCAGCTTTACACATAGTGATTATCATGTCTTCTTCTTTCGACCATCTTGTTGTAGAAAAGTTTCTCTTTCGAGATGACTTCTCATTAGATCTTTTCCGTACAGCTAATTTGGGTGCAGACTTCTGTTTACGCTCGACTTTCTTTTTCTTATTTATTTTCACTTTGGGAAGTTTAACTTGTACTTTCTTCCTTGTCGTGATGTGTGTTTTAATAGGCCTCATGTAGAAAGTTCTCCAGAGTCGGGGTATTTCCATGAAGAAGCACGAGTCGAATCCACAGGGTCCGTTACCATCGCCGTATCGAACTCCAGTGTCGTACTTGTAAACTTCGTTTTCCAAGCGCTGCGGCGGTTTGAGCTGCTTCCTGTCTCGTTTAACCAGGTCTATGATAGTATTAGTGCTGATTTGAAACACTTCATTCCAATAGTTGGTCACATCCTCAAATGTTTCGAAATAATACGTTTTTTCTTTAACTTTCTCATCTCTAGGCCATACGCCTGTCGTGTCTAATATTTTGGCGCGTCGGTTTACAAAAAATAAGAAACTTGTATAAGTGACGATGCTAGCGATATTGGCTGACTCTGTCGCCTGGTGAACCAATTGTATGAGACCCAGCATCGCCAACACTTTCAGATTTAGTCTCATCATATTTTGTAGGGTATTCGATCGCATCAGTGCTTTATAAATGTTTTGTGGCGCGTCTTTAAGTTTTAACTTGAGCTGGCTTTCATTTATTAACTGGTTGACTTCAGTCATTCCCATACTGCCCATATTGTTGATAACAAATTCTATGGTGACCTCTTGAATGAAATCGACTATGCTAACAAATCCTTGGGGTAAATTATGTGACTCAGGTGGCACATGAGCGAAATAAGCAAAGCGCATGAGAAACTCGTGAAGTTTCTGTATTTTCATATATCGGGGATAAGAGAATTGTAAGAGGGGTGGAGAAGAATTTTCTGTGTTATCTTTCTTTACATTTAATCTCTTATTAGTAACTGCTCTCATACAAATCTCTTTGTATTTAGACTTAACTAACGAGTCTGTGGATTTGACGTGGGGAGCGCAAATTAAAACTGAGTATTTTTGTATACCTGGCCATTTAACTTTGTACATTTTAATATGACCATCAGTGACTAGCTTTTGTATGAAGGATTTCAGTGCTTTTGTATCCATGGGAGGTTCGTTAATTTCTTTGGAAACTAAGTTGCTTAGTGTGAGGTATCCGTATATGCATTCTTTGTCTTTGAGCACTTTGAAAATACCATTTGCAAATGTCAACTGTCTCAGTGTGGGGTTTTTCGTAAACGTCCCGAGTGATTTAACACTTTCGAAACCATCTAGGACCTTAATTTCTGTGATTTCGTTTTCTGTATTCATATCAACGTCAGTATTTTTACTTGAAGTAGCAGTATTATTGCCAGTAGATATGTTTTCAGTAGGTGTGTTCTTCTCAGTTTCAAGTTTAATTCTCTTTAATGGAATCTCATCTTCATTTGCTGAAGAAGCTTGCACACTGTCTGTTTCAGGAGTTGCATCTTGTTCACTTGTACTGTTGTATTGTGCTAAGTATTCTAAGAATTTCTTCTTCTCTTCTGCATATCTGACATCCATCTCTCCTGTAGCTGCTACTGCAATATATCTGCAACATTTTATTACAAAATATAATTTCATTTTTTTTTTGTAATGTCAGATGGGTACTGAAATTATATTCAATACCTTCCAGTTCTCTGTTTGCCTTTATCCTCAAGGTATTTTCTAACAATGTTCCTTACTCTGAAAATCCTGCAGATTCCTCGGCTGGTGTAAAATTCGACACCTAAAAGCTGTGCCAGCTGCACTTGTGTGAGACCTTCAAGACCTGCATCCAGGAAGCGTTCATAAGCTTGTCTCATGAGACTCACACCCACTTTGTACTGGGATTTTAGGGGAGGTTCCTGAGTTTCTTCATCAGTTTCTGAGGATTCATCACTTCTAGATGATAAGTATATAAATTTTCTTTTCAGAGGAATCTTCGTTTTTTTGTTCTTTTCATCTGGTACAGTTCTTTCTTCCTGAAAATTTCACGAAATCGTAGTTATAATAGTTGAGTTCTAAAACCGATTAATTTAATTCCTGAGCAATAGCCACTAACAAAAAAACCGCCCAAGAGCATGTCGGGCCATGCTCAGTATCATAGGGTTCCTTATGTAGGTCTAATTACAAACGAATCAAATCAAACATTAATCATTGCTATTTTAGTTTTTGCAAACAGCGCCACCTAGCGCTAAATTTAAGAAGCTAAATTCAAGAAGTGTGTCATATCAATATAACACAAAGTTTATTTTTGTGATTTTTTTAAATAGAAAGTAACTAAAGGAGCATTATTATTTGCTAAGATCATTTTTTTATAAGGTCAATGACCTATGAACTAGGACGTCTTAAGTATTTTTCAGTTTTCTCACTATAACTCAAAAACTTATAATTACATTATAGTCGAAATAATTTTAAAAGAGAGTTTTTATAAAGGTCTATCAATGTGGAAGACTATAAGTTTCTACGTTGCTTAGTTTAGAAATAGCACGGGGGGGACACATTGCAAGCCACTTTGGCGAACTGTATTTCGCAGATGGTATACCTGATAAAAAAGTTATGTATGAAACATTACCTTCATTTTAGCAGACCTATTCAATGAGAGCGAAAAAAAAAATGTCATCCCCATTTCACAATGTATGGGCGCCACCCCTAAAATACGTTATCAAGATATTTTTATTCTTTTAAAATTGAGTTCTATATCTAAACCATTTTTTAACAAAATTTCATTTACCTACTTATGTTTATAACTGTAGAAGTTATTAAGCTGTAAAGGATTAAGACAGACGGACAGACGGACGGACATGACGAAACTATAAGGGTTCATTGTAGGACTACGGAACCTTAAAAAGCAAAAGGCAGTAAATTACCACAGTTCCAGAAAAAACAAATACTGGCACATTCAATAACATTTCTCATCTAGATTTTAAATATAGGTACATTTGTACACTTTCTGGCATAACATAGCGGACTCTTTATTGTATTTAAGTGCTTCATATTATTTTTTGTACTTTTTTTTTTATTTTTATTCTTTACGGGCTTGCGCTTGACCGCCACCTCACCTGAAGTTAAGCGATGGTGCGGTCGACGATGGTACACGCTTGCCCAGCAAAAACCTATTCACTCGAGTCTTGAAGACCACCAGATTATATTTCTCGGGAAACACTGACTATATTATATTATAAAAAGCAAGGAATATATTATATTATATTATAAAAATAAATAAATGACTTATGAGTTGAGCAAAATGCTCTAAGCTTAGAACATTTTCAATTAGATAGACAAAAGGATTCGATACTTACAAAATTGAAAATATTAACAGTTCTCTGTAATCTCCTGTTCTGTTTATGAGTGATTAGCCCTTTCTTTACAATAACTTCGGTTTTTTCGCTTAAATCCGGTTTTTGCAGTAAATATTGTACAACATTGTGTAGTACACCCCTTTTGGGCATTGTCAAAACACTTGGCTGGTGGAACCTCTTTAATCTTACTAGCAATGCCTTGACCCCTTTCCCTGCTACGACTTCGGTGATGTTCCGGACCCTGATAAGGTCTAGATCTCGTAGATACTTCCTGTTGTAGAAAAGGGACTTGGGGTCTTTTATTATTTTGCTTAGATTTGTTTTGCCAATCGTTAATTGACCCTAAAAATATATGCTCATTGTTAGTGTAGATATTCTATGGTGTGAATAAGGCTTATCCACAGTCCGTTTTTTTATATTTGATATTTATCTTATTTAGTAGCCTGCGAAAATCAAAATTTCTTGCGTTTTTTTGCAAATTGTAGCTCTATTTCATGTTGTATATCGGTCGAAATATGATTCGCGGAACTAATAACAATATATCTACAGAATAATACTCATAAAAATATTAACCTAGCTCTATAAGCTGTAGGTACAAGCTCGATAATATTAATTTACGATCAAATTATTGATTTTCGAGCTTGTAGAGCTTATAAAGCTAGGTTTATATTTTTTATGAGTATTATTCATTAGATATATTGTTATAATACCGCGAATCATATTTTGATTGATATACAACGCGAAATAAAGCTACAATTTGCAAAAAACGCGGGCTACCCTGTAGCATTCACCTTAATGTTGTTTAGTATGTAAAATTGTTAGTATAATGTATTTTAATGAAGAATTGCACAAGTCATGCCAAGATTGTCTACTAAATAAGACAAGTTTAGGAAAATGGAATGTAGGCTATAAACACGAAATAAGTGGCCCTGATTAAATACAAGATTTTATTACACTGTGGTTATATTGGTTGTCTATAAACACAGAACTCACATGCACAACACACCTGTTTAGATTGGGTACAGTAATCTGTATGCCATTCATGTTCTATAAAAGGAACCATCAACATGGAGCAAAGAAAGTCACACACACAGTTACTGCAACTATTAGGTTCATTTGTTTCTGAATAAAACCTCAAATTATACTAAGCCCCATATTCCAAAATGATTCTCAAACATGAATCTAGATTTAAGAACTGTCATTTCATACATTGACACCCTTAAAGTCATATCAGAACTACATTAAAGTAAAAGAAAAATAAGAATCTCAAAAAATAATTGAAAAGATTAAAAAAATATGCTAACATTGTCTCTGGATCTGCCGATTAACTCCAACAAACAATAATGTACATTCGACATCTGAGATAGATAAGTTAAAGGCATATGGTTAGCTAAAGCATGCCATCTCTCTTCTTTATTCGCTACCACCACTAGTGTGTCTCCATATTCTGACACTACAGCCTCATACAATTTCTCTTGTATGTCCACTGTGGGTATTAAAATCCTTGTTTCGTAATATTTGCTGGAACCATGTTCACCTTCAATTGGTTTGTATTCATATGGGCCATCTAGGTAATCTTCCTGAAATAATAATTTTAATCTTAATATAACAAAAATTCAAGTATTCACTTACAAGAAATATTTTTAACCACATTATTTTGACAAAATAATAATATTTTATTTCTAATAGATGTAATCTTAGATAGTCCTTATGTATTATTATAAGGGGCTCGTGGCTAAGTAGCAAGCGTGTGAATTGTACGATCTGCAAGGTTAAGCTGCACTAGCCGCGGTCAGTCTGTGGATGGGTGACCGTTTCGTTACACATCGAGGCCCCTTCGTGCCTCGGAGAGCACGTAAAGCCATCGGTCCTGCGCCTGATCTCTCTCCGGTCGTGTCGAATTGCCGTCCCATCGGGTTATGAGAGTGAGGGAATAGAGAGTGCACCTGTGTTTGCGCACACACTTGTGTACTATAATATGTCCCGTGCAGATGGCTAGTCTCCATTGAGATTGGCTGCCGTGACCGAAATTCGGCCGGGAGGACATTATTATTATGTATTATTATTATGTATTATTATTATGTATTATTATACTCCTAAGTTGGTAATGCTTGCTGCTTTCTCAAACTATTGTAATCAGGAGGCAAATTATCGTAATTAAAAGCGTTCAAAATATAGTTCCAAACTAATCTCAATGTGGTAAATCTCAATCTCCTGAAAGTAGATGTTTCGGACATTCTACATTCACGCTGTCTCAAGTAGAACTTGAACTAGCCTTGTGAGTATTTGGACCGCAAGGCCATACATCAATTTCATTTATTTATTCAGAAACAATTTACATTGTAATAATTTTTTAGGTTTTCGCTATCACTACACATTACAATAAAACAAGTTTAACCAGATTATAATGCATATATTATTATAATTGGTCTTCCTGACATTTCGAAAGCTTTGCAGCGTTCGTGGTCATAGGAAGACTAAGATGACAAGCGTCTTTTACAAAAAAAGATTATAATTAATTAAAAATTGTGTTGTATCTGTAAAGACATTTGTCATCTTAATCTTTCTATTACCATGAACGCTGCAAAGCTGAAATGTTAGGAAAACCAATTTTATAAAAATTATACAATAATATATTTGATGTAATCCAGATAAACTTGTTTGCTATACTATATAATATTATAAAGAGGAAAGATTTGTTTGTTTGTAATTGATAAACTTTGAAACTACTGAACCAATTTTAATACTTCTTTCACCATTAGAAAGCTTCTTTATCCAGAAGTAACATAGGCTATATTTTAGTTCAGTACGCAGGCGAAGCCGCGGGCAAAGTCTAATATTAAATAAATACATAACGGTAGCAGGTAGCGGTTGTAATGAGGCCTTGTCAGTTGAGTACAGAATTTGTAACAGTTTAAGAGGCTTTGGTAGTCTGTCAACCTACTTTAGTGATGGTTCAAATGTTATAGTAGAGGCAATAATGCCAAAATAACTTCTGAACAGTTAAAGCATAATTATTAAACTTAATTAATTTGACTTACTGGCTCTTTCAGATGGCCTGTAGATTCGTCGATCATTTCGAATCTGTCGAGTATTTCTACATAAGGTAGTGGTTCTGGTAATTGATAGAAGGAAAATCTGCCACAATTCACAATAAATACCCAAAAACGGGCCTTCATTTTCTCTGTTACATCTGAAGAAATACGTTTCCCTAGTCGCCTCCATAAAAGTTCAACTCCAACGCCTTCTAGCCCTTCCAATGCGATTTCGTCTATGATCATTTGTTTATAATTAACAGCAAAATGTTTTAGCACGCTAGTTTCCATTTTAGCAGATTAATTTAAAAACAACGCAAATAAATAAACATTTCACATGTGCAATCTAATCATTTTCCAATTGAAGTTTCCCAGCCATCATGTCATGATGTCACATGTCACATGTCAGTGTCAAAATTCAAATCTGTCAATGTCACTGCTCGGGGGTGTGTTTAGTTATGTCACTCGACGACGGCGGACGATGCACGGAGACGGAGCCACATTTTACACATTATTATAAAGCCAGCGTCAGTTTGGGACCCAAAAAACTACCAGGATTTTTTTTAAACTGCGGCCTACACATCTATGCATTCTTATGCATTCATTTATTAATTTTATATACCTACAGAGGAAAAACCGAAGCAACAATTTTTATGAGCCTGTCCATTACACAGTCTGGTTACGCTAAGCACGTGCAAATTACTAAACTTTATAAGATCTTTCTGCTCTACCCGATGATCAATAAAGAATATAATAAATACTTAAGTACATCAGTTTGGATGGTTTGGACTACTGGATCATACTGGATATCACTAATGGATCCAGCACCTGCACCGTATCGTAGAGTAGGTCCATCTAACAAGTGGGTGCATGACGTGTTTTTTTCGACGTAGCGAAAATATTCAACATGGCGAAAGTCTTCGACAATGTCTGTCACAATGGCTTATTGTATAAGCCGTATTTACTGAACGTGCCGAAGATCGTCTCGTGTTTATCTAATGACTTTCTGTCTGAGCGCTTTCGTCTCCTCGTCCCATTCGCAGTGGAGTGTTTCTAGGCTCCGGCTCATGTTCACGCGTTTAAAGTCGTTTCTTAGGGTGGAGGTAAAACGGGGTGCAAGTCCCTGTTCTACTTCCACAACGATCAGCCCCCCACCCAATCGATTGCATACTGCCCAGCATCAGGCAGTAGACTGTCTTCGAGGCTACGAGCCACCACATCCTCGAGATAGTTGTAGCCAACAATATCAACCCTAGTCATCAGTAAGTCTCGCCGGCCCAGACACACTATTTTAAGGCCTCCTATTTTAATCCTCATCGACCCATTTCGCCAGGGGAAGGCGGAGTCAGTTTCGGACTCTTACCGACTAAAATCACCAAGGTGTTCCTTTAACTACTATTGGCCGGGGGCATAGGATACGTGCATTCTCCTACCACCCCCAACAGGTCCCGGCTCACCACCAGTAGGCAAGCCCCTACTCTCTATACGGCCGACGGCTGAGCGTCGATCGCACCCTCCTCCTAACAGGCGCGCGCGAATACTGCGAAACACCGTTACGGGCCTTTACAGGTCGGGCGGCGGACTACCCCGAGTCCGTCACCCGCAGGTTCACTCCTAGGGTGGCTGGAGTTTGGCGTACGCCTTCTTGCGGCGCCCGGTTCTACTCCTGCGCTTGAGAAGAGATGTCTTCTGGAGACGCTGCCTTCCCAAGTGCTCTCGCTCCCGATAATGGACAGAACCAACACCGGAAGCGAGAGATCGCTGCCACCTACTGCAGTGATAAGGTCACGGCACTGCGTAAGCAAGCTGGGGACTTCACCAATGTGAGCAGCACCGTGTCCTCAACGCAGCTCCCACAGTGATGACGCTTAGGTCGGCTCCCTGCCTATGCGACACAGATACTTCCTGAAGCAACTGTGCCCTAAAAGCATAGTAGGTATGAATCAGCTGGTAAGTGAGGGCGCCATGGCACATCTCCAGCCACTCCTCCATAACGGGTCTTACCGTCGCTATTGCGGCGTGCTCTAAGCAATTGTAATTAAAGCCTTCATCAGCACATTATGACTCCGCCTTCTTTATCGACCTCGAGTGGCGAGGCCAGTTAAGACGCCCTGATCGGGCATAGATCAGGGTGTCTCGAATCTGCCCGAACCTGTGAGATTGAAGCTCGCGATGCACTTCCGAGTTCCGATTTAGCAGCAGTGGCCCTCAAATAGTGAGTGTAGAAGCGGCTGTCCCTCCAGCAACACCCTAAGCTGAGGACTCTGAAGTCCCACTAGGAGATGCTCTTAGCAGCGATTGCTTAGTAGGTTTAGGTAAGGGTAGTTATAATAATATAATTCCTGACGGATGGAGACTCTTCTGGGTTTCGCCGCCGACTATCTGGTTAAGAAATATAGCTATTCCAGTGGTTTTAGGCCCAGACCAAAGTGAAGAAGAGCGGAGATGTGTCGAACAACCAATAGGATTGCGTTAGTTTCACATGTCACCGCCTAGCTTCAACGCAATTCTATATCTAACGCAATTCTATTGGTGGCTTGCGACACATATCTTTTCTCCGCAATGGTGGAGTCCGGGCCTTAGTCAAATAATTGCCAAATCAATTGACTTGGGTAGTAAAAACCGAAATACTTCTTTGGTTACCTATATCTCAAAACTGAACTAGTCAATTATCCTGTAATTAACTACGATTTTCGGAAAATAATAGTAGGTAACTATATACCAAAGACATTTATATACTGACGTATAATACCTTTATGGTATATACCTTGAAATGTTGCTACTTTGAAATATAGCTTCTTTACAGAAGTGGCCGCTTCACTTTTTTTTTGGACCAAGCCCCATACATTGCTGCCCTTTCTCCTATATAAAATTAAAAAAACCTCCAACACAATCCATTCAGTCATTCACTTTACACATTCATAAAGCTACCAAGCTACTAATATAGTAATCTGTGATTCATACACTAAAGCTAGGAACATATTATAAGACGCGACTGTAAGTCGCGACCGTCGGTCGCGGCTGATGCTATATCTGGTCAATGAAGTTACACCTATGTGTGCAAACTGTCAGCTATAAGTCGCGGACGTGTCCTTGACATGACCTTGAGCGATCGGACGTCTTACGAAAATCTGGCTCGCCGGATGATTCAATAAGTCGCGGACGCCTTAGCCGCATGTGCACACGTGCACAGTGATCGGTCGCGTCCGAGCGGCTGTCAGTCGCCAACTGTCACTGCCACAGAGTGCATTTGGTCACTGCTTTGACGAATATTGTATGTTTTTCACAGTATTTTGCTTTATTTTGTTGTTTAATGCATCTGACTAACGTACAAAAAGTTACTAAATAACCAGTCAGTACTTTATAATTTTCTTTTGGCATAATAATAACATGTAGAAGCAGCTATCAATTCAATACGTAGTATCTCTATGTAGACTGTGGTTCCGTGTAAGACGGAGAAACGTCCGAGTAAGGCGACCAAAGACAATATAGACGCGACTGAACACGCCGTCTGATGCGATCGTGCACACTGATAAGGCGCGAATGTCGGTCGCGACCGTAAGTCACGACTTATAATTTGTTCCTAGCTTAATGTACAATTTACAACTACCGACCGTCACGCGTCGTAGCGGATGCGCGCGCACGCGGCGGTATCCGACTGCGACTCGTACTTAATTCGCCACAAATGGTACAACATCATCATCATCCTCCACGCCTTTTCGCAACTATGTTGGGGTCAGCTTCCAGTCTAACCAGATGCGGCTGAACATCAGTATTTTATACGGAGCGACTGCCATCAGACTCCGGCAACCCAGTTACTGGGTAATACCGACATCCGGAGGTTAGACCAGTTGTCAGACTTCTGACTCAGGCGCGGATCCAGGATTCCGCTCAGGGGGGGGCAATTTTCATGGTGATTTCTATAAACTAGTCAGTCTCGGGAAAACTTATTTTTCAAATAGGTACATACGAGTATTGTAAAGAAAAACCGAGCATAGCAAACTAGACTAGTTTTTGATATAATTTGACAATATAGGTAGGTACAGTCAACCAAACGGAATCATGACCCACCATAAGCTTAATTTTCTACAAACATTCTAATACAATTAGGTCGAGTTTCGCTCAAAGATATTTCCCTGGCAACAAACTTGTTATCAATTTTATTGTACAGTGACAGTTAGTTTCATCTAATTTGATTGATATTCTTCTGGAATTAAAAGAGTTCGTATAGGTTTTTGAATAAAATAAAATAAAAACTTCTTTTTTATAGGTAAACTATGCGGAACGACAGTTAATTCGAAATTCAAAACATAATTCTAGCTTTATCAAAAACGTAACTTTTTATCCAATTATTAATCTATTGCATTTAATAACAAAGCTCAAAATTGCATAGACCTCTGACCCGTATTAACGCAGTTTTCTTAATATTCAAAATGTCCTTAGTGCAGCACGTTGCTAATAAGAAGAAAATATTACTGTTTTGACAATATCATACGAATTCTCGGCTGAGTGGGTCATGATTCCGATTTGTTGACTGTACATGGATGCCCGGTTAAGCCAGTTGCTTTTCAATAATCAAAAAATATAATCTTTATTCTCCAATATTCAGCTCACGACTTCTTTGATGACCCACTTATTAATTACGGATTTGGCCCTACAGTCGTATTTAGGGCATGCATTCTGAAATTCCGGAATCTCGAAACTCCGGAATCTCGGACAGATTTTTACGATTTTTCAGTTCCGGAATTGAGCAACTCAATATCGTAATTCCGATATTCTTAATTATCGAAATTTTCGTGTTTATGTCAGTCACAGGTTTTTATTTCGAATAAGCATTTACATGCACTTTCAAAATGTTAATTATGAATCTATAGTAGCGCGGTTCCAAAAAGTTGGTCCTATGGAGAAGAGCCGGCAAGAAACTCCATGGATATACCTACTCTTTTCAAATAATAATAGTACAATACAATGATTTGTTACATGATTAATAGAAAATAATTGTGTGAGAATAATGTAGGAGAAAATAATGTGTGAGAATAATAAGAATAATGTTTTTGCCAGTTTCGGGCTTTCCTCATTTAGATAAATAGATTTAACAGAATAGTTGCCTAAAATAAACACCAAACAAGTAGAGCATACGAAGGCTGAATACCAGGCGTGAGCGAAGCAAACCAGATATTTTTCACTATGCATAAACATACTGAGTAAGATAGATCTTTACAAAGGTTGTAACATATCAAAAATCGATTCATCGCTATATAATTCAATAATTGAGAATGAAATAAAAAATAGTGCTTCAGCATTTAGGTATCTAATTTACAAAGTAATGTAATACTTATTACTGAAGTTCGGTTATAAATCACATTATATTAAAAAATTAAAAGAGCACACACACAGGCATTCCCCAGATAAATGCTAATTTGTGTGCGCCCTGTTCTTATTTAGCTAAATTTTGGGAATGCTGTCCATTGTCCGTCATTGCCACTTAATCCACTGCTAATACTTGTAGTGATGTGAATAATCACATCACTCATCACAAGACGAGTTCGGAAGTAGGTACCTACTTAGGTACCCTTGTGCCCCCCCCCCCCTGGATCCGTGCCTGTTCTGACTACCCGTAACGACTGCCATAGATATTCGTATGACAACCGGGATCGACAGCTTAACGTGCTCTCCGAGGCACGGAGGGTCTCATTGTGTAATGAAATGGTCACCCATCCACGGACTGACCGCGGCAAGTACAGCTAAACCTCGCAGACCTACAGTCCGCGCGGTCCCTACTTCGCTACGAGCCCCTCAATGGTACTTCATCGTATACCAAAATTTCATATAGATTAAACGAGTGAAAGTCATACTTATATATTAATCATTGGTGAAAGTAGTTAGAACCTCTCATCAATTTATCCCCATTTCTCTTTCCTGCTCCATCATCAGACCCTGATCACCATCTATCTATAACATATTAATTGAAACCATTCCAATGAGCCCAAACTCGATACCTCTGCTGTAAGTTGGTGTGGAGTTGTGGGTATCCTGCAGATTCCAAGTGATGCTGCAGCATCAGGTCAAGGTTACAATATTTTTGCAATATCATTGAAGTAAGGAGATATCAGGAATCGATCAGACCTGTGGAAGCTGCTCACATAGTTTACATACCAACTAATCAACTAGAAAAGAGCTGATGATCTTCAAACGGCTGAACAGATTTTCTTGAAACATAGCCAAGAACTCACACTTTTAAACAAAAAAAAAAACTAAATCAAAATCGACTCATCCAGCTGGGAGCTACGATGCCACAGACAGACACTGCAGATACACACGACACGTTAAAAAACATAACACCCCTCTGTTTGCATCGGAGGTTAAAAAAAGTCTTATTTATCTTTTGTTGTAATGTTTAAACTTAGAGTAATAAGAGACAGTGATAGTTTCATTCTACAAAAACAATCGATGTGTGCGCAAGCGGCTCGTAAAATGTTCGCCGTAGCCGACACACACATAGGCGCCCGTAAGCTGTCTGAACGTAGCCAGTGTTTAATAATAAGTAGGTAGGTATAAGTACTGTGTGTGTAAAATAAAATAATAAAATCGAGTTTCAATATTTTATTTACTAAAGAAAAGGAATACATTTTATCCTTTGCTAAAATATTTAGCATAATATTAATAATATTTTAATGAGAAAATGATCATAACATTTCAAACAATGAAGAGTAAAATATAAAACCTTGCTCCCATAGATAGAGCTCACATTTCATATTTTACAAATCAACGTTTTACAATCTATTTGTCTCTAGTTATAAAAAAATTGCACTCTATAAATACGGGCAGCGAATAAGGTGTAACAGTTCTATCACTGCAGTTGCGTTTGCATTATTATTTATAAAACTCCTACTTAAACCTATGCCTTAAAATAAACTAAAATTAGACTCTGGTTTAAGTTTAAAGACCTAGGTATTGAGGCTGATGTTGAATCACCGGTGTAACAGTGTAACAATGGTTCAGAGGCAACGCGTAGATTAGACTTAAAACAGAGCCTGTATCTTTAATGTCGCTGGAGAAAAGAGCAAAATATAAGACGATAGTACAGAACATGTCCCTGGCTGAATTTAATAGTCGCATAAGTCAACATTTTGAAATTTCAAGTTAGTAATTGATTCTGTCACCATTTTTAGAGCCCTATACAGGAAAAAAAGTTAACCAGTGCGCAAATTTTGTTTGGTGGTTCAGTATGAGTAATAGAACACATTTGCAATACTTTTTTTATTTTTTTATCCGACTAAAAATCTGCTAAATATGGACATAATCTGTTCGTACTTCGTAATAACATCAATAAAAGCGCGCGACGGCTGGCTCATGCGGCTGCGGGTTTGCATCGGGAGTACAACCCCCTCCCGGACGGCCGCGTGAGCCAGCCGTCGCGCGCTTTCATTGATGTTATTACGAACAGATTGTGTCCATATTTGGCTGATTTTAAGTCGTATAAAAAAAAAGTATTGAACAATTAATGGAAATGTGTTCTATTACTCATACCGAACCACCAAAAACTTTTTCCTGTATTAATCAGAATATTAATAATGATCACAAATTATTTAGTGCTGGCAATTGACGTTATAAAATAGCAGTGGCAAAGGGTGAATATTTTCAGAAGGGAAGCCGTAGGTAGGTACTGAAAAATCCTAAAATAGCTCATATCGCACGTTAATAAAATAAAAAACAATTTAACAACTTTTAATTTCATTTCACATTTTCTTTTTGTACTTTCTATTAGTATAGAAATATCGTTGATCTGTATATAAGTAATTCCTAAAGGGAAGCCGGTAGGAATCGTGGTATATGGACCCTTCGCCACTGTAAAATAGATATGTCCAAACAGCATCATTAAGCAGGTACCTTAAAGTGTAGTCAGTAAGGAGAGTCATGTGCACACGCACGCAAACTTTTACTTAAACTTTTACCCCAATAAAAACAAAAACGAGTTTAATAATAGGTTTTGCTTAAACCAGGCTTAAACACCTTTTTTTGTATGGAGTTTGACGTTTAATCCGGTTTAAACGAGGGTCTAAACCTGACCACAGATAATATAATACTATAGACCTGACTTAAGCTTTTGTAATAAGGGGGCTAGTGATGTTTCAAATTGTCTACCTTTTTACTTGTGCCATGCCGCTATTGAATTCAATCAGCGATGTATGAATTAATGAGAATGAAAAGGTAATTCATTATCATAGATACATTATATATTACCAAACTATATTCAGGTATAGACATAGTGAATTGGAATAACAGGTAGGTAATGTATAAGTGAATTTATCTGTAAATGATGACGTATACGTTATGACTACTTGTAAAATTGTACGAAGTAATGACTGTTCATGAGGTTTCAAAATAAATGGACAGACCTATTCCAATTTTCTTTTCTGAGTTTCTAAAGGGCGGTAACTATGCGATACTAAAGGCACACTATTAGAAACTCACTATCACTTAGCATGGAAGATAAGAAGTTTAGCTTTAAACCATGTTTTATCTCTGCTTATATTTTAACAGAAGACGAAACATAGATTAAAAACAAACGCTTATAAATGTGTTAATGAAAAAAATGTCGATTAAGGGAATTAACGGATTCCGTTAATACTACAGGTGCGAATAAGTAAACAATTAGGCACTTCCCATAGTTATTTCATGATATTATACTTGGTTCTCTTTATCACAAAATGCTCAATAGGGATTTTATTCAGGGAGCGTTTTGATGTCAAATAATGCATGAATGACTCTATATGCAGTTTCAAAATTAGCGAATTTCTTAATTTCTTATTTCTATACCTACCTACCTAATTATTTCGCTAAACATTTTGTGATAAAGAAATTCTTTACGTAGTAAACATAAAGTGCGTTGCTGCTAACACTTCTAATTTTAAAATTCTAACGCAAAATTTTGAAATTAGAATTCCGAGAAAACTTTCAAGTAGAAAAATATTGCACACGCAGCGAAATGAAACGTACTTTCTTATCCATAGAGTCCTACAGTTCACTGAGTATCGTGGCATACTTCTAATTTTGCACTAAGGCAATAGACATTAAAAGTGAATATAATTTATTAAGGTATACTTTAACGTTCTGTAAATTTTTAACGAATAGCGTGTCGCGTTAACTTTATATTTACCAGGTCTCAGTGAAAAGTGGCACTTATCCGCCTGGCTTTAGAACACAATCCTCGTATTTACATACTATAACATAGAATAGTGATGTGATGGATAGTTTGAGAGTAACGTGACGTAACGAGC
This sequence comes from Asteroscopus sphinx, assembly GCA_949699075.1. Taxonomy (NCBI): domain Eukaryota; kingdom Metazoa; phylum Arthropoda; class Insecta; order Lepidoptera; family Noctuidae; genus Asteroscopus; species Asteroscopus sphinx. The sequence goes on from OX453017.1 coordinate 10,438,757, forward strand.
TATACCTTAACATTATATTTTTATAATAAAAGTTGCGGATCATTTTTATTTAATCCAATCTCTGTTATTACAGTTACTTAGTTTTTTATTTCAATAAAAGTCTTCAATTTCTAACACTAAGGCTTCGAGTTTCAAACAAAATTAAGCGGTCTATTAAAATCTACGTTACGATACGTTCTATATAATTCTCAATATATTATAAACCAATATTTTACTCTTAATACAAGAAACTTCTAGGCATGTTTATGATTACAATTAAATTTACGAGTATAAAAAGGTGGTTCAGTAATTTAAACGTAGAAATGGTTATTGTACATTTCATCAATATTATTTTTTAAGTAATACAAAAAACAATTCTTAACAATTCGCTTCAAAATTTCTTGCGCTTAAACTCTAACGCTTAATTTATTTTACTCGACAAAAACTAATTACATTACAGAACTTGCTATTTACAAGTACTAGCCTCACTTACGTATGTACGTGTTACTTAATTTTCTCATTACAAACTGTGAAAATGGCAACAATGAGTAAATGGTTTAATTAAGTAGGTATTGTGTGACAACCCTACGTATGACTCGACGACTTTATATAAAGTGCATCGTTAGAGGGCCAGTTCATAACGAACAAACTATACATACAATCAACTCTTATGACGTCATAACAGTAAATCGGTGACATGATAAATTTTAATATTCTTTAGATAGTTACAAGGTGATTAGTCATGGACTGCAAGCTTAAAGTAATAAAAATACAAACTGTTTACCATTTTCGCGGTTTGCATAATATACAATTTCCGAACAATTCTGGCCATGTAAAAGCATCTAAATATCGTATGGATTAATTAATTTAAAAAATAAACTGTGCGTAGCTTTGGTTAATTATAAAATAAGTATAAAAATTGGCAGTTATATTTATATAAAGTAACAACTTGATTAAGTAATAAATGATATTAGCAATCACTACAATAAATAAATAATTTACATTAAAATCATGGCATCTTTGGTATTATATAAAAATGAAATAAAACATGAGTATTATGAAGGCAATGTCGAGAATGCCTTTTTTATTATTATGGCGTATAAAAAGTATGTTCTGGTTATCACCAAATTACTCTGATAAGTGTAAAAATCTCCAGTAACGAATATTTTTTATGCGGTTTGAAGAAAAGTTGGCAGTTTGCGCATAACCATGTTGCGCAGTTCAGGAGATTTCATCAGAGTTCTGAGGCAATAAGTATCTATTGGGTTTCTTTACATCTTGTCTACTGTAATCGCTACTCTAAAGGCGTTCTAACGTCCGCACTAACATCAGACCAAAATAAAAAAAAAACAGAATAATTGTAATGTACAAATTACAATCCTGCCACACACACTTAGGCACTAAGTCATTACAAATAGAATTGACATTTTCTTTACACACATTTAATTGTCAACAATGAGCGAAGATGAGTCTGAACACTATACATTGTCGGGGTCAAAAGTAACAGCTAGCTAGTTTACAAAAGAATTTATAAAGCGTTTTTTAATAAACGAGGGAATTGTAATATTCCTCGGCGATTAGAAAATTAGCAACAGGAACGTCTTTTGAGAAAGGATTTTTTACAAACGTTTGGCCCACATTTCTGGAAAGATTAATGTATAGAAACGACAGTAGACAAAAGGAGACATCGTTAGTGTCACAGTATGTATGTACACAATGATCACAGTTACGGGTTGTAACTATACAATATGGCGCACCAACAATCTAAATTGGCAATGTGGCATCACAGTGCCGCCTTAACTCTATTATATATGTATCTATGTATACATAATTGCTAAATCTATAACATTATCCAATAATTATCAAAACGATCTCCTAGTAATCTAAATACACCCATAAGAAGCACTTTTTAATGAATGAATAAGTATCAGAACTTTACATATCATTTTATACATGGTAAATATAATTTATATCATATTTTGTGTTTCAATAATGTCATTGTTTCAACTGTAATGTTATAATCATCGTTTAAACTAGGTATAGCTCGGCAACACTAGACAAGATCACATTTTTTATTACAAGTTCAACAAAATATTATGAAATCAAGATTATCAGGTGAATTATGTGGTGTTGCAGCCAGTGTCGCCGAGTTATAATAACGCTAGAACTTTAGAATAAGAGAACCCTCCCTATATTTAATGACGTAATGCTAAAAATAGTAGTTATGTAAAAAAGCGTTTTGTGACTCCATTGCAACTCTTTCACTTAGTTGACAACAATGTCGATAGAACAGAGCGATGTTGAAAAAACTGCAATGACAATCACAGTTTTAAATTAACTATTCTTTAACATGTTACCAACAAAAACTTATATTTTCACCTACATTATTTGTAAACTATGTATATTCTAAACAATCTACAATTTGTTACATTATTCATCTTACATACATCAATCGATAATATTGTTCCGTCTTTTAAAAAAAATACATATTTTTTGTCACACATGCTTGACCATAGATAGATACGATCAATCTAGATTGTGGATAATCACCAGTACGTATATATTTATTTTCATGGAAGAATGTTTTGTAATCGCATTTGTTTGTTTTAACAATCCACATTTTAAACATAGTACCTATTCTATCAAGTTACGAATCATTTAGAATTTAGCCATTCCGGAGGTGCGTTTCCGAAGAACGCTCAACAGCTCCAACGTATAATACAGGCAAAATACGACGTCGTATCCACGGTAATTCACTACAGTGTCAAAATCGTCGGCAATAACAAAACACGTTCGATGGAACGTCACTCAGTCGAATACGATTCGAATAACAATGTCGTTAAATTTGGAATGTCTTTATCACGTTCGTAAGTGACGTCATTTTCGTGTCGGTAGGGGATGGTGTCCATATCACGTGTGAGGCACGGGTCGCGGGTGACGTCACGTGCGAGTTGCGGGGCGGCGCGCTAGTTCCGGTAGATGTACGCGCAGGGCATGGGCGCGGGCGGCGGCGGCGTAGGGGGCCGCTCGCCCGACGGCGACGGGGAGGACGACGGCGGCGACGGAGACGAGGAGGACCCACCGCCACTCGCCGACGCAGAGCCTGAGCCGCTGCTGCGCTGCGACACTGCAATATATGATACATGTTTCAATCTCGTGCGAAAGGTCTGTAAAGTTTTGTAGCTTTAAAATACTTTATCTTTAACTTTTCATCAAATTCCGATAATTAAATGAAACTTGGTTGGATATCGTCACAATGACTTTTTAGGTATGTTAATATCGGTACGTTGTTAGGTTTTGAAAATAATAATTTAAAAAAAAAACGTCAACTTACCCAACGTATGGTGATGGTGCGTATTATGTTTATGATGATGTATTTGGTCGCGCGAGTCCGCCCCGCTTGTTTCTCAGAGGTACACCTTCTTCACTGAGCGCGTGGTCGAGAAGCCATTGTCGTTGCCCCGCCGGTACCCATCGCCCTGCGGTCCGAATATTCCTGTGTTAACTGACATGCCTAGGTGAATAAGCGTGCGTGAGTTAGTGGAACGAATGATTGGTTATCGCCAGGTTGAAGTACTCGTGAGATTTTTTTAAATATAATTATAACGGAAACAGTAAACTGTGTAAAATTAGATAAAGCTTGAATGAATATTGTCATTTAATTATGATTTGTTGAATTAAGATGAAATAATATAAGTTACTACTGTTTTTTCATACAATTGGATGCTTTATTTATGTGGATGATGTTTTAATGTTTAACTTAATTTATAATCTCACGAATATTTTCAACTAAAATGATTAGGCAATGAAAATGAAATGGTATAGAAACTTAATATTTTAATAAGTGACTAACATAGAAGAAGAGAAGAAGAAGAAGAAGTGAAACTAAACTTAATTAAACTTAGAAGTGTGTGTAACATAGAAGATGGAGATGGAGAGATCATGATTTCTGATGAGTCATGCAAAGTGAATGATTGAAAAGAGCAAGGCGATGAAGGAAATTAGATTAATAAAAACTTACTTTGTGTTTCAACTTTGGATTGTTCTACTAGTAGTATCTAATAATATTATAGGAAAGGGTTTAATGCGCATAGAGACGAAAGTATTATTTCAGTTACTACATTGGAAAGTCATGCAAATCGCTTAATCTTCATACAGGTGAGTGAAGTGAGATAACAAATAGCTTTAGATAAATGTTCGTAATTATTTTCCAGATTCCTTTTTTCAATTAATCTTTTATCTGTCTTGTCTGTCTAGGACAGATTTACGTATGAATACAGGTAAAGACAGACACATTTCTTCTAAGGTCTCACTTCACATTGCTTTCGCAGTCACCAGTCAGTAAGTTACCCATACCTGTAAAAACAATCACAGCAAGCCATGCAAAAGAATAAAAAAGAGAATAACTGACATTGACCTGATGCGAGCGAAGAGTTCCGAAGTTGTCGCGACGGTATGCGTCTGGTTGGAACTGGAACAGCGTCTCATGGTGCGGGTGGTAAGGGGGGTGCTTGCGCAGCGTGGCGCGGGGGGACGCGGGTTTTGGCTGCGGCGCCAGCACCGGCTCAGCATACGTTACTTCTTCTACCTGCTGGAGAAGCTTGGGCTCTGCTTGGATCCTGTAAAGATGTGGATGATACGAATTGTTAATTCTTAAGCTCAGAATTTTATAATCACATTACATTATTTGTTGAGAATGAATATTGATAAGTATGTTATTACATGATACTTTGATGTTACATCAAATCAGTCGATTTTAGGATTACAATGAGGATTTATAATGACAATACACTAAGTCACAAACCTATTAATATTCTGCCTCTGTTCAAAATACTCATACTCAGTATCAGGGTAAGGCATATTGTCATCGTCGTCCTTCTTGCACCTCCTGCCGCAAATGTATCCAGCGGCGAAGCCTGCTCCTAACGCGGCTAAAGCACCTGCAGCTACTGCTAATGCTAAAGTTTCTACTGAATATGCAGCTGGAGGAGGATCCGCTGCCAGCACCTCAGGACCTGGAAAATATGAATTTAGTCCGTTTATTTATTTATTAAGCTAAGGATTAAGCATACATGGATTGTGTAAGTATTTCAAAATTGAATTGCAGTTCGTCGAATAAGAAATCATTTTGATGAAAAGTCCTAATATGTGTCTTGTGTTCTGTATGTGTTTGTAATAGCTTTAATATTACTTTCTGCTTCAAATAATGAAACGTGTTTTTAATATAAATATACCTTCGTTACCTCCACCTACTCCTTTGCCGTCCTTGTCTTGTACAATGTTAATGACTTCTCCCTTTGTTTCTCCTCTGGCGTCATCATATAGACCTGAACTGAGTCCACCTACTGCACCAGCGTCTTTACCTAGTAAAAATGATTAATTATTGAGAAATATTGAGACTGTAGTATTTTTAACAAAATAATATAAGCTTGCTCACACTAATTAATCGTTTGATAAGTTCATCCATCTTTTTTACTTTGTTGCTAGTGCTCTTTTTATTTTTCTTTTCCCTACTGATTATATTGTTAAATTATTGCAATATTTCAACCTTTTCAAATTCTTTATATATTTAACGTCCCTCTTCGCTTTCTTTTCCTATCTCGTTATATTTGTATGTATTTTCTTGTACTCACTATGAGGGCAGGCCGCATGACTGCCAGTACTGACGCTCTGGTAGAAGGAGTTCTCGTCGAGCCAGCGACTGACACCATGTGAAAATGCGCGACATCGCCCTGCCTGCTTGTCCCACGCGCAGTACGGGTCCTGTAGCGCCACGCATTCACTGGAACAACAAAATATATTAGTGACACTGGGTTGACTGTAAAGTTATTACATATTGAATTATATTTACGGGACTTTTCACGAACAATGAAATCAAAACATAACAAACATTTTGACTAACCTCGACTACTCGACGTTTCGGCCAAGTTGCATTGTCCGTGGTCACAAGCAGATCTTGTCCGGAACGTTGAGGTTAGTCAAAATGTTTTTTTTGTTTTGATTTCATTGTGCGCAAAAAGTCCTTTAATTGTAGTTCCATATGAGTGAAATTCGCGAAAGTTTAAAAGTTATTACATCTCAGAGTGGAAAATAGATTTAGGAATCTACATAGATAGATAGATAGGATAATTATGCTTTACTGATCACCATGAAAATAGAAGAAAACAGAAACGTGTAACGTGTATATTATGGGTACATATTGAATTACAGGTGAAAAATCAAGGAAAGAGAAATTGCAACACATTCGACGCTTTGAGGAGTATAATGAGACCTTTGGCTATAATTAAAAAAGCTATAAAAGTTAAAGCTTGTATAGGTACTCATGAATTGATTGTGGTCGGCCTTCAGAAGTCTTTATTGTTATTGACGATTAATGTCACGAGTAGGTTGCGATACCTCAATAAGCATCTAAGAATTCACATCATTTAACCAAGTACCTACGACATATTATACCCAAGTTTAGAAATATTAAAAATACTTACGAACAAGAACTGATCTTATCACTAGAACAGCGATGCAGCCTCAGACTGAGGACTTGTCGGTCTGATACGGCAATCAGCCTAGCAGCGTCACGGCCAGCCCTCGCGACCCTCAGGGCCCGCACGGGTGAACCAGCTGCGAAGGCCTGCAACTCTTCGATAACAACGGGAACAGCGCGCTTGTTTGAGTCGTAGGATACTGCGTTTATGGCCTTGATAATTTTGCCATTGTCTGTGGAGAATGAGGATATGTTAATATTTCGTTAGAAGACGTATTGCTCTAATCTAAGAATATACATCTCATATTCACTGCCCATAATTAAAACCCAGTTTAATCATATTCATTGTTGTAAATCTAATAATTGGGTTTTTGACATGTTTCTCGAAGCCCCACTAACTTTGTTTTTGGTATCAGTTAAATAATTAATATCAGGTGTGATCTTAGCGGTTTCATAAGAAATTGTGAATTAGCCATACCACGACTGTCACAGTAACAATGTTCTGATGTACAATGTATTCTTAGGTTAAGATTGATTGCGTAAATAAACTTATTATTATTAATCTTACCTGTGCCAATAAATAGAACATCATACGCTTTCCCCCCAGGAGTTTTCACTTGTGGATCTACAGCTATCTGCGTAAATCGATAACTGAAAACAAAATCAACATTTTAACTCCCTGTACCAACATTAAAATTGAAAGAACCTATAAATGAAGGTTTCACTAAACTTACTGGAAACTGGTCCGAATAACGATGGGTTCGCCGAAGAAAGCTGGCACAGACTCGTCCATCAGTGCGTGTGTCTTGATGAAGTTCAGCGTCGAGTCTGGCAGCTGTCTCGAGTCGTTGTGACATGTCCCCGGTCTCGGCTCGGGTACCTTTGGAAAACGATTATCATAATAAGAAATGTTTTTCTTGGTATGGAATGAACTAAAAACTGTTTCAAGTTCATTCTTAACTACCTAGTAATTATTAGGCGCCATGTCCTATTAGAAAGGACATTGCTAAAGATCCATAGTGCCCAGCCTTGGGAAGTTACGAATAAAAGATTATGCTCACCATATACAATTCGATGAAGGAAATGTGTTGTATTCTATTTTAATAAACGGACAGTACTTCACAGATGTTTATTCATTAAAATACTAACTATTTTGAGGTTATGTTTTGCTTACAAAACTTATGCCATAGAAGTGGTTGCCTATCAACTAAACAGTTTTACTCTTCTATTCCTGTAGATGTAAGGTGCCAAAATGAGATTGACTATGTCAAATGTAATATCATAGCTCACGTTATTATCGTGTTGATTAACTCTTTAAAATAAAATAAAAGTTTACTGTACTGTCAGCGTTAACTACGATGAATAGTAAGTAATACATAATTGTCGTATATTTTTTATTTTTGTGACAGACCTAGGTTATTCCTAGCAATGTCCAAATGCAATGTTTAAACTTGACTGTGAAGCAAGGCTATTGCCTTCTATAATTGAAAAAAACATGAACGATTGCTGCCCTTTAAAATTATATCTATAAGCTTTACAAGAGACTTACTTTAGCACTATTAACAGGCAACCAATTGGAGTTGATCGCATTCTGTTCCTTGAAGGTTCCCTCGAAGGTGTCAGCGATGTCTTGCATGCTGAACGCGCAGACTGCACTGCCAGATATACTGTTGGGTGGAGTTGTGAACGTGCCGTAGATCAGCTGCGCGTTTAGACCTCCGTATACCCCTTCTATTAACTCCGTCGTTGATTCTGGAAGAAGAAAAATATTGCGGTTAATTGTCTTCTCCAACATGTCATGTGTATTGTGTAATGTCTAGAGATGCCTGTTTGGTACATAACAAAAATAACTCTGGGAGAATATCTTATAAAAAATGCAGGTAGGTACAAAATGGGTGGGGCCAGGAGGTCAAGTTCAAGGACGCTTTCGCAATTTTAGTATTTTTGCAATCTGACTCTTGGCTGGTTATGAATACGGGCAGGGGAAGTACTTCAACCCTACTTATTTCTGCTGCCAAACAGTGATTGATGCTTGCATTGCCGTGTTCCGGTGCAAAGGACCCCAATAATAAAATGTGAGACATTGTAAAGATTTTAAGATGTTTGTTACTCAATCACGCATAAACGGCTGAACAGATTTGGATAATTTTTAGCACACAGGTAGACCACGTCCTTCATCATCATCAGGCCATTACTGTCCCACTACTGGGCACGAACCTCTTCTCAGAATGAGAAGGTTAAGGCCTTAGTCCAGCACGCTGGCCATGTGCGGGTTGGCGGACTACACACACCATCGAGAACTGTATGGAGCACTCTCAGGTGTGCAGGTTTCCTCTCGATGTTTTTCCGTCACCGTTAAAGCAAAAATTCTGATCCACACATCCTCCACCTCTTGCTCTGACCACGTCCTTGATTAACATAAAGAATACTTTTTATTGACATTACATGGAGTGTTGCTTTTAAGGTCTTCTATTAGGAAGGGGATGCGAGAAGTAAACCATGGTGAGCGGGTTCTCCTAGACCTGGGCGTAGGTGAGTGAATGCAGTAACACGAAGCGTCAAGACATGTTGTTTATTCGGAGTTTCACAGCAAACAGCGCGCGAAATGACATTAATACCTAGGAATCAGTATTGCCAACATACACATACATACATATTATCACGCCTGTTTCCCATTGGGGTAGCCAGAGACTATGGATTTCCACCTGCTACGATCCTGACACACCTCTTTCGCTTCATCTACGTCCATTAACCTCGTCATGCATGCTCGTCGGTTAAGAGAACTCTTAACCTGGCATTTTTTGAGAACGTCCGCGATTTGATCGCGATACGTTCACCGAGGTCGTCCCCTTACAACTCTTCCATCCACACTCGCTTCGTATACTTGTTTCGTCAATCTCCTCTCGTCCATCTTCTCTATATGTCAAAACCATCTTAACATACCTTTCTCAGTCTTTGTCACTACATCTTCTTTGTAGTATTGCCAACATAATAAATGCTCAAATCGAAACATTGAATAAAAAAATTATAATGATCAGGTTGGCTGGAAACAATTAAAACCTAACTATCATCAACTCAACTATAGCAATCCACTGCTGGACATAGACCTTTCCCAAGTTGCGCCACAACACTCGGTCCTCATGCCTTCCGCATCCAGTCCCCCCCAGTCACCTTATTCAGGTCGCTGGTCCACGTGGCGGGGGGCACTGCGTTTGCCGATTCGCGGTCTCCACTCAAGGAGTCGTCTGCTCTAACGGCCGTCAGCCCAGTCCTTCGACAGACATTGCCAGCCCACTGCCACTTAGGCTTTTCGATCCTACACGCTATGTCGGTCACTCTGGTTCTTCTCCGGATAATCTCGTTACGGTTTTTATCATTCAAAGAAACTCCAAGCATAGCTCGCTTCACTGCTCGCTGAGCGAATTTGAAAATCTAACTAATCAACTCTAAATACTAGGGATAGTGACTTCATTAGTTGCTTCCACTTGGTTTCTGGGTTGGCTGACTCACGAGCTTGTAACACTTGCAGTTATGCGGCAAATAATTTACACGCGAGCGAAGCCGCGAGCGGTGTGTGGTGTAGTGTGGTGAGTGGTTATACTTACGTATTTCATTGAAGTAGAAAGGAAAGTCTCCGGCGACGGAGCAGTTGAGCCTGGACTTGAGGAACGACGTCCAGCGCTGCTTGAAGCGGTGCGGTCCACCGCGGTCGTCCCGACACACACGCGCTACTCGGGAGAACACCGCCTGAGGAGATGAATTGGTCGAGTTGTTTATAGAGCTCTCCACGTTTTCTGATCATACCTGGTTTTTTCAATCACTTACTTATATTTATTTAGAGTCCCTCTAAGTCATTTGCAGCTGTGGGTGCTAGCCTAATTTTGACGTTTACTTGTCGGGATATTAAATCTACTACAAGTTCAACTGCAGGATTGGCAGCCATACAATCTTTTTAAGATGAAGCAGTTATAACATTGTTGTTTTGTGAAGCAGAATGAAGTCTGCTGTGAAAAGAGAGGACTTGTGATATTAGATTGTGTTACTTTAAGCGTTTTCAAAGATTTGTTACATGATGACTTATTGCCTTCTCTCTTGCCTATTTGTAGTATTTTGCATACTGAAGTTCAATTTACAACTACCTACAAACGGTGTAGTAAAACCGCATGTAGGCAATGAATTGTAGTCGTGTCGTGTACCGCCTTGAGAGCGGTGATAGGTATCGCTGTCACGTTGGCCGTGAATTATTAGTGCAACGTGGAAACACCTGAGCATATAACATTCCACGCCGGAATGCAAATGGTTTTATATAATTATAAAACCAATATATATATATTTTTTAATAAGTGTTGGTTTGGATACCTATATCTCTGAAAAGAAGGCCATGTTTTATTAAACAATCCATTATTTTAAAATTCATAAACAACGTACTTTTTCATACATAATTTAAGTAGGTAGTATAAGTAGCGCTTTTTTCTTGATGTTAGTGTACACCTATAAATTAGAGTGTCAGTGGCGGTATAACATAAAAATTATGGCATATAATATCTCACCTTCCCACAATTGATGTATTCTACAGCTGTTTCTCTGAAGAAGAAATATACGAAGTTTCCGTGTACCAAAGAATTCACGAAGTCCGGAGCTGTGAATATATAAAATACAAGAAATCAATTAAATTAAAAAAAGATTTAAGATTTTTAATTAATTATTTATTATTTACTAGCTGTGCCCGCGACTCCGTCCGCGTGGATGTCGGAAAATAACATCGTGTCATAATTATGAACCCAATATCTTCAAATATTTACATATAAGCGCCTACACAGACGATTACACTATTTACCGACCATACTATATTTTGTTTTTACAACCAACCGGCTAAGGTGATGGAATTTCATGGAATTAGCCCTAAACTCCCTCATTCTGAGAAGACGCTCGTGCCCAGCAGTGGGAAGTAATTGGGCTGATAATGTTATTCTATAACACTAACCACATCTCTTCTTATACTGAGAAGAGGCCCGTGTCCAGCATTGGGACTGTAATGGGCTGGTAATGTTATGTTATTCTAGAATACTAATAATATCCAGTTCATTAACTCTTCTCATTTTGAGAAGAGGGCCATACCCAGTAGTGGGACAGTAATGGGTTGACTACGTTATGTTATTCTATATTTCTAGTTTCTTAACTCTTCTCGTTCCGAGAAGAGGTCCGTGCCCAGCAGTGGGGCAGTAGGTAATGAGCTGATTATGTTATGATAATCTATTACACTCACAATATCCAGTTCCTTAACTCTTCTCATTCCAAGAAGAGGGCCATGCCCAGCAGCGGGAAGGGGGCCATACCCAGTAGTGGGACAGTAATGGGTTGACTATGTTATGTTATTCTATATTTTCTAGTTTCTTAACTCTTCTCGTTCCGAGAAGAGGTCCGTGCCCAGCAGTGGGGCAGTAGGTAATGAGCTGATTATGTTATGATAATCTATTACACTAACAATATCCAGTTCCTTAACTCTTCCTCATTCCAAGAAGAGGGCCATGCCCAGCAGCGGGACAGTGATTGGCTATGTTATGTTATTCTATATTTTCTATAATACTAATAGAATCCAGTTGTATTTTTAGGAACCTGCAACCTGCATCCAACCAACAATCATGACCTCTACTTTGTATGCAACTTAATACAATAGAGGGGTCAAGCTGTATTGCTGGATCTACTCAACCGATTCAGATAAAACGTATATTTTAAGTTAGACTAATACCAATACAAATGCTAAGTTTCATTACGATCCGTTCAGCCGTTTTCACGTGATGAGGTAACAAACAGACAGACAGACAGACAGACATAAATTTTTTAAACGATTGATTCGTGTTCTATAGCTTATTTCTAGTCACCCTAGCCGGTTTTCGCGAAAAAAAACTCAATGTACAGACTTTTCGACCTTTACAGTTTTATTATAGTATAGATAGATTTAAGTATACCTATTCTATCTATCTATCAAAATTACATCACTAAAGTTAAAGGTTTATCTTGTCACTACTACAGTGAATTCTAGCACCCAATTACGCTGAGTGATGTAACCCTATCGCTGCTCAGTCGATAATTTCTAATACGATCATAATCGGATTTGTTTGGCGATTGTTGACACGTCAAATGTCACGCGGGTGACAAGGAGTTCCTGCCGTTCTAAATTCAATTATAATGGCGGATGTCTGTTTGACAGCCGCATTGAGAGTCAATCGCCCGAAGATATGTAAATACAGATTGTAAACAAAGCATGTGTGGTGTTACGATTATGTTTATTGTAATTTGCTTCTATTTAATTGTAATCTGACGTTTAGGAGCCAGTCAGATTGATTTATTAGACTTTTATGGATTATTTTATCTTCAATTCTTGTATTTGTGATATTTATATTATGAATACTCACCGTTTAGAGTCATGGAGTCATAAGGCTCCGTTTGTAATGGTTCTCTATAGATGATTGGTTCCATACCGCTGAAATCCGCGACTGTACCCGAATACAGCTCGCCGTCTGAAAATAAACGGAAAATCAACTTAAAAAATATGTAGTTTTATTTAATTTGACATATTAATTTCTAGGGTTACATTTTTTTAATGTCACGTCTTTATTTTTATACTAAGGCTTAGGCGGCTGCTAGACGCTCAATATTTATCGCGATCCTTATCGCGATCCGTATCACGATCCGTATCATCATCCGTATTGATGGATCGCGGTAGAGGCTACACGCTTCAATATTTATCACGTCACTTCACGTCAGTATTACGGCAAACTCGAGCAGTGCACTTGTGTTACTGAAAATTAGAAAGACTAGAAGTAACGGTCAAAAAGATGATGCAGCTACATGAAAAAGTAAAAACTAAAACATGATAAGTAGATACTGTATTTTTCATTTTATTTCTATAGTCATAGCTCTCATTCTTTTCAAACATGTTTTCTAAGTATAATTATCCCAAGGGTAAATACATACAGGTTCATGGGTAAATCGCATAATGCAGTGGTAAGTAGCAGAGTGCGTAACATGCCATCAGCTTACGTGCCCCGCATACGAGATGCGTTCCCGTTAATTGCTCGAATGTGCATGTGTGAAATGTCGGAGAGCTTGCTATGGTGTTCCATTTATTCGTATGTGTTTCACGTTTGTAGGTGTGTATGTTAGGTTATATAATCGTCATCATCATCTACTATTGAACCTGCTAAAATGAATGACCTGCTAAAAATAAAGAATGACCTGCTAAAATGAATGATCTGCTAAAATGAATGATCTGCTAAAATTAACATAACATAACATCACGCCTGTATTTTCCCGAAGGGGTAGGCAGAAGTGTAATAGTACACCCACATTTAGCAAGTTATGTTATAGTCCCATGTAATAGGAGGCGAGCCTATTGCCATTGACCGAGCACAAATCCAGACTCCGGGCTGCTACTGAGAATTTCCTAATGAAAAAACCCAACAACACTTTGCCCGACCCGGGAATCGAACCCAGGTCCGCACGCTCAGCAGTCGCGTTTGCAACCACTAGACCAACGACGCAGAGGCTTAAATGAATGATCTCTAAAATGAATGATCTTCTAAACTGAATGACCTGCTAAAATGAATGATCTGCTTAAATGAATGAACAGCTAAAATTAAATGATGACATATTTGTAGGTAAGATGCTGAATTGATTAAGTTCTTTATTTGTGCCGTGAATTCTAATATTAGTGTAAGACTTAAAAGTTCATGATGAGCTAATTTAAGTAATTTAACTGAGTGTTTTTCAACTTTAAATGAAACTATACAAGTAAACAGGCGTTTACTCACAAATGTAGAAGGGATGTTTAACCAGAGAATTAATGTTAGAAAACACCAGTATAAATCTGTCTTTAATAAATGTGTCATAATCATTTATACCTACCTACATACGTAATATTACACCATTAGTTCACTAATTTGATTAAACAGATAACAATATGCCGTGTTGTCTCCGCCTCGAATGGACCAACCATTTCCCGAGGGGGTCGTAAAAGGCGATAAGGGCTTCAACTAGGAGCAGCAATAGCATCCACCTGCGTAGGTAGGTATTTATGACGTCATATTGTTACCACCAATCCGCATTCTAGGCAAGGTGGACATTGTTGACATTTGGATCGTTTATGGTAATAATTTATGAGAAGGTTTATATGGAGGGTGTCGAAGGGGCATGCCTATATGTGAAGTTTTTACAAGTATGTAATAAGAACCTGCAGAAATTCAGGTTTTCATACAATGTGAAATTATACTTGCAAGTCACGAATTATTATAACATGTTTCAAAGGCTAATAATAATAATATGGTGATACAGTGACGGTGAGCTATATGGGGAGTGAATTCTGTTCAAGCCTTTGACACAGCCAGCCATTGAAATGTTCGTGGAATTCGTGATGACCCGTGTATCGTATATCTAAATACATACAGGATGCTCACATGAATATATATATGGATGAGCGTAGCACATCAAAAAAAGTTAAGCTTTATATAAAACCACTTATGAAAGTTAACAGAACGACTGAAATCAATTCAATTCTTTATTGCATGATCTGAATTTTTTCATTACTTTTCATGTTATCAGGGATTCGCGATTATTTCATAATGCGTACAGCCAAGTTGTGGAATTCACTGCCGTAATTGCACATGCCGTAATCTGTATTTTCGGGCACTTATAACCCTAACGCCTTTAAAGCTGGAGTGAATCGGCACCTAATAGGTTTGCTCGCTCCATCGTCGACCATATCCTGACAAAGCTGTCTAGATCGCGGTAAAGAGCAGATCTATATATCATAAAAAAAAAAAAAACTAATCAATTGCTTAAACATTAATAATCATACGCTAACTATTCAGTCTCCAGTATTTTCAATACTCCGTGCAATATTTATATCACAGCATCAGCATCAAGACAATGAGTATTTAGTATTTAGCACAATTGTTTTAGTCCGACGCAATTTCCGATCGGACACGATCGCCGGGAATTGTACTAGCAGTACAATTGCAGTACAACATCAGCAAAATTACGACACGGAAGCTCCTATCCTACATATCTATCTAGTGCTAGGTTAAGACCAGCTGCCGTGAGCCGGCCACTGCTCCCCAGGGCGTCGGTGCACTTAATTGGACCAGATCAATAGGAGATAACTAACCGTGTCCGCACCACGTAATGCATCCACGTACAATATGTGTGTGCCCGAAAAAATATATGTAAAGTATACGAGCACACAAGTGTGGGTGTCGCACTGACCAACCAACGTACGTAAGTGGTCACATTTACTCACACACTCGTAAAAATTCTTTCGCTTACATTTTGTACAAAAGTTTCGTTCACAGTATGCGACAAAGCGGTTTGTTAGTGTGTGTTTGACCAAATTGTGTGTACATAGAGGTACATGTGAAAAGGTAGCGTTTGAGCGAATGAGTGAATTGCTGAATATAACACGGGGACAATTTAAAAAAGTTGGCCGCGTAAATGTGCAGAAGTTAGCCCCGGTTTTATATGAAATATAACAAACAAACAACTGTACTTTTGTTAAATTCAATTAATGTAAACGTTTTGCTCATTTTACGTTTTGGTCCACCGACAAAGCCTGAACACGTCAGTATACAAATATCTTTGGCCTGAACACAGTTTTAAATTACTCGCACCAATTTTGAGGTGGATTTTTAAAAATGTTTTAAAACGGCCGTTCTCAATTAAAATTTAAATGGGCCAGCAATTGTCGTGGACTCGTGGTCAAGCATAGGCTAATATTTATATTTTCTGCGAGATTCGATACAGCAGAAAAACCTTTATTCGCCTTATTTATGATGGCCAGTATATTTGCAACATGTGATGTAAATACAGATTAACAAACACACCCTCTACTATCCATAAAACACACCGCAGTGTTACCATAGATAACAAAAGTTGCGACGATAGTTTCGTTGCGTTATAAATGGGTGTGAATTTGCAAGGGGATGCTTTAATGCAAAGAAAATTGTACAAAGGGACAGGGTGACGGTAATTGATGGTTCACAGACTTCGCAGTACACCATAGGAAACTGTTTGTGTAGGGGATTCGTATGGTAGTCATAGCAACCCACTGGATTTAAAAGGTGTTGATAATTTTGTATTGAAAGTAAGTGGATGTAGAGTGGTTTATTTAATTTAGTGTAAGGAAATTTTATGTTTGCAGTTGTGATAAATTTGATATTGTATGAGAATAAGAAAAAAATAATGATTTAACTGAAAATATAGTACTACAAAAATGCACAGAAAACTCTGCACGAGACCTATTTTTTTTTTTTTTCTCTACTCAACAAAAATGTAACGGTAATTTTCATGCCTACTTCCAGTAAATTTATTTTTTCTTATCGTAAAGCAATGAATAAAATAATATGTGTGCATACATCGTGTTAAACATACAGGCTATTTATTATAATAAAAAATGCACGCTATTCATTATACTTAATGTAACAAATTCACGCTATTCACACTAACATAATAAATGTGATAGTGAGATTGTCTGTTGGTTATGACTTCACGACTAAAATACTGAGAAAATTCTGGTCTAAAACCCGGAGAAAGGCAAGATATTTTAAATCATCATCCCACGCCTGCAAAACCGCTGTTATTAAGTAGTTTATTATAAACATAGTAAATCACACGAGTTAAAGTTTGCACAATAAAATTACATAAACCATAATTTACGTTAATAAAGCTAGTTCACACGACCTAAACATAAAATATTGTGCATGCTAAAACGGGCACTATGAACAGGTCATAAAATATGTATACGAATATTAAATAGTTGTCCATATTCATAATTACGTAGGAACCCAAATTAATTTCGGAATACCTCCCTTGGCTACATAGCCGGAAAGTAAATATATTTTTTCACAAAGGTTTTGTAAAAATCCGTCGATTGTTTGTTTGGGATAATCTCTTGTCCTTTTCAATGTGTTTTGTCTGAAATACAATATAGTAGGTAGAATATAAAAGTACTTACACTATTGAAACATGAAGTAGGCATTTAGAGATGGTTAATTCAGGTATTTTGTGGTATCTAAATGTCAGTGACTGGATTCATTAATTAATCATTAATGATTTCTGTTATAGTGTCTTCAACGAATGGTCAATGAAGACAAGGTTTTTCTATTATGCACAACCACTTGCACAGGCCGTTTTTTTATTTTTCCGAGTAATTGTATCATACAATTTTTCATTTATTTATAATTTATGTACACACAGTAACATATGAAAGGATTAAGGTGAATGCTACAGGGTAGCCTGCGAAATTCAAATTATTTTGCGTTTTTTGCAAGCTCGAAAATCGATAATTTGATCGTAAATTAATATTATCGAGCTTGTACAGCTTATAGAGCTAGGTTAATATTTTTTATGAGTATTATTCAGTAGATATATTGTTATTATTTGCGCTAATCACATTTTGACCGATATAAAACGCGAAATAAAGCTACAATTTGCAAAAAACGCCAAAAAATTTGAATTTCGCGGGCTACCCTGTAGCATTCACCTTAAGAGTAAAAGTAATAAGTAAGGCATTAAAAGTAATAAGTAAGTATTCAGTATTTTTTCGGGTTTCAACTTTCAAGTAACCTAAATAAGAATCAAAATTGAATCGGACGTTTAACCGTACAGGCGAACAGACAGGCAAATTCACATTTTCGTCTATAATGTAGCTTGATGCTTAGTGGCTTGGAGGAGGTATGATTACTCCAAGCTTGTGTGTGTGGGTCATGAAAATTTAGGCAGAAATATAGATAATTGTCAAGAGAGAAATATGTCAATAAAGGCATACATTTTAGATTTGTACTGACCAGTGCAGTGAGCCTAAAGCCTACTAGATATTTATGCCCCGCTGCAAAGGATAAATTCAGAATATGCTAGTACTACCGTATTAGCTTTCATGCACCTGGGGGATTTGTTACTATTTGGTTCAGTTTGTTATCTTTTATTATCTTTATCTTCTATCTATATACTATAATAAAACTGTAAAGGTCGAAAAGTCTGTACATTGAGTATTTTTTCGCGAAAACCGGCTAGGGGGACTAGAAATAAGCTATAGAACACGAATCAATCGTTAAAAAAATGTATGTCTGTCTGTCTGTCTGTCTGTCTGTTTGTTACCTCATCACGTGAAAACGGCTGAACGGATCGTAATGAAACTTAGCATTTGTATTGGTATTAGTCTAACTTAAAATATAGGGTATGTTTTATCTGAATCGGTTGAGTAGATCCAGCGATACAGCTTGACCCCTCTATTGTATTAAGTTGCATACACAGTAGAGGTCATGATTGTTGGTTGGTTGCAGGTTGCAGGTTCCTAAAAATACAACTGGATTCTATTAGTATTATAGAAAATATAGAATAACATAACATAGCCCATCACTGTCCCGCTGCTAGGCATGGCCCTCTTCTTGGATTGAGAAGAGTTAAGGAACTGGATATTGTTAGTGTAATAGATTATCATAACATAATCAGCTCATTACATACTGCCCCACTGCTGGGCACGGACCTCTTCTCGGAACGAGAAGAGTTAAGAAACTGGAAAATATAGAATAAGATAACGTAGTCAACCCATTACTGTCCCACTACTGGGTATGGCCCTCTTCTCAAAATGAGAAGAGTTCATGAACTGGATATTACTAGTATTCTAGAATAACATAACATTACCAGCCCATTACAGTCCCACTGCTGGACACGGGCCTCTTCTCAGCATAAGAAGAGATGTGGTTAGTGTTATAGAATAACATAATCAGCCCAATTACTTCCCACTACTGGGCACGAGCGTCTTCTCAGAATGAGGGAGTTTAGGGCTAATTCCATGAAATTCCATCACCTTAGCCGGTTGGTTGTAAAAACAAAATATAGTATGGTCGGTAAATAGTGTAATCGTCTGTGTATTTGAAGATATTGTGTTCATAATTATGACACGATGTTATTTTCCGACATCCACGCGGACGGAGTCGCGGGCACAGCTAGTCATTTATAAAGTGTTTCATGAATAAAGGTTTATAATTTTCATTGTTTCACGACAACGCAAATTGACAATTTACTAAAAGTTAATTAGTTGATAGATCCGATAAAATAATACTTTATTGAATAAATTGCTTCAAGCTTCGGTTTTAATAATAAACAATTTATTTTAGAACTTACTCGGAGGCCGTTTTTAGGGTTCCGAAGTCCTACAAGGAACCTCGCGATAAGGCCGCCATTTGTACAATAGTTTAAATGCATATTCAATGTAATGTATTTTATGGTGATAAAGCATATATAAATAAATAAATAAATAAAACTAAGTATTTCTGTTTTTAAAAGTTTTCAGCGATATCGAGTCATTCACAGTAGTTATTGAACAATTCACAATCATATTTAAGCTGTACAACCGCGAACACGCAATACGCATAAGTAATAATAAACAGATCCATAATAATTCATTCGGAACTTGCGTATTATTGTTTACGACAATATACCACGTATTGTTTTCTATTCTCGGCTTCCTTGCTTATAAAGTTGGTTGATAGCGACTTACAATATACCCTATTGTGAGGGAATTTCGTGGGCGGATATTTTAATATTCGCTGAGTTTTGTATTGAAGGGCTCACATAAATTGCTGGTCTATTGTATTAGTATATTTTAATGTACATTTACGATCTAATGGCACGTTTAGATTAGGTCAGTGACCGAATGCGTCGACCGCGTTTGTTTTAACCGAATCCGTTAACCGAATTGGCCCGTTTGTATTAGGTCGGTGACCGAATGCGTCGACCGCATTTGGTTTAACCGAATCCGTTAAACAAATTGGCCCATTTATATCAGGTCGGTGACCGAATACGTCGGTCGTATGTGGTCAAATGCGGCTTGAACTTCATACACTCAACAATGGCAACCGAATGCGTTTCCACTTGTCAGTTATGACCGAATACGGCCAACTGAATTAACACTATACTAGTCGGGCATTGCAAACAGGCTGTGACCGAATGCGGCCAACTGAATAACAATTTATACTAGTCGGTGACCGAAAACGGGCTGCAATTGAATATGGTTAAACCGCATGATGTAAATGGCGAACCGACTTGTGGTACCATTTAGGTAACACCCTAGGTGGTATTGCATTTGTTATGGGCAAAGGTAACCGCTTAGCATCAGGTGGGCCTTTAGATCGTTTCGCCATACTATACTATAAAAAAATATAAAAAAATAGTTACAATATTATTCTGGGCTAGTATTGTTTGTATGGTACATTATTGCACCTGATCTTTCTCCGGTCGTGACGGATTGCCGTCCTATCGGACTATGCGAGTGAAGGAATAGAGAGTGCAGTGCACCTGTGTTGGCGTAAATATGTCCCGCGCAGATAGAAGGAACAGAGAGTCTCCGTTGAGATTGGCCGCCTTGGCCGATTGGGGGACATTATAGTACGGTCACGATACTTCGCGGTGGTACATTTTGTCGACAAAATCCCTTGAACGAATCCTGTCTGCTACCACGTAGCTACCGCTGCCATCGAACATTGAGTGCAAGCGATTTTGGCCTTAGTGGTGGTTCACCTGAAAGATTTCTAATTGTTTCCCTCACATTTTATTTGTATTTTTGACTGAAGAATCCATGTTACCTTGTGATTCGTCCTACGTTCCGTAGCACACCTAGCCTCTATAAATAATATGTATAAGAGTCACGTCATAATCCACTCGTAGTCCCATTGAACGGGCCTCTTTTCAATGCAACAATGAGTGGCCATTGTACGCCGACAGACTGTGAAAGTGGGTTCAATCGTTATGAAAAAGATTTTCCCTTTTTCCTAATTTCCTGACAATGGAACGTCCATGTACTCCCAGAGCATATGTGACCCGGTTACGGAAGGGTTCCGGCGAAATGTTAAAAGTATTCTTAGTCTGATAACAAGCTTTTGTTATGTTGCGAAGATACTCCTACTTATTGGGACTTGGGAGGACTATACTCAGGGTTCTCCCGCTGAAGTGTAGCAACGGAACTTTTATGTATTGTGAGGCTGGGAAGTGTGGAATCGATATGTATCTTGTACGGGTAACCCTACGGAAACGAAGAGCTCGTAATGATACACACCTGAGGTTTATCGATACCGATTGTGGTATCTGTAAGGTGCTTAGCGATTGTGTTTATCTGTAAGTTGTTTTTCATTGTCATTCATTCGACTATACTTTCTTGGATTTAATATTGTTATTCCCAAATACGGGGAAATTTTGTAAGAAGTACCTAACTGACTCTGATAGATCATCGATGTCATTGAGGCGTTATGAATTTTCCTATTTATAGGGTTCCGTACACATAGGGTGCTTACGGGATTCTATTACTTTGCCTACGTCGTCTGTCCATCCGTCTATTTTTTTACTGTAATAGGTAGCCAGTTGAAATTTTCACAGAATATGTGTTACTCTGGCTTCTATCACGGAAAATACTAAAAATAAAAAAAGTCTAATCTGAAGTCCCCATACACAACACCTTGAAAACATTTTTTTTCAACTGTTTTAGTTTCTGCTCTATTTTATAAATAACAACCACAACACACAATGACATCATACAACATGATACAACCGTCAAAATTTGTGTGATCGTAGTGCATAGGTACTTGAAAGTTCAACTACAAATAAATAATAAAAAATAAGGTTTACACAGACCAGTGTGGTATA
This sequence comes from Asteroscopus sphinx, assembly GCA_949699075.1. Classification (NCBI taxonomy): domain Eukaryota; kingdom Metazoa; phylum Arthropoda; class Insecta; order Lepidoptera; family Noctuidae; genus Asteroscopus; species Asteroscopus sphinx. The sequence continues at coordinate 10,460,907 of OX453017.1, forward strand.
CCTCCGAATGAAAGATGCAAATATAAAAGACCGTATCAAGTCAATGAGTGGTACGGAACCCATAGTGCGCGAGTCCGACTCACACTTGACCAGTTTTTTAACCAAATAAATGGACCTAGTATAAGAAATTCTACAGCCTGTAACTTACTATAACTATATGCCATACCGAAAGCTATGAAATAAACATCCAGAAATAACAACTTCACCAAATTCTACACACGTGAATGTAATTCCAGAAATACATGTGTATGTAATTGCAGGAAATACACAATGCCTAATTGGTGTTCTAGTGTAACATGGCTCGTCGTCGGATCCCATTAGAGCGACGTGGTAATGCCCACAAGCCCATTGGACTGTGCTTTGTATATCGTAAGATAAGTCATGTGTGTATTATGCGATGTGCATTTGTAAATTGGATTATAAACATAATCCTGTTGTGATTATTGTTAGGTGTTGTTGCGTACCTATTTGGCGGTTGGAATAATAATAATGAAAAAATAATAAAACCGCTTTTTTATTGATAAAATTAATTTTAATTTTATCATTTTTTAAAAAAAATCTATCCTTTTCGGAAACGTCTCTTCTAGCTTTTCATTTTGATACCCTACTACATGAGGTGATTATGACAATGACAATTTTTTCAACTGTAATGAAATCCCTGATAATCTTATAGTTAAATTCTTATTTTAAAAGCCATGTGGCCAGTGTTGCTCGCAGTGTCATGACGAATCTAATGATACCACATGATTCAAGTTTAGAAGATAATTTTATAGTAGAATTAAGAAACTCACATAATTATATAATTTTTAGTAGTAGTAGAGCTCCGTTGTGAAAGAGCTCATCCGGGGAAGTACTACCACTACTTCTCCGCCAAACAGTGCTTGCATTGCTGTGTTTCGGTCTGAAGGGTACGGGTGTCGGTGAAATTACAATCACATGAGACTTTCCATCTTCATGTCTCAGTTTGGCGAACCAACTTGCGGTACCATTAAGGCAACAGCCTAGGTGGTATTGAAGTTGTTATGGGCAAAGGTAACAACTTAACATCAGGTGGGCCTTTGGCTCGTTTCGCCATCATATACTATTAAATAAAAAAATAAAACATATGAACCCTGAACACATTACAATCTTTTTTCTTGTAAAAAGATAAATATGAATTATGAATGAATCAAAATTATAATGTATAATAGACTAGACATAATAATAAAGAAGAATATAAGTATTAGATACAAAAGTGATTACAACTTTTCTTATTACCGAAAACTAGAGATGTACATTATAGTTCCCGGCACGAGACGTGAGCACAAATTGTACCAGCATAGTAGTCTCTGTCATCACTGTATTCTAGTATTCCGTTTTCTACATATATTCAATTATGCATTATCATGTAATTATGCCAATGCAAGTGCCTGTTTCTGATTTGTTGTACTGTGAACAGAGATTCGACCACTTACGCAGTGGAATCTGTGCTCACGACTCGTGCCGGCAACTATAAAATTAACAGAAACTCCACTATGCATTGCACAATACAAAAAACCACGATATAAAGTTTAGAACAGTGTGTGCCGTGTTGTTGGATATAACTTACATTTCTAATTCACATTACTTTACTAGTATTGTACATTTCGAATTTTATATTTAAATGTAAGCAACAGGGACTACTAGTATATAGCTCGATACCAGCTATCTACTGTGACCATTCTCGCAATAACTAGCAACAACGTTTGGCTTCGAGCTTCACTTCAGATAAAAACATACCGGATTAAATATTCTAGTGGCGCCCTAATTGGTGGCTGTTAGGGTTGCCAGACTATTTGCTGTAAGTGGATGGTTTTCCTTAAGTAATTATCCTTTCTTTATTGTAAAATAATCAAGTTATAAATAAACCTGATTGTTTTTTTACCTAAAAGATGTTTGTTAAGAGATTGCTACATGGCATAAAACTCTAGCAGTATAGCTTAATGTTATAACTATTATTAGCTAGCAGTTTAAGTTAACATAACTGTGAGTTTGCACTGACGACACATTCACATAAAAACATGGTGAAAAGTCAGTTTTCTGTCAATGTATCAAATTGCGATCGCATTATCACACAACTTGTTTAAACGAAACTTGTTTGACATTTCATAGTCTATTGACATGTTTCACAATAAATTTCGATACACTTCAAAGTATCTGCTTTCGGCCATACATGTTTACCGACTTCATTGGATAACACAAAAAAAGAGATTCATACAAGTTTTGACACATGATTAAGCATCAGTGCGAACGTCAGCCGTGACGAATCTATAGACAAACATGTCAATGTATACGTTTTTAGTCAGTGCAAACACAGCCAACAACAAATCTTGAAATCTGTCAAAGAATTTACACAGTTTTCTGCAGTGCGAACGTAACAATCAACAAATCAAGTTGTGACATTAGTTTCATATGACAAGTTTCGAGACATTACATGTTAAATGTTTTTTGGTGCAAACCCACAGTAAAATTACTCATTAGTCTTGTAGACTAGATCGTAATTATATTAAAGTACTAATAATGATCTATTAAGACCTTATACTGCGGTTCACCATAGGATGGGCAGCAGCGTTCTGTGAATATTTATTCAACCAACTGTGATCACCAACCCGCCAAGTGTGGCGATTATGGCATATCCCTCATTTTAGGGGAGGCCTATGTCCAGCAGTGGACGTATCTCGGCTGAAATGATGATGATGATGATGATTGTCCACTTACCAGCATAAACGGCAGTGGAGTTATGTTCTGGGTCGTAGGGACAGACGGCCTGCCCCGACTTCTCTCGCTCCATATGGTAGGAGTCACGTTGCACGCCGTACTCTCTGCAGAACGGCCTGAAGCTGTTGGTCCCGCAGACCAGTAGCCTCCCGGTGCCAAGGGAGACGAGGACACGGATGTAGTTTTGGCAGCTTTCCTGTAATAGATGAAATATTATGGCTTGAGTAAACTTGATGAAAAGTAGACTAGAGATTATACACAAAGTTTAACCGGATTATATCGCGTATATTATTTAAATTGGTTTTAAAAAAAACATCTAATTTCAATAGAGAAGATTGTTGGCAGCTGCCACCTGTTTGGAACCCAGTCCTAAAAATAATCAAGTCCCAAACAGCACGCAACACTGTAAAATATAATGATATTGTGAGTGATTACTGCGTGCATCGAAACGATTTTAATTAATAAAAATTGTACGGTAGATTAAAATATTTTTTTAGAAATATCTGTAAAGACGCTTGTCATCTTACGGCCAAAATTAATATCCAATCTATCCACGATTTACGTTACCGGAGATTGAAATTTGACATATTTTGTATGGAGCTTATGTCAAATTCCTATCTCTGGTAGGGCAAATCGAGGATAGATTGGATATTAATTTTGGCCGTTAGTCTACCTGCGACCATGAAACGCTGCAAAGCTTTCGAAACGTCAGGAAAACCAATTTAAATAATATACGCGATATAATCCGGTTAAACTTTGTTTTATTATAATGTGTAGTGATCGCGAAAACCTAAGAAATTATTAGTAGACTAGAGGCCCGAAAAGTAGGAAAACAGATTTTGCTAAAAATATTCATGTTGTGTTGTAACAGATTGTTTCAGCCTTATTTCAAATTGTTATAAACTCTCGAAATCAGAAATGAGCGAAAACCGTGTTTTATACTTCAGCGTTTTACGTACTTGAAAAGATAAAGAGCAGAACTTGAAAAAGTTATGAAATTAAATCAGCTAAACTAATTATTATAGCTTAGTTCGTTGGACAATATTTCGCACCTTTAAAGACAAACCGTTACTAAACGAAATTTTTCAAGAATTGAGTTACTAATGCCATCTTTCTTATAATTAGGTAAACTATACGATAAATTTGACACTTTCATAAAAATTCCACTTTAAGAGGTAGATGTCGCTAATTTTGACCATTACAAAACTAAATAAGATGTGCTTTCTAAATGCAATAACGTGTTTATACTAGTTGTTAATTGTTCATTGAAGAGTGATGACGGAAGTTTGACGGAAAAATGTGACTATTTGGATAACCACGGCTGCACGTCAAGATAAAAGTATTTTGTTAGTCATTTTAATTGGTATAGTGTAACATTTTGTTTAGTCACAGTTTTACTTTTAAAAATTATATGCACTTGATAATAAAATTTAATTGGTAAAATGTTACATTTAGTATAGTTACTGTTTACTTCGGAGTTTTGAGATATTTATGCACACATATTTATCTCTCAAGAGTAATCATTGGATTAGTCACAGTATTTCTTTACTTTAAGAGTAAATAAGTAATATATTTAAAAACAATAATGGGACATTTAGGTTCATTCAATCGTTCATCGCGCACACGTACGAACACTTCCAGCCTTCAAGATTATCGATTGATGTCACTGTATCAGTCTAGATTGAAATTAAGTTAGAAAAAAGCAGGGATTAAAAAGAGTTTAATTGCAAGTAATATTATTCCACAGAATTATGCAATTTCTTACTATAATAACATCTTGTATGTCTTACAAAATCAAATCCTACACACAAAATGACTGTAGCTTAGTAAGTTTATTAATGAAACCATATTTTTAAAGGTTTTTTGTTTGACATTAGGACTTTTTTGTATATTTTTATATGCAGGCATTCTTTTGTTATGGTAAACGGGTAATACAACTCTGTGTAACCCTGTATAGGCCCTGTGATGCTGTGATTGTTACCCATGTTGTTTTAAATTTATACTCCTTTTTATTTGATAAAGTTATTTCCAGTCGGCCTTTTAAGTGGTTATTAGTTTAATTGATTCTAAGATAATTATAAGTTTAGTTATAACTTGCTGTGATTTACAAGTACAAAATATTTATAATCTAAAAGACTGATTCCTAAGACATCCTAGCAATCTTAAAGATTTAAGTGCCATAATGTGAAAAAATGTATGGATCTCGCTTTTTGAATTAGAATAAAACATTTATTTTAATGTGTTCTTTTATTTGTCTGCCCAGTTACAATTGGAAGGAATGCTATCAGTATTATTTTCAATTTGATAGTATTGTAAAATCAATGTTATAATGGGTTTTTTAATATTTTTAAATTTAGTTACATTATTTATACGGTGATTTTACAGTAACAATCATAATCGAAAAAAATATAAATGGTAAAGTGTTACTATAAAAATTAAAAATTATAATTAAAATTGTTCTATTAAAAAAAAAAAAAAAATGAATTTTCTAATAAAGTGTAAATAAATATCCATCATTATGATCTCAAAAGGTGGCTCAAAGCACCATTCTATTGCGAAAAAGCCGTGCATATTTTTTTATTTTAGCTCCTGTGTAAAATTTTGTATTTTTGTTTAGTAACGGTTTGTCTTTAAAGGTGCGATTTGATAAATTTAAAAGGTAACTACAGAGATTTTCTTTTGTAATTAGAACTGTCTTCAAATCTAATCGTATTAAAAAGTTATTATTATATCCTAATCTTTTCAAACACAATAATTCGCTTTTTTCCAATTCAATTTCTTTTCTTTGGAATCTTTTATTTTACCTCAAATATTTGAGGCCATTTTATTCTGATACTGAACTAAAAGCTATATATAAATAGGCAAAGAAAAAACGGTTCACTACCATTTTCTCTTCTGTTTATGAACCAACTTTCTTTTTTGTTTGTTTAATAGCTATTGATGAGCTTTAGTGTTATCAACAAAAAAAATGGAAATAGCTTTTTTTTCGGCTTAGTTTTTTCATCGAAGTAATCAATTTGGCGCAGTAGGTATAAGAAGTCCGTGTGGTGCCGGACGCAAAGAATTTCACCACCCTATATCTTCTCATGGGTGTCGTAAAAGGCGACTAAGGGATTCACCAGAGGATGGGCAGCAGCGTCCTCCGAGTATTTAACCAACCAACTGCGATCGCCAACCCGCCTGCCAAGCGTGGCGATTATGGCATATCCCCTCATGCAAAGCACAATAAAAAATCGGCCCCTAGTCCCCGGCGGCCCCGCTAGCCCTGGTTACGGTAGCGGCCTAGGTAACGGCGGGGCAGGGGGTGCTAAGAATCCCCGGCAGAGATCCGGCTACCATAACAAAAAAAGACTGGACCTGGCAACATACAACACACGTACACTGCGGACCGACGAGAAGCTTGTCGAACTCGAGGAAGAATTGAGCAGGTTACGATGGGATATCGTAGGGTTATCTGAAGTCCGAAGAGAGGGGGAGGACACGATAATCCTCAAATCCGGTAACTTGCTCTATTTCCGGGAGGGCGATCAACTTTCCCAGGGCGGTGTCGGGTTTATCGTCCACAAGTCTCTTGTGAACAACATAGTGAAGATCGAGAGTGTTTCGACCAGGGTGGCGTACCTTATACTCAGAATAACCGAAAGGTATTCGTTGAAGGTTATACAGGTATACGCCCCGACCTCGAATCACCCCGACGATGAGGTGGAGACCATGTATGAGGATATCTCGAGAGCCATGCATGGCTCTAAAACTCACTTCACTGTTGTCATGGGAGACTTCAACGCGAAACTGGGCAATCGCTACGATGATGAGCTGCGAGTGGGGCAATTTGGATATGGATATCGGAACCACCGGGGTCATCTACTGGCCGGCTTTATGGAGAAGGAGGGACTCTATATGATGAACTCTTTCTTCAGAAAGCGTGAGCATAGGAAGTGGACCTGGTTGGGCCCTGATGGTGTAACAAAAAATGAGATTGACTTCATTATGTCGACGAAGAAGCAAATATTCAATGATGTCTCTGTGATCAACGCGGTCAAAACCGGAAGCGATCACCGTTTGGTAAGAGGCACATTGAATCTGAACATTAAGCTGGAAAGATCTCGACTGATGAAGTCTACGCTCCGTCCAGCACCGATCCAAATCCAAAACCCCGAGAGCTTTCAGCTCGAACTTCAGAATCGTTTCGAATGCCTAGGGAGCTCAGTGGACGATTACAGCGATGGGTTTGTGGAAACTGTCCATACGGTCGGGTCTAGGATCTTTAGGACCCGTCGTACAAATAGAAACAAAAAGCTCTCTGACCACACCCTTGAGCTTATGGCGGAAAGACGCGAGATGATTCTGCAGTCCTCACATGATGCGACTAAGTACCGGCAGCTCAATAGACAGATCTCAAAGTCCTTGAAAAGTGACCTACGCCAATTTAATACGGAACGTATTAAAGACGCGATAGAGAAGAACAAGGGCTCCAAAGTCTTCGCAAGAGACCTGTCTATTGGGCAAAGCCAGCTTGCAAAACTGAGGACCGACGATGGCAGAGTCGTATCCTCCAAGCCAGAGCTATTGAAGGAGGTCGAGAAGTTCTATGGACAGTTATACACGTCCACCCGGACACCCGCTGTAAATCGGGCTCACGACCCAAGAGCTAGATTGACCCGACACTATACCGAAGATATCCCGGACGTCAGCCTGTACGAGATTAGGATGGCTCTGAAGCAGCTCAAAAACAACAAGGCACCGGGTGATGACGGAATTACGGCCGAACTCCTGAAGGCGGGTGGAAAACCGATCCTTAAGGCCCTTCAGAAGCTGTTTGATTCTGTCATTCTCGAGGGAAGAACGCCACAGGCATGGAGCAGAGGTGTGGTGGTACTCTTCTTCAAAAAGGGCGATAATGCTCTACTGAAGAATTATAGGCCCATCTCACTTCTGAGCCATGTCTACAAGCTGTTTTCGAGAGTCATTACGAACCGTCTTTCGCGCAGGTTTGACGACTTCCAGCCTCCCGAACAAGCCGGTTTCCGAAAAGGCTTTAGCACCGTAGACCACATACATACGCTGCGGCAGGTTATACAGAAGACCGAAGAGTATAACTTGCCTCTTTGTTTAGCGTTTGTGGACTACGAGAAAGCCTTCGATTCGATCGAGACTTGGGCGGTACTACAGTCTCTTCAACGGTGCCAGATTGACTATCGGTACATCGAAGTGTTAAAGTCTTTGTATGAAAACGCCACTATGTCAGTCCGATTACAGGACCAAGCCTCGAAACCTATCCTTCTGCAGCGAGGTGTGAGACAGGGAGATGTGATCTCTCCGAAACTGTTCACTGCTGCATTGGAGGATGTCTTCAAGGTTCTGGACTGGAAGGGGCTAGGCATTAACATAAACGGCGAGTACATCACTCACCTTCGGTTTGCCGACGACATAGTAGTCATGGCTGAGACCATGGAGGACCTCGGTACAATGCTCGATGACCTCAGTAGAGCTTCTGATAGAGTGGGTCTTAAAATAAATATGGACAAGACAAAGGTTATGTTGAATTCCCATATAGCACCCATTCCCGTAAACATCGGAGAATCTACACTCGAAGTTGTTGACGATTATGTATACCTAGGACAAACTGTCCAGCTAGGTAAGTCCAACTTCGAGAAAGAGGTCAATCGTCGAATCCGACTCGGTTGGGCAGCGTTCGGGAAGCTACGCAATATCTTCTCGTCCAAAATACCGCAGTGTCTCAAGACAAAAGTCTTTGACCAGTGTGTGTTGCCAGTAATTACTTACGGTACTGAAACGTGGTCGCTCACAATGGGCCTGATAAGAAGGCTCAAAGTCACTCAAAGGGCAATGGAGAGGGCTATGCTCGGAGTGTCCCTGCGTGATCGAATCAGAAATGAGGAGATTCGCAGGAGAACGAAAGTAACCGACATAGCCCGAAGAATTGCCAAACTTAAGTGGCAGTGGGCGGGGCACATTGCTCGCAGAACGGATGGCCGATGGGGCAGTAAAGTTCTGGAGTGGCGACCGCGTACTGGAAGGCGCAGCGTGGGTAGGCCCCCCACAAGGTGGACCGACGACCTGGTGAAGGTCGCAGGAATCCGCTGGATGCGGAAGGCACAGGACCGGTCGTTGTGGCGATGTTTGGGGGAGGCCTATGTCCAGCAGTGGACGTCTTTCGGCTGAAATGATGATGATGATGAGGTATAAGAAGAAGAAGAAGAAGGTAGGTATTAAAAAGAATCGTCAGCGAAGGAAAGAGCGCACGAAGGAGCCGGTGACTCAATCAAGTCAGCCTATCGCAGTCCACTGCTGGACATAGGCCTCTCCCAAGTCGCGCCACAACGCTCGGTCCTCTGCCTTCCGCATCCAGTCCCCCCCAGCCACGTTCTTTAGGTCGTCGGTCCACCTGGCAGGGGGGCGCCCTACGCTGCGTTTGCCGATTCGCGGTCTCCACTCAAGGACTCGTCTGCTCCAACGGCCATCGGTCCTTCGACAGACATGGCCAGCCCACTGCCACTTCAGCTTACTGATCCTACAATGCTATGTCGGTCACTCCGGTTCTTCTCCGGATAATCTCGTTACGGATTTTATCCTTCAAAGAAACTCCAAGCATAGCTCGCTCCATAGCTCGCTGAGCGACTTTAAATTTGTGGACTAGCCCAACTGTCAGTGTCCACGTCTCGGCACCGTAAGTCATGACTGGCAGGACGCACTGGTTGAAGACCTTTGTCTTCAAACTTTGCGGTATAGGCGACGAGAAGACTCGGCGAAGTTTTCCAAATGCTGCCCAGCCCAAACGGATCTTTCTGTTGGCTTCTTTCTCGCCGGCGGATTATTAACCACTGTTTTAAATTTTTAATTTTTTTTCCAGGTATCTTTTAGGCCTAGTTCCGATTTTTTTCCTTTCCTGAGATATTTGGGAAAACAGATCTGGCAATACTACTCTCAAGGTATATCGCCAGTAAAATTAAGTCCCAGTAAATCCATGTCCGGACAGGTACGAGTATATCGTCGATATAGTTCGGTAATATGATTGCATTTGCATTTCCATGAGCCTCCAGATGCGCCGTAATCCTATTCCGATGGGATCCCGGCACACTGACAGACATGCACGTCATTTTGTATAACTAGTTGAGCCCGCGGCCCTGCTTGGATTGCTTGTGTGCATTGTTGAGTATTGTGGTGGAGGAAACTAGTAACATGATTAGGAGTTTGTATGAATAGACTAGGTTTTTCTAGAACCTAGAGTTGCCAGAAAATCTTTCACGCTGATTGTGGCGAAGTTTGACCGAATAATGGGTTCTATCTTTTATTGTTAATTAAAATAATAATAAATAAATTAATAAATATAATAAATAAATATTTTTGGGACATTTTTACACAGCACCATCTAGTCCCAAACTAAGCAAAGCTTGTGCTATGGGTACTAGAGAATGGATATAATACTTATATACTTTTTTTTTGTAAATACATACTTATAATACATAAGAAACACCCAGACCAACACAAACACTTATGTTCATCACACAAATATTTGTGTCCTGTGGGAATCGAACCCACGACCTCGTGATCAGCAGTCCGACACTCGAACTACCAGATCACAGACGTCGTCAAAATAAAAATAAAATAGAAATAATTTGATGAAAATGTTTTCATTTTGAAAACAAAAGCGAGATATTATTACAGCCTTAACCTTCTCATCCTGAGAAGATGCCCATGCCCAGCAGTGGGATAGTAATGGCTGATGATGAGTTTATTTTACATTGCCATCCAGTTCTGAGCTATGTTTAAAGTTTCAAGGCTCTAGCTAGCTCATCGGGAATTCCGTTTTAAATCTATTACAAAATGTATACCAAACAGACAGACAAAGCTGAAAGCGAGTGAATAAAAGCGTGGTAAAATGCATTTCTGTTTTACCCAAAGTAGGCCTACGAGTCCTTCGACACTCCATACTAGCGAACATTTTGATTTACCTACACCATTACAGAAGCGTTAGCCTAACCTTACACTTTCATGTGTGTGCGTAGTTAGCACAGCGTACAGGATGTTCGTTATATTAGGTAGCAGATAACATAACCTATTATATACAAAAAGCAGGCGCATACTATTATTTGCTTAGCACTAGTACCTGCTATCTGCTATAAATTTTTTCGTCGTCTTGTTTACGAGATTGAGTCGAGATGTAGTTTTTTTGTTGCTAGGTTGTGCCATAGGATCAAGTATAGAATATAAATCCATTGTAATAAGGTCTATTTTCTAACGCACGTTGCAATTCGAGAATCGGCGGCGTAACTTTTGCTGACTTGATATTCATTATCATTTCAATAACAGGCGGCTTACATTACATTAACTAACGCAGCCTGCTATATAGCGAGTCAAGGAGCTACAACGCAGACTGTGGTTGCTCGTGCTCGCACTCGCACATTGCTGATAATGAATATAATAACGCGCACATACTCGTAGCGTTTCGAGCGCCGCGCCGAACCCCGAAAGCGGACAGAGATTTCTAACGAGTGCTGTATGCTATATTATAGCATAAAAAATATTATGCGCTATACATATAGCATGTCGTTACAACGCGTCTTTATATGTAGCCGTTGTGAACAGCTTTACAGCGTACTGCCAGCGTAGGTCTGCTTTGCTGGAGACGCTAAACTGACGGGGGAGGTGAGTGTCGCTTCGTTTACCTACTAATAGTTGTATTCGTTCCTCAAAGGTTGACTGGTAGAGAATGTCTTGTGGCGTTAAATCCGCCCTAAGTAACACTTTTATGCATTAAATAATTTCGAAAAAAAAAATGCAAACTTAGGCGCAAAGAACTTTATGACCGATTAGAAAAACATTAAAAACGTAGAACTAAGTTTATATCATTAAAATGGTTCTAAAGAACCTATTACCGAGCTTAAATCTTCCAATTCTACTTTTGATAGTTTTATGGTATCTAAAAAGTTTCTTCCTAGTATGCTTCCATATTTTACGTGATCTTACATTTTTTATAACCCTTTCGCTCCCGAAATGGCGCAGCGCTTGAGAGATAAATATAAAGAGTCGTTCACAAAAACAAAATGTTTGCATGTTTGTTACTCAATCACGCTGTAAGGGCTGAACGGATTTAGATGAAATTTGGCACACAGATAGAATATAACCCGGATTAACATATAAGCTACTTTTTATCCCGGAAAGATGAACAGTTCCCGAGGGATGCGCGATAAACAACATCCACGAGGGCGAAGCCACGGGCATTAGGCTATTTTGTAAAATATATGTGTTAACTTGAGTTTGTTTTTATTACCGATATACACTTCTAGAATCGCTCATTAAGTGTACCTAATATCATTTTAATATCACACAAAGATTTTATTATAATTAATAGTCAATATTAAAATAACTGAAACGAAGAGTCAATAGCAGCTGAGCTGAATGGAGAACTAAGTCAGCTCAAACTAACATGCATTACAGAACAATAGTTATTATGTTAGCTTAGTGTAGCTTAAGTTATTGACTGTTATTGTTGAGTATCCGAGCGAGTGACTTATTATATCAGATCAACGAGGTCAGATACTAGTACATATAATTTATGTGTCAGATCTAAGTACATATAACGTGTATCAGAAAAGCATGATTAGTATTATGCCCAAGTCTTATACTAGGAACGTGTATCAATTGGAAGTTCCTGGAAGCGTCGATAGAGCGCCACCGTTTTCCTCACTCGGTGCCATCAGCTGCGACCATTACTTTACCGACGTACATAAAACTACAGATATTTAACAAAACAAACTAACGGCCAAAATTAATATCCGATCTATCCACGTTTTGCCCTACTAGAGATAGAAATTTGACATGAGCTTTAGTCGAATTCCTATCTCCAGTAGGGCAAATCGTGGATAGATTGGATATTAATTTTGGCCGTTAGTGTATTATTAAATTTTTAGACACAATAGAAACAGATAATGTTAAATGTCGTTTGATTGAAATCAAAGTACGGGTAAGTTACCTCTAACTAAACAAAAACATTCCCCAAATCAAAATCCTCTTATTACTACTGAGCTTAGTATTAGGCCCAGTTCTTATATATTCGAAGTTTCTGGAAGCGTCGATAGAGCGCCGTTGTCCACACTCGGCGCCGTCAGCTGCGACCATTACGTAGGTACCGTAGGCCAGTACACGCATCCCGCAATACCTTGTAGGAGTTGTAGGGCTGCTACTTCGATGTTTAACACAACTATGATATTATGTAGTTAAATAACAGACTTAAAAGACATCTATTAATACGTGTGGTACTGTATTTAAGATGAGAATGAGTATAAGGCGAAGATTGACTACACAGACCAAGTAGTATTTTACCAAATGATGTGCAAAGCTAGATGATGGTAAAGGATAAAAATAATGTCCTATCGAATAAAAAATCTTTAGGGGCTAGATTCAGGCTTAAATGTATGCATGATAACATGAAAAAAGCTCATGTATGTCATGTTCCAGTTTTTTTTTCAATTAATCAATCGACTCAGCCTATCGCAGTCCACTGCTGGACATTGACCTCACCCAAGTTGCGCCAGAACACTCGGTCTTCTGCCTTATGCATCCAGTCCCCTCAGCTATCTTCTTCAGGTCGTCGGTCCACCTGGCTGGGGGGCGTCCTATGCTGCGTTTGTGATTTCGCGGTCTCCACAAGAAAAAACATTTAACAGATAAACAGATAAACATTTTATTGATAATTAGTTAAAATTATACGTCACAGTTTATATATAAGTACATATTTCATTATTCATAATGAACATAATAAAACTCACAATTTCAAAATAAAAATAAATTCAATATAAATTATCGTATCTAACATTAAAACCTTTGATAATTAATTCATCTACAATCTACAATTTGAATAATAAAAATAAAATAAATATTTATTAATGACAAATCAGATTTAGTTTACGAGTGCCAACCCTACGCCTCCATTATGTGCGTTACAGCAGCGGGATCCGCTTTGTAATGTATTTCGGTCCACACACAAGCATCACTTGACCAGTTACTTTCTAATTCAGAGCACTCTGTACGAATCCTAAATGCTAGCCCATTTCGCTATATCTAGGATAAAACACGCCTAGCTTGCTCCCAGATTAAAGCTAATTGTAAATACGGGTACACTGTAATCGGATTAGTAGTGATGTTATAATCCCAGCGGGTATTGACATAAATTGTAGAGTCTACAACGAAATTCGATGTTCAACGTCTGTTTTTTGTTTAATTTAATGTTTATTTTTGTTTAACAGTAGATTTTTTTTTTGGTTTTAACTCTAAGTTTGTCAACGGGATCCAATTCTCTGCCTAGACCGCATTTAATATTCACAGTATAAATTCGCAGTTGAAATTCACAGAATATATTATTATATTACTATATTATGGCCTCTATATTGGTCTATATTAGTCTAGTGGTTGCAAGCGCGACTGCTGAGCGTGGGGTCCTGGGTTCGCGGGTCGGGCAAAGTGTTATCGGGTTTTTTCATTAGGAAATTCTCAGTAGCAGCCTGGAGTCTGGATTTGTGCCCGGTCAATGGCAATAGGCTCGCCCCCTATTACATGGGACTATAACATAACTGGCGAAATGTGGGTGTACTATTACACCTCTGCCTACCCCTTCGGGGAAATACAAGCGTGATGTTATGTTATGTTATTATGGCCTTTATTATGGTCAATATTTAAAAAAAACAAATCCTAAATACAATCAATAAACTTCAAAAAGAAAAAAACATTTTTTTTGACGGGTTAAGTTCCTGTTCTATCTTAAAAAGGGTATTACATACAAGCATCAAACTTGGTGTGACTATAGTAAATTATAATCTATAGATTAACAACAACAAAAAAAAACAAACACGGATATGAGTAGTGGTACGGAAACCTTAGTGTGCAAGTCCGACTCGCACTTGGCCGTTTTGTAATTTAATAGCTCTTTTACTCATATTTTAAAAATCGTCCTGTCATATTTATGAACACAATGTCTTCTAATATACATAAGCGCCTACATAGACGATTACACTTTTCACCTACCATTCTATATTTTGTTTGTACAACCAACCGGCCATGGTAATGGAATTAGCCCTAACTAAACTCTTCTTATCTCTTCTCTCTTCTTAACAATAACCACATCCACTTCTTTAACTCTTCTCATTGTAAGAAGAGGTCCGTGCCCAGCAGTGGGACAGTAATTGGCTGATTATGTTTAGATAATCTATTACACTAACAATATCCAGTTCCTTAACTCTTCTCATTTCGAGAAGAGGTCCATGCTCACCAGCAGTGGGCAGTAATGGGCCGATTATGTTATCTATAATACTAACGACATCTAGTTGTATTTTTAGGAACTTGCAAACAACCAACAATCATGACCTCTACTTTGTATCCAACTTAATACAATATAGGAGTCAAGCTGTACCGCAGGTTCTACTCAACCGATTAAGATGAAACATACCTTATCTTTTAACTTAGAATAATACCTGTACAAACGCAAAGTTTCATTACGATTCGTTCAGCTGTTTTCACGTGATGAGGTAACAAACAGACAGACAGACATAAATTCTAAAAAAGATTGATTCGTGTTCTATTGCTTATTTCTAGTCCCCCTAGCCGGTTTTCGCGAAAAAAACTCAATGTACAGACCTTTCGACCTTTACAGTTTTATTATAGTATAGATAGATAGATAGATTTAGTGTGTGAAATTGCTAACGTAATGTTTTTTCATAATTATGTATTATTGACAAATTGCATTAAAAAGACATGGCCAAGATTGTTTACTAAATAAGACAAGTAAGAAAAAACAGAGTTTAGAAAGAGTGAACATCTCATCGTTGATATATTCCACTTTGCAGCTACATAATCTAATCCAGAATGTGCTACTAGAATCCTTGCAAGACGGAATTCAACAAATCTGTTTAGGAACCAATGGCAGTCGGCTCACGTCGACGACAGTTCGAGACTTCGGAACCAAGGAAAATGGCGTGCAGGTAGACGGACAGTCTCGGTACCTCGCTTGTGCAATTGAAGCATGAATTTGCGACGTCCCTCGAGCGCCAGGCAATCAAGCGAGAGACGGAGCTCTGGGACGCAAAAAGAACATACCAAACCAACGCTTTGTTTGTGGTCAACGCTGTTTACAATTTAAAATATTAATTTGAAACAAAGTAAAAAATATAGACGAAGTGCTGCGAAAAATCATGGTTGTTCACAGCACTTCGTCTATATTTTTTTTAACTTTGTCTGTAGATTCGATCACGCAGGGACACTCCGAGCATAGCCCTCTCCATTGCACTTTGAGTGACTTTGAGCCATCTTATCAGGCCCATTGTGAGGAGATTCGCAGGAGAACGAAAGTAACCGACATAGCCCGAAGAATTGCCAAACTTAAGTGGCAGTGGGCACATTGCTCGCAGAACGGATGGCCGATTGGACAGTAAAGTTCTGGGGGTCTACTCCCGTTCGATGATATTCGATAAATCGTACGATTCATCGCACAATTTGCTACTCCGGTCAACCATCGTTCCCTTATCGCATGCGATGATCGTGTTTTGACGTTTGTTTTTCTCATCTCCGGTAAATTGTATACGACTATGAACCGTAGTCTATCTTAATTGTGCTTTTTTTATGTGCCTATCTTTATTATGTAAGTATCAGTCGGAACGAAAGTTCGTACTTCGTTTGTCGTTCGTAAAACGCGAGTAGACCTAATGGAGTGGCGACCGCGTACTAGAAGGCGCAGCGTGGGTAGGCTCCCCACAAGGTGGACCGACAACCCGGTGAAGGTTGCGGGAATCCGCTGGATGCGGAAAGCGCAAGACGATGTGACAAGTGGCGATGTTTGAGGGAGGCCTACGTCCAGCAGTGGACGTCTTTCGGCTGAAATGATGATGATGTCTGTAGAATTTTTAAAGAAAACATTTCCACGTGTAACAAAAACGCTCGACATAAAGTAAATTATAAAAAAGACATGGTTCGTTCCCAGTATAAAAATAAAAGCGCTATTTCATTAAATAAATGGCAAGAACTTAAAAGAAAGTTAAACAACTTTAGAGCAATAGCTAGCAACGACTTTAGGAAAAATGATATTAATTCTGTTTAAGGTCGGTGACTTCCAAAGTAATGTTTTTAAGGACGATTTTTATTCTCATGCAGGAGTATTTTCAACATTTATGATATAGGACTGCAAACCAAGAGACAAGTTTTGTAGTAGTAGAGCTCCTTTGTGAAAGAGCTCGTCCGGGGAAGTACTACCATCGTATCTACTTCTCCGCCAAATAGTGATGCTTGCATTGCTGTGTTTCGGTCTGAAGGGTACGGGTGCCGGTGAAATTACAATCACATGAGACTTTCAATCTTTATGTCTCAGTTTGGCGAACCGACTTGTGGTACCATTTAGGCAACAGCCTAGGTGGTATTGAAGTTGTTATGGGCAAAGGAAACTGCTTAACATCAGGTGGGCCTTTAGCTCGTTTCGCCACCCTATACTATAAAAAAAAAAAAAAAAAGTTGAATAGACTCGTGAGACTATAATTTCACCAGCATTCATAGCCTTTAAGGTGAATAAATAAATATCTTTGGGACATTTTTACACAGCACCATCTAGTCCCAAACTAAGCAGAGCTTGCGCTATGGTTACTAGACAATGGATATAATACTTACATTTATTTTTTTAAGCGGAGAAAATGCCTATCGCATGTCACACTACCGGGGAAGCAGTGTGGTTATGTGGGCTCGCACCCACTAAAAACTCCGCCGTGTGCCTACTTTCGCCTTGGGTGGATGGGCCGCGAGAACTGCTACGCATGACTTCCGCGACCCATCCAGCGCGGCCCACTTCAGAGCCTACATACTTTCATTTTACACAGTCTTTTGGCGATGTCCGGGCACACCTGGGACATCACCACAACTCAAGGGCCGTGCAATGCGCACGATAGACTCCTCAATCTATCGGCCACTGGCTTTATATAGGGTGGCATCAGATTAGCCCGCAAAATTCGTAATTTCTTGCGTTTTTTGCAAATTGTAGCTCTATTTCACGTTGAAATATGATTCGCGGCAGTAATAACAATATATCTACTGAATAATACTCATAAAAAATATTAACTTAGTATAAGCTGTACATGCTCGATAATATTAATTTACGATCAAATCATTGATTTTCGAGCTTGTAGAGCTTAAACCAGAACACAGAAATACTGCTAAGCGTTGCTAAAAAAAAGGGCATCACTCTGAAATCCATTGGGAAAAACAGAACGATTTTCGCAGTTGAACTAAAAAAAGGCAATGTATATAAATACTCAGAGAACGCTGCAGCCCATCCTCTGGTTAATCCCTTAGTCGCCTTTTACGACACCCACGCGAAGAGATGGGGTGGTGCTAATCTTTGTGTCAACAATACATACATTTTAAATTACACATTATTTATTTTATAAAAAATCACAATGTAAATTACTGAAACCGAATTGTAAATGAAGTATAAATAATAAAATTCCATACTCATTACTATACTAGAGAAAAAACAGTTTTCTGTAAAATTATTAATATTGCTCAACAGCTTTGAAGCCTAATTTTTCGGGGAGGCATGACCTATTTTCAACACAGCATATATTTTTAAAAGCGTGCCTTAATTAACCTTCTGTCGACCGTTACGCCCCCTAGCGGTGAAGGTCGTTAACGTTAGCTGTAAAGTTTCCTACTAACTGCTGTAAACTGCTACTATGTTTTAGCGGGAGATTAAAAAAGACGTTATTTATATCAGGAAGTACGTAATCAGGGAAAGCAGGGAAGAACTAACACGATGTTTTGGTTAAGTAAGCTGAGTTTCACTGGGTGTTTTTATTTTCATAAAAAATATAACGTATAATTAAGGGGTGAAAGTCCTAGATCTGCAGCCGAATTGCGTAACTCACTCGCGATCGCAATCATATGCATGTCAATGTTCATTGCTCCGTGTGTTTTGACAATCCGTGTTACCGGCAACTACGCACCACGCAATGAATATTGCTTTAATTTCAAAATGAAAGCTAATGTCAAAGTGAATGCATTACACAATTGCTCCACTGGTCAATGACTTTCGTCTTGAGACATAACATAACATCATGACATAACATCACGCCTGTATTTCTCCGAAGGGGTAGGCAGAGGTGTAATAGTACACCCACATTTCGCCAGTTATGTTATAGTCCCATGTAATAGGGGGCGAGCCTATTGCCATTGACCGGGCACAAATCCAGACTCCAGGCTGCTACTGAGAATTTCCTAATGAAAAAACCTGATAACACTTTGCCCGACCCGGGAATCGAACCCAGGACCCCACGCTCAGCAGTAGCGCTTGCAACCATTAGACCAACGAGGCAGTCTCGTCTTGAGAAACTGCGGTATTTTGGACGAGAAGATAAGTTATTTGTCTTTGGTGGTATTTTAATTGTTTTTAAGCCACTATTTCTATTCCATTCACCACAGTGTACATTAAAAACATTCTGTAGAACAAAAGGCTATAGAAGAAAACCGAAGCACTTATTCACGATTACCGACGTTCCCCGCGAGTTCTCTCCAAATACGTCTTTCTATAATAAATTATAGTTTCCAATTAGTAGAACAAACTTATTAAAAGGAGTGGTGCGCCCAAATGGTGGCTGTTACATTAATCGAGACTCGTTACTACACGCCTAATGGATGCATAAACGTTTAAAAACTTCTTCTACACGCCCCGCTTGAGAAATTCAAGTGAATTTGTAAATAGTCTAAGAAATTAGTTTTGTACACATTTATTTTTAGAAATAATTAAATATTGTTGGTAGTTTTGGGTTTTTCGGAGGCACAGATAGTACACTATTTATTTTACTATATAGAAAGAAAGAAAGAAAAATGGTTTATTTACTGCAGTCAGAGGCACATAATAACAGTAATATACAATTTTATATTATCTATAATAAAGTCCAATTGTGTGCCCCACGGCTGCAACCTACTGTAACCAAAATAAATATTTGAATTGAATTGAAATTGAATTGAATTGAATTAAAAGCAAATCAATATTTGAATTGAATTGAATTGGTTTATTCCACTATGTTCACCTGGGTGAAATCACCTGCGTGAACAAAGTGGAATTTATGGTGTCTTTATTTCACCTCGGAATCATTGCACCTAGGTGAAATCACCTAGGTGAAGTGATTCGACATTATTGGTGTCATTTGTTCACCTTGGAACTAAATCACCCAGGTGAACAGGGGCAACTATTTTTATTATTCTTGTGGACTTTAATCACACCCACATAAAATATTCTAAAACAACTATACACCTCTGCCTACCCCTTCGGGGAAATACAGGCGTGATGTTATGTTATGTTAAAATGTGTGTTAACTCAGATATTTATCCTTTAGGTTTAGACTGCTAAAATGCCGCCGATCAGCGCGAGATATGATGTAATTTTAATTTTGTCTTTAACTGCGAAATTCAAGAGGTTAAACCCCAGAACATTGCAACCATAAAGCTTTGCTCGATCAACGTTAAATGAGACCTGTCTCCATTTTTTCTGCCATTACAAGGTTATGCACATCTTTGCCAACATCGTCATAAAAAAATGTCCAATAATAACGGGTTCATAAAAGGGTAATTTTACTTAACATCCTTTTAATTTTCCTGAACGGAAAGCTGACGTCATAAAACAAACACTACTTGAATAGTTTACTGCTAGGTTTAATGAACCCCTATTTATTGCAGTTTATGCTAATTTGGGAAGTCGTAAATTTGTTGGGCATTTATTAGTAAATGTACAAGCAGTTAACAAAGGCAGGCATCTACAAGGAATAAATGTTTTATACTATTTTACCTTAAACTTTTTTAATATACTTTAAGGGCCAAGTTCACCAACGAAATAATAGCTGATGATTAATTGTGACACAATTTTTTTTGAGTTAAACGACCTTTTTGATCTTAAGCGTCGGTTATTTCGTTGGTGAACTAACCACTTAAGAGGAAACCCGGACAGAGAAACTTTTGAAAATTAGGTATTTGAAGAAACTATTGCTGTCACTTTGCGAGCGCTCGGCCTCAAATAAGTGCGATAAGGACAACTGCAGCACCGACTGAAAAAGTAAAAAAATTGCCTTAGTAAAAAGTCGTAATTCGAGGTTTGCCTCTCAACTATTTTCTCCTCGGAAACTGGACCAATTTAAAAGATATTTTATTCCTTTTTCATTCATAGTTATCAAATTTATACACTAGGCCTCTGTAGACAGCGATCGAAATAGGCAAACTTGAGTTTTTTTTAGGACTTCTAGAAATAATTTATCAACAAAATCGAAAACATAAAAAAAATGATATTTATTTAACGGTATAAAATCATTGCTCTAGGGTTATAAACCAGAAAGAAAGAAAAAAAAGTCGAGAGCGGTTGTATAGAGCAAAGATCACCCGCATTTCCTCTTAAACGATGGCATAAAAGCAACTGCTGTCTACTTAAAACTTCAGTGCCTTATAATTATATCAGTATATCAATAGCAGAGCGGTTCCATAACATAACATAACAACACAACATAACATAACAACACAACATAACATAACATAACTGCATAACTTTACATAACTGGCGAAATGTGGTTGTACTATTACACCTGTATTATCACGCCTGTATTTCAGGGAAATACAGGCGTGATGTTATTTTATGTTAGAGCGGTTTCTTCAAACGCAAGCAAATTATTTCTTAAAAGAAGACTCCTAACCCTGTATTATAAACCTTTACAAGTACTTTTTATTTTATAAATAAACATCCATTACCTTAGAGTATTTTCATTTATTAGAAAATTATAAAAATATGGACGCGGTAGGTATCCCTAATGAGGAGATTCGCAGGAGAACGAAGGTAACCGACATAGCTCGAAGAATTGCCAAACTTAAGTGGCAGTGGACGGGGCACATTGCTTGCAGAACGGATAGCCAATGGGGCAGTACAGTTTTGGAGTGGCAACCGCGTACTGGAAAGCGCAGCGTGAGTAGGCCCCCCACAAGGTAGACCAACGACCTGGTGAAGGTCGCGGGAATCCGCTGGATGCGGAAAGCGCAGGACGCTCGTTGTGGCGATGCTTGGGGAAGGAGGTTTATGTCCAGCAGTGGACGTCTTTCGGCTGAAATGATGATGAAGATGATGAGGTATTCCTTTATAATGCATAAAACGAAGCTCCGCATAAGTAATCAAACATAAACTCTTAGTGCATCGTCAAAATGCAAGGAATTCGTGCCACAATCTTCGTTTGATCCATCCAATGGCAGCAGAGCAAGTTAATACAAATTTCTACATATATTATACAGGTTATTGCCACTTATACTCGCACTCCTGCGCTCACATTCATATTCCGTAATCCCGAAATGAGGTCGCTCATTAACTCGAACTAAAATAAAGTTATACGACCTTCTCAGAAGATCTTCCGTGCGAGTCTAGCGAGAATTTCCACTCAATTGGCTTTTTAATTTGCCGGTATTCGGTAGAGAGACGTTAAGCGGAATAAGGCCTCGTTTCATACGCGACCGGCTCGTTCAAAATTCAATTATTCGCCGTAAGATGGCGGCAGGTAACATTGATATTGAGCCCCGGGCGCTGTTTAATTGTTCCTAACTTAAAATCATACACCCGATTGTAGTTATTAAAAGCTTAGATTAACTAGTTTTCGATATATAGAATTTCATATAATGGTTATTAGATTACATGATTGGTTTCAAAAGCAGTTCGCTACATTTCATTCGTAGCGCTACGCAGACTGTAGCAAACGCCTACGTCGTAGCATATGATTGTCTACGTAAGTGTGTTACGAGTTAAATTGACACAGAAGAAAAATTTTCGTACTTTTCCAAGAAATCTAAGTTACTGTCTACTGGGAAACAGGTTTTCGTAGAAAGGCATCTCAATATGTATTTGGAAGATCTACAGGGAGATTTTCCAAGGAATCTGTTAAAACTTGGTATTTCTGAGATTGAATAAATTAAATTTATAAGGAAGAATAAATCACAGCTATAACATATTCAAATAGACTCCACGGTGTTTTTGAAGTAAAAATATATAACTATGTAATGTTATAAATGGCACTCCGTGACCTTGTTTTTGGTTTCATAAAAAAATAGTATACTACTGTCTAGGCCTGAAATGAAGCAATTGACGGCTGAGTAATATTGGATTCCTAAGTGATTTTAAAAGGAAGAGGCGCGAGCAGAGTCCTTTTTAACCAAACGAGGCCGTTAATTGCTATTTCGGCCGAGACTTGTATAGTACTTTTATCATTTGCGAGGAAATAATACACTAATTAATTCAACAGTATCTAATTTTCATTCGCGCCAATTCGTCCGCGCACGGTTTTGATCTATTTGCAACGTTTTAAAAAAAAAATACGCATTCAGCCTTTATAATGATAAATATTTTGTACCTAAAATTTATGTAAATGTGTACTTAAAAACCTGGGTAGCATAATTTAAAAAATAAAAATTGTCCAGCAATTTCTATTATTGTCGTGTTGGATATTGCTGGCCTGTTATTTCGTTGCGTACGGAAAAGAGCCGATTGATGTATTTTTTTTTTTGAATATTCATTATTTTTCTTGTGTGTTTTTTTTTGTTTTATCTCGGTCTCAGTACATTTCTCAGGTTTTAAGGACAAACATTCAAACAATAAAAAAAAGAGTGACGTCAAGGGATGCCCGACATAATCGAAGTCTACGCATTTGTAAGCGCGGATAGAAAGCGCGCGCGAGTTAACGGTCACGTTTTTCTCAGCTCATTAAAACGTGACCGTTGCTGGCGGCCGAGCGTGCAACGATGTTATAAATACATACATAAATACATACTTTTGGGACATTTTACACTACACCATCTAGTCCCAAACTATGCAGAGCTTGTACTTATGGGTACTAGACAATGGATACAATACTTATATACTTTTTTTTTTTGTAAATACATACTTATAATACATAAGAAACACCCAGACCAACACAAACACTTATGTTCATTACACAAATATTTGTGTCCTGTGGGAATCGAACCCACGACCTCGTGATCAGCAGTCCGACACTCGAACCACTAGACCACAGAGGTCGTCAAATATAGATAGAATCTTCGCTTAAAAACCTTTCTACTTACATTATTTCGTGTAATTGTCTTTGTTTCTAAGGGGCTTAGAAAAGTTTGACACGATGACACTTTGAATGCTATTACCTCGGACGAATAAAAAAAGGCGGATGGAATCTCGCTAAGAAAAGATTGAAGCACTACATTTTTTCCTAAACCCACTATAATTTCGACACCATTTTAACACACTAGATATATATTGTTAATTTATTTGCGACACTACGATAGGGACTACCGTCACACGAGATTTGTTGTGTAATCGCGGCTTTTTGTCTTACTATGGGTGTGAATGTGGGCGTGCCAGCGCTTATTGTTCAGCAAGATTCCGTCCGCCTTTTTTATTCATCCTATTATAATTTTATTTTTTTGGAATAGTTGAAACAATATATTGTAATACGGGAAAGATCTTTTCGCAGCAATGCCAGTGTGACAATAAAGGTCTTAAAATGACTGACTCACCTCGTCCTTTCCTTTGACGACGCACATCTTGACGTCATTCTCTGGCGAGTACCAGACCAGCCGACGCTGCTCCGTCAGGTCTGTTAGACTGAGGTTGTACACCACATTTCTGAAACGAAAACACTCATTTAAGCCAAATAATTTACCTTCAAAACATATTTTTAATAAGAACTGGTTATTGTGAAAAACAACATAACACATTAGAAAGTAACTAAAGGAGTATTCTTTGCTAATATCATTTTTATCTGAGGTCAATGACATTTGAACTAGAACGTCTTAAGTATTTTGCAGTTTTCTCTCTATAACTCGAAAATTAATAATCACATTATTCTCGAAATAATTTTAAAATAGATTTTTTACAAAGTTCTATCACCGTGGAAGATTATAAGTTTCTATAATGCATAGTTTAGAAAAGGCAGGGGGGGGACACTTTGCAAGCCACTTTGGCGGGCTATATTTCACAGATGTTACATCTGATAAAAAAGCAATGTAAGAAACATCACCTTCATTTTAGTAGACCTTTTTAATGATACCCCACATGAGGGGGTGCAGCGAAAAAAATATTTTCATCCCCATTTCACATGTATGGACGCCACCCCTAAAATACAAAATCACGATTTTTTTATTCTTTTAAAATTGAGATTGGACTATTTTTTAACAAAATAAGATGTACTTTGTTTATAGGTGTAGAAGTTATTAAGCTGTAAAGGATTAGGACAGACGGATAGAAGGACGGACATAACGAAACTATAAGGGTTCCTTGTGTAGGAACTACGGAACCCTAAAAAAGAGAAAAGTCTTGTATTTGTATTTTTTGTTACAAAACTAATAAGCGTAAGTAGTCACACAAAAACAGATGCTAAAAATTGTTGTTCCTCGACTTGTTATTGTGGCCAATTACTTGTGCCTCTTCTAGAAAGCCGGCCAACGTACGTAACCAAATTATGTAGAACTCCGACCGTCTGATCAGCATCATTCGTTTGTTACCTTTTGCCTTAGGTCGAACGAACCTCGCAGTTCATTTTAAGGTGGAAACTCATCTCATAGTTGTTAGCTGAATGTTTGTTCGTGGTTTTAATCGCACTTGGAGTTGAGGATTTCAGGTGAAGTTAGTTGGAATGGTTCTTATTGCCGCGACGTTTATTCTGCGGGTAGTCACTGCGGTGAGAATTAGTCGCGGCCGCTGTGGCTTAGCCGATCTGCTGAATAGGTTTGTGAAGTTACACGCTAAGTTCAACCTATTCAACAATAATTACACAGCCATTATACCTATTTTGGTTACTGAGTAGCTACGTTTCATTGGAAAAGTAATAAAAGATATCGCAATTCGTATCTGTCTACCTTTGTTATTTGGTATGAGCCCGTATCGGTTATTGACAGCCGTATATTGCTATTGTGTACTATATAGTAAATAAGGTGGATGTCAATGTTATTGGCAGGCCAAAGTTCACTATGACAGATTTTCTTGTAAGATTACAAAGCAAAATATTACACAATGTGGGGTGACGTCACACAATCGCGATCCGCTTTCGGGTGGGTTCGATGAACGACAAAAAATGTATAACTACAACTAAACCGAAACTTCACTAAACGACTTTAACTGTGTGATTAGGCGCAGTTATCTATTATAATACCGCGACTAACTGTAGTTTTGAAAACTAATGTCAAACTGACATTATAAGTGTATACAATTTAATATGAATTGTGACACAAGTTGGGGCAATTCATTAAACTTGCCAGAGCATACCTGCGTTCTGTCTGGCATAATTGCGAAAGTCCCTCAACCCTTAATTAAGATATTTGGCACGAAAATTTCATAAAGAAATTATGACGTAAACTTTGCCAATTATAGCGCAGCGAATAGCCGGTGTGACTTACATAATGTTTTTGAGATTTAACAGACAAAGTTGAGGCCGGCCCGTTACCGGATTGTAACTTCGACTTTATTGATATTTCAATACACTCTTTAAATGACAATCCCGTGAGGTTTTTATAGTTCTTCTTTGTTTTCAGAACGACAACGTATTGGAACCTACTTATGACTTTCCGATCTCGAAACTATGTCAGCTTTATTGAAACGAAATTGTAAAAATATTTTACTGAGGAGTAGAAGAATATTTGTATTTCATATTTCAAAGCAGAACAATTTTCAATAGGATCAGGGTACATATTTTAAAGGCTATTCGTCTCGAAGACAACGAAGGTTCCTTAAGGAGCTTGTAGCTTACTTCTACGAATTTAATTAACAAGCAATTAACATAATTAATTAATTAATTTCCTAGAAAGTCCGGACTGTTTTGCAGTAAAGCGCAAATCACATAAAACGCGGGTGTGGGACGGGCGTGTGTCGGGTCGGGCCCGCGGCTGGTATATTAACCTGTTTTTATATGGACGACATCACACACAGCGCGGGTACGTGTCAGGCCCGCGTCGGATAAAGCGCGGGAGCCGCGCGTGTCTCCCACCACTACAGACAGAGCACGGGCCGCATGTGTCGGGAGCCGCTCACGGTCCCCGCGCTCCTCCAGACGCGGGCCCGACCCGCGCCCGACACGCATCCGAGCTGTGTGTGGTTTGCGCTTAATGGTGAGCTGAGCGAGTTAATATCATTACAAAATATTGCCGTTTTATAGAGGAAACTAGTCAATTAGAGAAATATAGTCCTTTATTCCAGTTTGACTTTTTGCAGGATTTTAAAGCACGCCGTTTGTCCCTTTCGACCGCATACAAAATTCCAATACAACTACTGAAATGGTTCGAAATGAAATTTTTCACTTCCATTATGTTGTAAATAAGGCATTCACGTTCGACGTCTTGCATGCGAATAATGTTCTTTGTAGTCTATTGTCGAGGGTCCTACGGCACTTATTCCTAAATAAGGGAAATGCCTGTAATTCACCAATGTTGGGGGAGCCAATTTGTGGGCAGACCCTGCCCGTATTTTATGAACAAACCGCTTTTTGTTGGGTAACGAAGTGACATGATGCAATCAAGTGATCCATGCACTAACAAAAACGAATGGTTAATCTTGTTACTTCGATGTACACATGAATAAGAAAATTATTTGTATGTGTGTAAGTGGATTGCTAGACAATAAGGCTACCTCCGCTTGATAGCTCCACTTAATAACATTGTCTGGTGTTTTGTTGTATAGTAATGAATGAAGAGACATGTTAAGTGTGTTTTGTTGTGTGTTTTAGTTGTTACAAATTATAAGTATACCGTCTAAGTTAAAAGTAAGTATAAAATGTTTATAAGATAGATAATTATAATACATAGTTTATTTTAGGAAATACCCAAAAACCAATTAACTCACCTGGGAGTATTAATTAATGAAGAAAGCTAGCCTCAATTTCAATTAACTTCTGAGAAATAGAAGTTGTTTGTAACAGAAAAATCTAAATATTTTGGAATATTCTTGGGTAATATTTCGGCGGACAGGCGAGCTGGCCCGAGCACACAAAGACTGTATCCTTTGTCAATTATTCGCTTCAGTGGTTCCCGCCAAAAGGCGGCGGCCATCTTGGGCTGTGTACGACGGATCGTCAGCGTCATCTATTGTTCGGTCACTCGCCCATGTTTTTGTGTTCTGTCCAATCCGGGCCGACTCGCTGATTGATGGTCTGAACTTACAATTATTTTCGTGTCTTCGTGATTATTTATTTTTTGTCTCTCTTTCTTGGCAAAATAAATTAATCTCTGAGAATTTTCTTTATTCGGATTAAAGTAAATATCTGGGTGTGTGCTGGTATAAATCGATTTTGTTGAACAAAAGCGGATGCTCAGCCAATCAGAGTCATACTCATCAATATACATGACGGACACACAGCCAATGATCGAATCGAAATGAAAACGTCAAACATGGTGGCGCTTTTAAAGCGAGATTTACATATTAAACAATATTATTGGTTTAATTCGAATGACTGTTTTTGGAGGACGTCATAAGATACGTCATTCATATTTTGTGGAGCGTTTAATATGATTTATAGCCAATTGCCACGTAGACACGTGTGACAAATTATCACATTATTTTACAAGTTTTATCAACTCAGCCTATCGCAGTCCATTTATGGATGTAGGCCTCTCCCAAGATGCGCCACAATACTTAAGAAAAACACTTTTACTGATATAATACTTTTTTAAAATAATATTCAATTAAATATTTATAGATAGATAAGATAGTGTAATGGAGTGACGTAGGTGCAATAAAAGAGTACTGCTCGGGTCAATGATTAATGTAATAATCCTATTAAAATGAGTGTGCAGTTACATATATAGGGTTAGGTGAGCTGCACACTACACCTCCCCACAAATTGTAAAAAAAATGATTTTATTAATACATTTTTTTTGTTACAAAACATAAAAAATACTTATACAAATTAAAAAAATAAAGTTCATGTTAAAATAAGATAAAAAAAAATTACACAAAAAATGTAATAACTTATACCTACTTAATATTTCATGTTAAAAAAACATTTAATAACTTATACATAATATTTCATGTTACACACAACTTACTGTTATTTTTATGGATAACATAATCTTTTCCATCTCTTGAAATCATAACATTAGGCGCTATTTCTTCGATAACTTTATATTATTATGGTCCTAAATAAATTCTACTTAACTTATCTACTACTTGATTCTTAGTTAAAACTAAATCTAACTTTTAGTCATTCCTGACCAATAGTAATATTTCCTAATATTATTTAACTTTCTGTTAACCCCCGCGTGGCCACTTGTGGGCAACAGATGAAAGTCGTTTAAGATCACATATTTCGTGTCTCTATCAGTAACTCTTGTGACGTCTTTTATTATAAGTAACTTCGGAATGTCACGTAATTGAGTCATTTCCTTTATAACATTTTATTGTTTATTAAGTTTTCAATGCGCTTACTTTTAATTATTACGAGCTCGTGTAATTTTATTTGCTTGCAAAAACGTTGTAATTCTCTCGCTAATACACTTACGGTCGATAACGATCGAGACATTACAAATATTGCCAATTTTTCAGGCACAAAAATGCAATTCTTATTATCACTAATTAAATGCTTAAACTTTTCTATTTGTCTTATAGTACTAGGAGTACATAAAAATCAACTCAACGCTGTCAATCCGTCGTTTGAGAATTTCCACTACTTTAGGTTGATCAGACCTAGGCGTAGAGAGCACCTCAGAAGACGTTGTTCAATGTTGTCAGAGTAAGCACGTAACCTACGAGCTTGTGCTCTGGCTACGAGGTGATATCATGGGTATCCGGCTCAATGCATCTGCAGATGCGTTGTGCCGTCCCTAGACATAAATTATCTCAAAATCATACTTTTTATAGTAAATTCAATACAATATTATTTCACAATAAGTATTCATATTTTAGAGTTTAGAATACCTAAACTCATCAATATTAAAAATACCAAACCACCTAAGTTTCTTATTATTTCTAATTAGACAATTAATTACGTAAATATTTTATTACTTAGACTAAAAATAGAATGAGTGTTTGTCAGGCACGAAAAATTTCTAAGTCATCATTATTTATGTCATTGCCCTGACTATTGGACTGATGCACATTCACGTTATGCTGAACGCGCTTAAAACCGGAGCGGCCGCCGCGAAACTGCTGACGCTGACCACCCGTGTTTTTACCTCGGTTGACACCACCACCATTTGCAACGGAAGTTCTATGACCTCTATAATTATAGTGGTCTTTGTTATCATATTTATTATAAAATTTATAAACTTAAACTAACTACTACTCTGATCAAAATAGTTTCCTTGGCCACGAGAACTTCGTTTGTTGTATTAGGTAAACCTAAACTGCATGACCTGCTCCTGTTGCTGGGCAGACATGGAGTGCTCGTCCGCCACAGCCCTAATGGCTTCAGGCAAAGACGTGCACTGGCGTGAGGCAATTATGATGCTGAGCCGTTCGTCGGTCAGGCCATCATTAAACCATTTGATCGCAGTCTTCTCATTGAGAGGAAGAAGAACCTCATAATAAAAACTATCAATTGACTGATTAGTCACCTGTTCCTGGCCGTTCATCACCGGCAACATGGAAATAGCTGTCTTAATATCAAACGAATCAGCCATTTTTATAAAACTACTAGACTGGTCTACTAAATTTTCAGAACACTAGGAACCTAATTTTAATTAAGTACTCTTTCAAATAATTTAATCTATTAGAATGCCACTCTTTAAGCTGCTGGGACATGACAACTAGCACAATATTAAAATATTAACATACCTAATTTAATGTATGTAAAAAAATTGCTTAACAATAAAATAAAAACTTACAGTAGGTATTAGCACACAGTAGGTATGCAGCGGTATTTTATGTAGGTCATTATGATAACGTTCGAAGTTGCGTGATTGAAGTGAAGTCTTCTTTTCGGACTTGAACACACTCCCGGCTGCTCCTCATCGGACTCGTGCCACGTAACTCCCAGCGCCCTGCATATCCTCACATCCTAATAGGCTTGAGCAATCTCCCGGCACCCAGCGCCAACGCTCTTTTTCATTCTTCTGGTTCTTCAAAATTTGCTTCTTCTACAAAAGTCTTCTGTCTAGGTTTTCTGCGTCTTCTTTTTCATAATTGTTTTTTCTTTTTTCTTCTACTGCTTCTAGTTTTTTTTTTTTTTTTTCAAATTTTCTTTCTTCAGACATCTTCGCTCTTCGCGCAATTTGCAGACTCACAGAAAAGACTGGCCATGGGTCGGCAGACTGGTAATGGAGTGACGTAGGTGCAATAAAAGAGTACTGCTCGGGTAAATGATTAATGTAATAATCCTATTAAAATGAGTGTGCAGTTACATATATAGGGTTAGGTGAGCTGCACACTACAATAGATAAAAGATTTTAGTAGTAGTAGAGTTCCTTACGAGAGCTTGTCCGGGGAAATACTACCATCATACCAATTCTGCCACCAACCAGTGATGTTTGCATTGCTGTGTTTCGGTCTGAAGGGTACGAGTGCCGGTGAAATTACAATCACATGAGACTTTCCATCTTCATGTCTCAGTTTGGCGAACCGACTTGCGGTATCATTTAGGTAAGAGCCTAGGTGGTATTGCAGTAGTTATGGGCAAAGGTAACTGCTTAACATCAGGTGGGCCTTTAGCTCGTTTCGCCATCCTATCGATCAACAATCAATCAACTCAGCCTATCGCAGTCCACTGCTGGACAACCGCCATCCTATCCTATAAAAAAATAGAACAATGTATTTGATAAAATGTTTGATCCTTGGCTAGGTAAATACTTTGAGCAAAGCGGACCCAATGCCCAATGCCAATGTGGTACCGTTGCCGTTTAACAGCTGACGCAAAGAACGAAGTAGGTAAATAGTTCAGTGTTTTTTTAGACGAAATACGGTATCGATACAGACGAGAAAATAACTTACATAGGTACTCAATAAAAAAAGGAAAATGTATTTGTTCATAGCGCCAGTTATTTGATTGTGTGCTTTGCCAAAAAGATTCTTCGAACACGAGAATTTCATTGAATAAGTGGAAACTGATTCACGTTGCTAGTCTAGTGAAACTAGCACACGCTATGCTTGCGTTTGTTATTTTTTTCTAATTTTCTTTCAAAAGGATTATCTAATAGGATTCCCTGTATTCGAGGATATAGGAGATGAATAAAGAAAATAAACACAGGCTCACATAATATTATTTTTCATATACCGACATACTGAGCGATTCAATTTTCGCATCCTCTATTTACCATTTCCACAGAAACTTCGAATAAATAATTCAATCCTCCAAGTATTTACAATATTTATTTATTTTCTCCCCGTTTCCAGAATCTGCAGGATATGTGAGTCTCAACCACGTCAGGGGATTACTAGGGGTCCATAAAATGTCTTCTAACTAGGCCCGGTACAACATTCAGAGGGGAAGTTGGGGAGACAGGGCAACTGTCGTCGCACGAATAAATTATAGATAGTGTAACAAAGTGACTTTATCTCGTGTACACAAAAAAATCCCCTTCTATACAACGTTTCTTTATCCTTAATCAGTGAAAAACTACAGGCGGCGTTTATTTTGACTATACTATGTAAAGCAGGGATTTCCTTTGTCAGGATATTTTCGTAATTAGTTGCTAAATGCTGGGGGAGATGAGATGAAAAGCGTATCTCATTGGCTCGGAATACCGCTTGTTGGGTAAAATAACAGAAATATTCTGTTTTTATCAACAAGTTGATGGCGTTATTTTATGCAGTTACCGATGATATTCAAAATTGTTTATTTCTCTTTTTTTGAAATTTTCTTGTTTATTTTAATAAACAGAGTTTGTGTGACGTCAGCTTTTTATGAAAAAAAAAAACTGTCTTTTTATTTTGAAAGCAGTAACGTGTGAATTATGTGCTACGACACCAGAACAGAGTATTTAATACAGTCTATAAAGGCTTTGTGCAACGGAACGTTTTTGAAAAGGGGCTATGTCAAAAATTTCAAATTTCATCGCAGAGCGACGAATTTGGACGTCGACAGATGCAATTTGTTTGCATGCACCCGACACGGTCCCGATATTGGAAAACTTTACGAGTTCCGTTTAGAACAATATCAATAGGACATTGGTGCACATGCCCCATATATTGAGCCCTATCAGCACCTAAACGATATTGTATTTATTGATCTTCTTCTATCGTGTCGACATGAGCTACATAATGATAATAGCTCATGCCGTGGGGAAAAGATTAGCCAGTCAGCAGGTTGGTAGCGGGGCTGACTGCCCAGGGTGCGCCGGACGATCAATTAAATATCGTCACTCGTGGAGGCTCTTATAATGCACCCCAATTATTATTATTATATTTATACCCCATTATTTATTGATGTATAAAAAGAAGATATAGAACCGTGATTTTGAATATCTACTCAATACAATTTCGGCGAGAAAAAATCGTGAACTTATTTTACCCTAACCCACTCATATTTGTCGGAGTTTGTAACATTTTAACTTCAGGACAATGGAAAGCTCTACGAATTCCATTTTCGTAAACCATCCAACTAATGACTTCTGCGAAAGTAAATTCCAACGAATACAGCATACCGAGTCGCAAAAAATACATAAAAAATAACCGCGTTCCATCAAACCTTCCATTTCAAGGCACTAAAGTTAAATCGAGTCGCGCAACTTGTACCTCATGTCATTAGCATTCGCCTGTCAAATGGGCACTCGCATGGATTGCTTGATGTACACGTGTGTACACGCCAGTCAGCCATTTTGCCGCCGATTCCTAGTAAATAGACGTGACATATCGTGCAGATTTCTCACTGAATGGTGGCTTTCCGTTATGCTCTTGGCAGGGATTATGGCTTGTGAGTTTTATTTTATGTTTTGGCGTGTACCGTGCTCATTTGTACAGGAATTTATTTTTGAAGTAAAACTTCTTTACGCATTGTGTTTTCGCGTTACGAAAAGTCTGATCGGGCGAGGCAAACGGAAGTTGAGAGGGAGATATAAGTTAGTGAAGATAGAAAGAGAGAGAGTTGCGTTTCGTATATTACTGTAGGGGCAAAAGAGAGAGGTGTGTTTTTTTTAGTGAAGTTTTACATCAGTCGTTTTTTTTTCAGATGAACAGCGGTGCATTGCTTGCCGTTTAAGCCATTTCAATTATATCTTGTTTTATTTTAATGACTCGTTTTTATTAACCCGCTTGTCTGTTTGTCTGTTCGGTACAAATTTTGACGTGACATATCGTGCAGATTTCTCACTGAATGGTGGCTTTCCGTTATGCTTTTAGCAGGGATTGTGGCTTGTGAGTTTTATTTTATGTTTTGTCATGTCCCGTGCTCATTTGTCGAGGAATTTATTTTTCGGATGGAAAGCGGTGCATAGGTATTGCTTGAAACCATATCAACTATATTTGTTTTATTTTAATACCACATTTTTATTAACTCCCTTTTCTGTCTGTTTATTCGGTACAAATTTTGAAATCGATTTTAAACTAACTTTAACTTTTAACTTTTTTTTTTTGGCTTTGCTGTCCGATTCAGAACATTTTCCATAAGCAGTTGTAGATTCGGTTTGTTATCTTGTTTCATCTTCGAATCACGCAATGACCGACACAAAAACCGGCCAAGTGCGAGTCGGACTCACGCAGTAAGGGTTCCGTAACACCCATCGACCTGTTGATACCCTGAGTTTCTATGAAACTGATTTAATTTACGAGAGTTCATCAAAAGACATCAACGCCAGTGCGCGAAATGAGAATTTTTGCATCACTTTTTTACGCAAGTACCACCACAAATGTCTATATAGGCCCTAGTTTTAGTATTTGTTGATAAACAACATAGTATGCACTATAATCAGACCAAGTTTGACGCTGGTATGTATTACCATTTTGAAGATAAAGCAGGAACAAAAACATTGAAAAATTACATATCTCGAGGTTTTTGTATGAGGTTGTTACGAGGTTCTCTTTTAGTTTTAGACTTTTTTTAGTAGGATTTGTCGTGATGGGGGTCATAGCAGCACATATTCTGAGAAAATTTCAACCGGCTATATATTACCGTTCAAAAGATAGGTACCGCCCTGTGACAGACAGACGGATGGATGGACGGACGGACAGCGTAGCGAGAGTAATAGGGTCCCGGTCGGCACCCATTGGGTACGGAACCCTAAAAAGAGATGACCAATCAAATCGGTCGATAACTGCTTATCAAAAATACCCGAACCCGCCAAATACATAACCTCCTCCTTTTTTTGAAGTCGGTTAAACATTTTCTGAATCGGAGAGCACAGCTATGTTTAAAGTCTCATCTCTGAGAGCTCATCGGGAAGTTAGTTTAAAATCGATTTGAAAATTTGTGTCGCATAAAAAGACCGAAAATAGACTTAATAAAAACATGGTATTAAAATTAAACAAGACTGAATAACAAAACAAAAAACGTGGAAAAATAATTCATTTAACTATTTTACTATCATTTAAGTACTAAAGCATAACGCAGCGGTGTTAATACACTTTCAGAAAATTTATAACAGCAAAAAAACCTTGTAGTACCTGTTGCAAAACATTTCTTTTTCATTCTGATTTAGATGCAGACCGGTCGTTGCAGGCATCAGCATTGGCTGGAGCCGTCAATATTGCGAAAGTTTGCACCGTCGGCGTCGGCCGCCGAGAAATTGCGCTTCACATGTTCCCGGATTTATTGCAATTGTTTCTCAACAATATCTATCATTTATTTCATCGAATCCATGACGTTTCGACGCCACGCTTATTGTGAATGCTTCGCTTTTGCATTAACATATGACTGTGAAAAAACTTTTTAGATTTATATGTTGGTATGTGAGTGAGTATATTACGATGTCTGAAATTAGTTATCTGTATCGTAAAACATAGGCTTATGTTTTGTCTCTATTTCTTTTGTCTCTTTTGTGTCTATCACCGAGTGATACACATGAAAAAGATTATCTTAAAACACGTTTAAAAAAAATAAACGAAATTAATATTGCATTGTCATCCAGTCCTGAGCTATGTTTAAAGTTTCAAGTCTCTAGCTCATCGGGAAGTTAGTTTAAAATCAATTGCAAAATTTGTACTGAACAGACATACATGACTGAAAGCGAGTTAATAACAACGTGGTAAAAGCGAGTCATCTCATACCTATTTAATTTGATTATTTTTATTGAAGAGTTTTTCCAAATGACTTGTGTCCTTACGTATGAATATCGATTCTGATAACGTACCTCACAGGAACAACAGGGTTTTTGTTACATGTTGTATTTCCTGTTTGAAATTGGTAAAAACAAAAAATACATTATTAGAAATGAAATCGGTCGTTTACCTAACTAACTGAAATGAATACAAAACAACCAACACACAACATAGAAATGTTTATTTATATAAACGAATTAAAAGCGTTACGTATTTTCGGCAACGATTTTTCTTTCATATTCTTTGTGTGAGTTATTACCTTTTTACACAAAGATGTTCTTTTTAACATCGGAAAGACCAGTGCAGTTGGTCTCTGGGATTTCTTAGCGTTCCTTGAGTTTGGTTGAGAAGGAGGGGTCTGGGTAGGTTGGGTATCAACGACCCGCATGCAGAATACAAATTCTTAACATTTTAATTAAAAGCGCTCAAAACGCCGACCGCGCCGGCTCTATTGTTGTCTCGTTCTGACACCACCGTGATTTATGGCGAATGTAAATGGGAAGGGTTGGGTTTCATCTTTCACTGTGATACACGAAATGATAATTGACATTTTTGCGCGAACGACATGTAAGGGTTATGATATTTGCGTACCTGATGATGTCCTTCGGAAATATTGTCACACGTTTTTTATTGTTTAGTTAAAAATAGTGTGTGGCTATTTAGACATGGGAGATTATCATGCCTTTGTTCTTACTGACACATTTTTACCTATTAAGCCTCACTGTAGGTACAGTCAATTGAATTACGAAAACCACCCTTACTGTTTATAAAATAAAGACCCTTTCTAGGTCAATGTGCTACCACTGACGTGAGGTCTACTGTACTATGAAACAAAGTATTGCATTAATAATTATACTAATGCCTAGCTACTGAACACGAGAATAGCTAATATTGCCCTTACTTCAGCTATCAATAAGCGAGAAACTACGACACAACGTGATTATAATATCATATCCGAGTTAATACTGTCCATTATCTCCGGCGGCCAACCGCTCAGAGCGCTCAGTCGCTCACTCAATCGCTCTGAGCGCTAAATATTTAACGATAAACATGTCAATCACTTACTGGATTACCGATTGATTGAGGTGTGAACGATATTCCCTAATTTCGTTCAAACGTCACGCCCAGCTGCCAATGAGTCGATATCTCGATTCTCGATTATTAAGTGAAATTATCGAAGAGATCGATTTTGACATTTATTGAGTGTTTTTCTTGGTATTTTGTTAGAGGTAGGCTTTATCTGGATTCAAAGAACAAGCCTGAATGTCTATTTTTCGAGAAAATATAGCTTCTTTCGTGGATAAAGGCGATAAAAAATAGAAAGAAAGAAAATAAAGTAGGTAAGCATAATGTGTAATTGAAATTCAAAAGTTTTTATATGAAATAGGCATAATCAATGAGGTACATGCTCTTATGCAATGTCGAGAATTTAGTAGCACGGTTCCAAAACCTAGGTCTTTTTAGGTAGGACTTTTTGCCGGCTCTTCTCCATAGGATCTACGTTTTCCATGCCTTTTGTGAATTATTGAACTATATGTACGGGACTTCGGGCAAAATGAAATCAAAACAAAACATTTTGAATACCTCGACGTTTAACCCAAGTTGCATTGGTCGTAGTCACGAGCAGACTGAACACTGAGGTTATGAGTATGTGTCATGAGCGAAATTCGCGAAAGTTTAAAAACTTCTTTTATGAATTAAATGCAATTTCTATCAGATATTGCACATAATAGCTGTAGAAAGACCCACCGCAAAGCCAAAAGCCACGTATTTTACGCATCATTATACGACTGTTTTATTACACTAGGTCATACTTGGGACAGGCGTAGCACTGAAGGGTTCTGGAGACATAATACATTCCCGGAGTTGAGACCCTTATTGTACTGAATACGGCCCACATACTCCCAAACTAAGCATAGTACTATTATTGGTACTCTACTTGACTTGACTTGACTATTGGTACAAGACAATGGAATGTTTTTTTTTTTTTGTAAATATATAGTTACACCCAGACCAACACAAACAATTACTTTCATCAAATGAATAGTTGTGTCCTGTGAGAATAGAACCGACGACATCGTGATCAGCAGTCTGAAGCTCGAACCACTAGACCACAGACGTCTTCAAATAAAAGATAAATATTTAAGGTCAAAATCACATTTTTTGTATAATATTTAAGCAGACAGCCTCGTTGGTCTATTAGTCGTAAGCGCGACTGCTAAGCGTGGGGGATCGATTCCCGGGTCAGGCAGTATTATTG
Source organism: Asteroscopus sphinx (assembly GCA_949699075.1). Classification (NCBI taxonomy): domain Eukaryota; kingdom Metazoa; phylum Arthropoda; class Insecta; order Lepidoptera; family Noctuidae; genus Asteroscopus; species Asteroscopus sphinx. The sequence continues at coordinate 10,499,135 of OX453017.1, forward strand.
GATTTTTCATTAGGAAATTTCCAGTAGCGGCCCGGAGCCTGGATTTGTGCCCGGTTAGTGAAAATAGGCTCACTGACCCCTATTACATGGGACTTTATAGCATAACTGGCGAAATGTGAAAGAAAGAAAAAATATTTATTTGCTTCAAAAGTGACGCACAAAATTACCAAAAAATTCAGGAACACAGAACAAATACAGGAACAGAACCAAGAAGTGGGTGTACTATGCACCTCTGCCTACCCCTTCGGGGAAATACAGGCGTGATCTTATGTTATGTTATGGCGGCACTGTGATGGGGCTCTCGAGCGCGCCACGCTCATCCGTCCCGTTCTACACAGCTACACACAACACACATGTAGGCACAGTCATTTGCAGGCGTTACACTGCAAGCTACTGATTATTGCGTACCCAAAGGGTACCAAACGGGACCTTATTACTCTCGCTACGCTGTCCATCAGTCCGTCCACTTATCCGTGTGTCTGGCACAAGGCTGTATCTTTTGAACAGTAATTAGTTGCCGGTTGAAATTTTCTCAGAAAATTTTCTCAGAATATGTGTTGCCATGACTCCTGTTACGAAAAATACTAAAAATAAAAAAGTCTCCAAGTTGTTCCCATACAAGAAACCTCAAAAAACATGCAATTTTTTTCAACGTTTTTGTTCCTGCTCTATCTTCAACGGTAATACGTACCAGCGTCAAACTTAGTCCGGTTATAGTGCATACTATGTAGTTTAGCAATAAATACAAAAAATAGGTGGTACCTGCGTAAGAAAGAGATGCAAAAACTCATATTTCGCGCACAATCGTTGATGTCTTTTGATGAACCTTCGTAAATTAAATCATTTTCTACGGGGTATCAGGTCGATGGGTGGTAAGGAACCCTTACTGCGTGAGTCCGAATCACACGTGGCCGGTTTTTCATGCTTGTTCATGACCAAGCAAAGTGAAAAAGCTTAACCCAAGAATAAAGTTAAACATTTTCACGGTACCTAAAGTAGAAATTTCGTGCTACAAGTACAATAACTTTCAATTATTTAATTCCCAAGTGATTTCTGACAAAGCCTAAGCGAAACCGATGTTCATTTAACTCTAACAATACTACAAATAAGACTCGGAATAATTATAATTTCAGATGAACACTGATTAGGAACGAAGTCCAAAGTAACTTTAAGTAAACACTCAATTTTAATACTCCGGGAAAACTAAAGTAATATTACTTGAGTATAACGAAGAAACTCTTAGGTATGTAATATATTATTAAAACAGTTTTAAAATGGTAGTCTGAGAGCAGCTTCGTAAATAGAGCTGATATCTATACCTGAGCTGGTAAATAAAAATTAATGTTTCTTTGCGTTTGTTCTCTATGCATACCTAAACCATTCATCCGATTGTGACGAAACTTTGGTGACTTATGTTATTTAATAACATAACATCACATCACGCCTGTATTTCCCCGAAGGGGTAGGCAGAGGTGTATAGTACACCCACATTTCGCCAGTTATGTTATAGTCCTATTTAGGTTTTACAATGTTGTAATTTCGCGAAACCACGGACTGAGTCTAATGTTTTCGTAATTAATGACTAATATCGAAATCCGTCGTTTTCGTGTGATTAAAGGAAAAACAAACAAACAAACACACTTTATAATACTAGTAGGGTCGCAAATTATATTATCCGACATTTAATAGGCAGTTCTTAAATGAGTTTGAAAAATGCCTGTATTACAATATAATTAATTATTACGGTTTCTTTCTTACAGGCAAATGTAGAGAGCGAAGTAAACAGAAGCTTGGGCAATTTGTAACAAATCCAAACGCGCAAGGTGCCGTCCTTACACACTTAAGAAGTTAACTGATCTGTTTCCCCCCAAACTAGTTTATTTGTTTAGGCCACAACAAATAGGTTCTCTTGGCCAACTTTACCCGGACTGCCTCAAATTGCCCCTAACTCTTGTATTGTTTAATCAAAAGAACGGTCGGAAAACGTATGCTAGTAATAATAAGGTTGTTTTATTTACCCGTTTGTGTATAATACACTTTTACTCAGAAGTTTTGTTATTGATTTTTTCAAGTATACTTAAGGTTTTAGCCTTTCAACGGGCACAAAGGCGCAGTGAAAAAATAGAAAATCTATTGAGTTTCATCATTAGCATTCTTTGATGAACTAAGGAGTTCATTATGGGGCAGATCTGAGGGTAATATGTTAGTTAATTATTGTAATAAATCACTTGTAAAACCTAATGAGATGTTATTATGATCCTCCATTGTTAGTATGCGCTATGCTCAATGGAACTTGCCATACATTAATTAATTAATATCATCATCATCATTTCAGCCGAAATACGTCCACTGCTGGACATAGGCCTCCCCCAAGCATCGCCACGACGACCGGTCCTGCGCTTTCCGCATCCAGCGGATTCCCGCGACCTTCACCAGGTAGGCCCCCCACAAGGTGGAACGACGGCGACGCCAACGCTGCGCTTTCCACTACGCGGTCGTCACTCAAAAAAATAAAAATAAAATTTATATCTTTAGATTTCGCTTCGCATGCGTAAATGCGTTAAAAATAATAAAATAATTAATTAATAACTTCACGCCGTCGTACCTTCCTTCTTGATATGGTCAATTCACTACCAATATTCACTACTGTCTTTGTTTTCGTTTCATATACAATAAAGAATAATGTGTATGTACAATAAATAATATAATAATTACATAAATAAGAGGCTCTCGTTAGGTGGCTGGGTCAAGGGCCAGATTCAGAAGGCGGTTCTCCTCGACACGGCACGTATTCTGAGGAGGCTCCTGTCTCTGGGGCCCTAACCGCCGGTAGCTTGGACCTTGTTCCCGATGCCGGTGGAACACTATTTTATATATTCTTATAAAAATATTTAAAAATGTATTTAATAAGGTAAATAACTGAATAAAGGATTTAAAAAAAAATCGGTTCAATAAGAGGAATGAAAAACACCTGAACTGTGACGCAATTATTGTTAACAGAAAGTTATTATTGGTACATATATAGGGTGTTCCTAATCTAGTCCTTGCCCAAAACTAATATGAATAGAAACAGTGACTTATCTTGAGGGTTTTAAGGCACATAATTACAGATAGCTTAGATAGATTAGCTTTTATTTATTTAATTATTTATGCACAACAGGGTACAAAGGCGGTCTTAACGCCAAAGGCGTTCTCTACCAGACAACCTTAGGGTAATGCAGAGACAAAGAATAAGGTAGATGCACCAGTAAAGTAGTAAAATATGTTTCGTACTACGGACTGTGTACTGACTTTTACTGTGAATCTAATATTAAATTCATGCCCTGCCTGGCTTCCACCGATATCAATATGTTGTATATTAATATCACTCGAAGCCTTATTCACTTCATACGGGGAAATAATACTATACATCACAAATATAGAAGGGGAAACTGAATTACCTACCCTTATTACGTATATTAATTTATACCTAATTCCAACGGTATGGGGCATACATTAACAAAAACAGGACCAAACTTCGTAAAGTTATTTTAGCGATTTTATTATTCACAAGCTTAAACGGCAAAGGTTCTGTGTGACGTCAGAACTCCCTTTTGCCGTCCCATACAAATGGCAGGGAATGCTATTGACTTATGTTATTTTGTGTGCTAAGTAGGAGTTTCCATACGCCCTCTCATTTCGCTAATTCTAATTGAAGGGTGTACCCCCAGTAGGGAACTCGCCCTTTACATTGTTTGTACAATAGATACTAATTTAGAAATGTTACAGTCGTGTGTAAGTATAGGCTGCAAGTCATATTTCATGCATATTGCTCCTAGAGGGATCTGTTTGTGGTTTCTAAGGAATAGGGCTGGGACAAAGGTTTCGGTGCCGATTTTCTTGTTAGCCGCACTAAACTAATTTTATTCACATTCTCCTTTCTAACATTCTCCTATCTTACTAATATTATTCACATTCTCCTTTCTAACATTCTCCTATCTTACTAATATTATTGAAAAAGGACAGAAAATATTAAGAAATATCACATTATTATATCCCCTTGTAATTTACGGGAAATAGTCGCGACCTATAAAGATGGCGACTAAATTCACAAAGAAAACGAGGAAAAATGTATCCTTTTCTAATGTTTTTTAGTTTGAATAAGACACCATCGTCATCATTTCAGTCAAAAGTTGTCCACTGTTGGATATAGGCATCCCCCAAAATGAGGGGATATGCCATAACCGCCACGCTTGGCATGTGGGTTGGTTAGAAAAAGACATAAAGGGACTAAATTAGTTTAGTTTCTAAACAAAATAATTAGCACCAATGTCCGTTAGTATATCGAAGCACACACATTTTCACACATTACTACGAGTAGGTTTCTCCTAAAAAGAAAAGCATAGTTCTTATAATAATGTGAAGAAGTTGACCGGATTCATCATCATCATAATTTCAGCCGAAAGACGTCCATTGCTAGACATAGGCCTCCCCCAAACATCGCCACAACGACCGGTCCTGCGGATTACATCGCATATATATTATTAAAATTGGTTTTCTCACGTGTTCGCAGGAACACTATAATATGTCAAACGTCTTTACATTACAGATATTTATAAAAAACGGTTTCAAACTGCCGTACATTTTAAAATCGTTTCGATTTACGTAGTAGTCACAGTGTCATTATGTTTTACAGTGTAGTGTGTTGTTTGGGACTTGATTATTCCTTTTTTATAACGTCAAGAAAACCAATTTTAACACACATAACATAACATCACGCCTGTATTTCCCCGAAGGGTTAGGCAGAGGTGTATAGTACACCCGCATTTCGCCAGTTATGTTGTAAGTCCCATGTAATAGGGAATCCAATTTTAATAGATTCATAATATACGCGATGTAATCCGGTTCAACAGTTTTATTACCACGTTTTTATTTACTCGCTTTCAGTCATGTTTATCCGGAGAAGAACCGGAGTGACCGACATAGCTTGTAGGATCAGTAAGCTGAAGTGGCAGTGGGCTGGCCATGTCTGTCGAAGGACCGATGGCCGTTGGAGCAGACGAGTCCTTGAGTGGAGACCGCGAATCGGCAAACGCAGCGTAGGGCGCCCCCCTGCCAGGTGGACCGACGACCTAAAGAACGTGGCTGGGGGGGACTGGATGCGGAAGGCAGAGGACCGAGCGTTGTGGCGCAACTTGGGAGAGGCCTATGTCCAGCAGTGGACTGCGATAGGCTGAGTTGAGAGTCAAATTTTGCAATCGATTTTAAACTAACTTCCCGATGAGATAGAGACTGGAAATTTAAAACAGCTCAGAATTGGATGACTCGCTTTCTTTTTAAAAACGTGGTTTAAAAAAATCTTTTTCTTCAAATTATTATAGCATTGACGACGTCTGTGGTCTAGTGGTTCGAGTGTCGGACTGCTGATCACGAGGTCGTGGGTTCGATTCCCACAGGACACAAATATTTGTGTGATGAACATGAGTGTTTGTGTTGGTCTGGGTGTTTCTTTATTATAAGTATGTATTTACAAATTAAAAATATCTGAGTATTATATCCATTTTCTAGTACTCTAGTACCTATAGTACAAGCTCTGCTTAGTTTGGGACTAGATGGCATTACATGTAAAATGTCCCAAAAATAAAATAAAATAAATAAATATTGTTCTCTATTACCAATTTTACTATCTTTTCAAATAAAATTTATTACATAACCAGTGACGTCATGTCAGACTCAAAGGTCTTATAAATACGTCACAATCAGTGCTGGCTTCGTACCCTGGGGACCACTTCAGGGCCGAGCGCCCCAGTGATTGATGCGATGATTACCTTCATTGCTTTTTTGCCACGAACGCGAATGTTCAGCTCTTTGCCATTTTGTTTTTGGGTCTCTTCTGATAATAGGATGTTGTTTGGTAGATTTTATAAGAGTTGACGGTGGTAATTACAGTTTTGTGAGCTATTTTTGTCAGATTAAGGTAATAGCTACCTAGTAGTCCGCGAAAATCAATTTTTTTTGAGAAGTTCTTTTATCTATAAACTCAATACGCTTATAGATAATGGTTGCTGATAGGGAACAAATCCTGTATAGAAATGTTTGTGTCAAATCAAAGGAAATGGCATTAAAAGCGATGATAAAATATTCTATAAATTTGTACAAAAATGTAATTTCCTTTGATTTACCACACAGCATGGATGGCCGATGGGGCAGTAAAGTTCTGGAGTGGCGACCGCGTACTGGAAGGCGCAGCGTGGGTAGGCCCCCCACAAGGTGGACCGACGACCTGGTGAAGGTCGCGGGAATCCGCTGGATGCGGAAGGCACAGGACCGGTCGTTGTGGCGATGCTTGGGGGAGGCCTATGTCCAGCAGTGGACGTCTTTCGGCTGAAATGATGATGATGATGATTATGGAGAAGAATTTGTTGTTTATCAGTAACCTTATCAATTGGTGCAGTAATACTGGGTGTCAGGGAAACGCTTCCGAAAACGAAGATAGGTGATAGTGATGGCGATTACTGATACCACAAAATAAATGCAATTCTTTTTTAGATTTTTTGAATTTTTCATACATAACCGACTTTGGGCAGTTAAATAAAACTGATTTGCAATAAAACCCCATTTATTTACTTAATAATTTTTTAAAGTTCGCATTGTACTTCATTCAAATAAAATATCAGCTGGCGCTAGGGGTGAACGACATCCGCTCGCATACGCAGTCCGTGTTGTAGCGAGGGTAGGTAGGTTAGATACGCACGGCATTGATTCCGAGTTTTGTACGCTTTAAATTGCAGGTTTGCAAAATACCAAATCACTAAAACAATAGTCCGTGTGGTGCCGGACTTAAAGAATAGCATCACCCTTATCTCTTCTCATGGGTGTCGTAAAAGGCGACTAAGGGATTCACTAGAGGATGGGCAGCAGCATTCTCTGAGTATTTAACCAACCAACTGCGATCGCCAACCCGCCTGCCAAGCGTGGCGATTATGGCATATCCCCCCCTTAATTGGGGGAGGCCTTTGTCCAGTAGTGGACGTCTTTCGGCTGTAATGATGATGATGACTAAAACAATAAGTATAAGGTTATTGGTATTCGATTGTGTTTAGGTAGTATAATAACAGCCTTTCAGTTTCGGGAGCGTTTCCCTGACACCCAGTATAGGGTCATAGTTTTTTTTGGGAAAAATGATTAGATTCAATTCCCTGCTAAACCGGTAACTTTATAAAAAAAAATGTCCTTGAAAAAAATGTGACCTTTGACAATTTTTTCTATTCATTATAGTTTCGGATTTAACCCTTCAGTCTCAAATTAATAAACATGCTGTATTTCGTTTCAGACTGTCTGTGCGTACACAGAAGATTTGTTTCATAATTCTCGATTGTGTAACGACCTTTATATGTATAAACATAAAAACAAAATGATCTAGACGGGTTTTATCCTGAATCTATATAAATATACGTTAAACTCTGTTTTTCTATTTAATTACTGTTTGGAAATGTAAACTGCTTTTATAAAGCGTTCCTAACGAAGGAACTCGTAAAAAACTTTTGTTCAAACACGATAAGCAATTCGTAGCAGATATAATACGCTTAAACTCGTAGACCGTACGACTTTTTGTTACCCGAATGTTTTTATATTCAAAATTGATTTTCCAACTGGGCCCGTATGAATATGATTAATTAGGACCAGATTTATTTATTCAGCTTTTCATTCAGCCTCCATGTTATTACGTGATGTAAAAATACTGCGTGAAAATTTACTGCGTCCAGTTTATTATACTGTGGACCTAATATTAATAGTGTAAAAAAGAGTGACAAAATGGCAATCGTCTCGAAACTGCGAAACGAAAATTGTATTTTCGCCGAAATAGGTTAGAGAATATTTTGAAAATGTTATTTAGGTGCGGATTTTTACGCTCGCCGATTTTAGGGGTCGTATTTTAGTTTTGATGGATATATAGCATACTAGACTTTGGCCGCGGATTCGCCTGCGTACTGAAATTAAATATAACCTGTGTTGCTTCTGGATAAAGTAGTTTTCTTATGGTGAGAAATGATTAAAATCGGTTCGGTAATTTCAGACTTTATCGATTTCAAACAAACAAACAAATAAGTCTTTCCTCTTTATGATATTAGTGTAGATGAAATATCGTCGTAAGATAGCAGTTTTATACGTTAAAATAACACTTTTCTAACTTATTTTGGTGATCAACCGGATTCTGAATTTACTTATTATTTTGATCTGAAACTAAAAGGTTGAGTAAATAAGTGAAATTCATGTTTTATTTGATTTATGACATTGTTATTGTTTGTCACTCACAAGTTAAGAAAACTTAAGATACTCCTATTGGGTTAGGTATCCTGTATTCGGAGTGCTGGCCAGAAAACCTCCACGTGTGTCTGACGGCTGCTTGTCCTTCTGCACACGTCTGGAGGGAATGACAGTTGTTGGGCCGATGCGCCCTGGGCACGGACAATAAGTCTCCTTGGGACCGGGGGCCTTATTGCCTGTGGCGAATATTCTGGCACGGGAGGGGCCCGATGTGGGCCAGTGGGAAGTTGCTCCGCATGTCCTTCTGAGAAAGCAGAGGGCACTGTGGAGGAGCAGGGGCGGGTCCTCCAGGCCTTCTGAGTAGTGTTCTCGCGCCTCTTGCGACCGAGGGTCTTGGCTTTACCGCCCGGACCGCGAGGAAGAACACCTCTATAAAAATTACAGGAGGATGGGCCTGCGAGCAGCAGACTCGGGGTAGTTTGCTGCCCGACCAGCAGCTGGCGTAGTTGGCGTAGCTGGCGTAGTTGGCGCAGCTGGCGTAGCTGGTAAAGGCCCGTGAGGTGAGGTGGCGTGCAGTGTTCCGTGTGCGCTACAGAGGAGGGTGCGGACGTCGTTAGGCCGCACGGGGAGTAGGGGCTCGCCTGCTTGTGGCGAGCCGGGACCTGTCGGGGGTGGTTGTGTGAATACTCACGGGTTCCCACGCCCCCGGCTAAGGTAGTTGAAGGAACAGGTTGGTGGTTTTAGTCGGTAAGAGTCCGACACTGGCTCCGCCTTCCCCGGGCGGAGTGCGTCCATGAGGATTTCCCCACGGAAAAAAAAGGGGTCCTGTATTCCAAATAGTGAAACACATTTTTATTTTTAAAACTTACTCATACTTACAAAATATTTTCCACGCAACCTAAAATGGTATAAAACATACACCCTACCTGCGTACTTTATGCTTTTAGGTGCCGACGTAAAAACGAAATCAGCAAGTATCATTTTGACGGCCATTATGTAAAAGTGGGTGTGCGTGTGATAAGCCCACAAGTGGCCATTTGCCGGAGTTTGCGAGCCCCTGCTAACGTCCCCTGTATAATATGCTGAGAGAAAACTCACCTACGTAATGATATACACGTGCACTTACATAAGGATGGGTATACGAAGAATTGTGAAGTGAACTTGAAACCGCGCATAATGATGTTGTTTTTTCTGCGGTAGGAAAAAGAAAATCGGTTGGTATACATTGTGATCTTTTTAACTCTTTTGTTATACATAGCCAGTATTAACTGCATTATAACAAAAAAGTTGCCAGATAAGAACAATAAATGTTCGGAATTTGAAAAATATTTATAAAATATTTTTTATCTTTCAAAAATAGAACTTGAGCAAAACAGCAAAATTCTCACAAATTCAGCAAAGAGTATTTTAATCTAATAAAACAGGAAACTAACTGCACGCTAGGCTTAATTCAAATCAATTCTTTTACCCGACCTTCATCATAAAAAACGACGCACAATCTTGGTATTGGCGGGAATCTGAATGGGTTTATTTTATGTAAAACGCTACGGTGTCTTGATTACATCGTGCACATATGAGCCGGTCGAAACAACATTAATTTTGTTAAAAGGCCACAGAGGATCACACTACAGCGGAATACCATTACATGGGGCTCGTACCGAATAACGTTTCCGCCCGGTAAGCGACCTTATAAAATTAAGGGTACGGGTGTGAAACAGGCGGGGACCGAAGCGACTACGGGCTGCAGGTCTGCACTATAATAGTGTAACTTCGTATGTATAGGAAAGGGTTTTCGATAGTTGAGATAAACGTAATATCTAGAAGCGTTTTCCGCTTAACATGAGACGTTGGAGTGTATAATATGGGTCATTGGTTGCAGACGCAAGGTTTTGTGATAATTTGGACGGGAAATGTCACAGATGAAAACGATCTACGAGATATGAATTTTGCTGATAGCACTTGAAAGGAAGTAGATATGTAATGTATTTGATATCACAAGTTTTAAAATTATATTTATACATAATGATTTATTTAATTGGGACAGTACGGGCAAATCGTAAACCGAAAGATGTGCAGTAAAATATTGTGGAGACGTTTGTAATTTTTTTGAAATATTATTAGCTTAATTAGATTTATGGTCAAGCGTGAAGTTTCCATAAAAATTAATAATATTGGCAATATTTGTTTTTTAACCAGACTCAGTTTCATTTCAGGTTCGTTGTATCGAACAAAAAAAAAACGACCAGCAGAAGTTATTAGTATAGTAAAAAATTATGTCTCCAAAGAAAGTTTTTCTGTAACTCGTTTAAAAAACAAAAAACAAAAATCAAATGTTTTTTATTTTATATAAACCTAATTACCGGCACTTTAGAAATGTCAGGCTCTAGTTGCACGGTTCCAAATTGTGGGTCCTATGGAGAAGAACCAGCAAGAAACTCCATGGATAAACTCTTTTTAAAATAGGTTATTGTTTATTACATCAAATTTATTCAAATAAGAATTTAGTTTAAGATTTGCCCGTAGATACTGTCCCAGATAAGTAAATCAGCCTGTATCTTTAAATATAACTATAGGATGATAAATAGATTTGCTTATATACATGCATCTATCTGTATCCTACATTTAGCTGATACTGAATTTAGCTTTATTATTATTTGCATTAACGGTAAAGGAAAAACATTGTGTGGAAACCAGCACAACTGAGAGTCCTCCATAAAGTCCGCAATGGTTGATTATGATATGTTTGGATCTGATTTTGGCAAGTTTTCTTGAACAAATTTCATCTATGTACGATTGTACGTTATATGAAAGTAAACCCTTCAACTTATCCGCGTGCGTAAGGGCCGCAACAAAACGACTTGTGTTATACAAAAGTATATAAGGTTTTGTAGATATTATCATACATAGTATTTGAATTTCATTAGGCCAATGGAGATTATATCGGCTGCGGCTGGAAAAATAAAGTCCTGAATGTGTTTTGCGGAACGTTAATGCCTGCATCTTTTTTGTTAGGAATATTAAACTGAATAATATGAGCATGGCAGCAATGGGAAATATTAAAACCTTTTAAAAATCTAACTTGCTTCAATTTCTTTGTCTTTAGATAGATAGATAAAACGTTTATTTAGTACAAAAACAAGACACAAGATATACAAGTAAAATTACAATAAAAAGTGTGATGTGTCTCAGTATTGTACCTTGTAACGAGGTCCAACTCGTTATGCTGCTCAGCCTATTTGGTTTTTCTGCCCACTTTATTATAATTTCATCAATCCAAATTCACAATTCAAAATTATTTTCAAAAATGGCTAATTTTCTACTGTTTTTAGCTCAGTTCCATATTGTACGCTGAAAGACACTCATATGTCTGTTACTGTGTCTTATAATAATTTTATTATTTTATTAACAAACAGTCAATGTATCAATTTACCAGTTAAGTGAGATACAGTATACCAAAAACGTTCCTGCTTGTGTTTTTATTGTTTGTGCCGACCTACATAACTACCTACCTATCTACCTGAATCCTGAATCCAGCCAGAGCTCGCCGCATTGGTATAGCAGCAGCTCAATTGTCCTATAGTCGGAGTTTACCCACCACTCCTCCGACCCTCCGTACTACCTACTGACTCTCTGTGCCCTCCATACCTCAGAGGAGTTCCATACCTCTGAGTTCTGTTCCTGTAGTTCCTGTACCACTAGTTCCTGTAGTTCCTGTACCAGTAATTCCTGTTCTTCTCCTCGTTCCGTGTGTCATCGTGTGTCAAGCCTCCGAACCTTCGACCCTCCGAGTGTCCTGCTTGAGCTACCCTCATCGAGACACGACGTGACAACCTTATGGGTGTCCAGCTCAGCATGTGCCAGGTATTATACCTGACGCTGGTATTCTGCTGGATCCCTGCAGTGACATACGTACGCCGAGTAGACCAGATACATGAGAAAAATCAAGAACGATTGCTTTGTGTTTGTGTGTTGTTTTTGGTGTGAGTAAGCATCTTCCTTGCCTATTAGAAGTTGAATGCTAGCTTTCCATGCAGCAGAGACTGAGTCCGAGCCTGCAGGCGTAGCATGAGCACTGTAGACAATAGACAAGAGATTTGTCTACGGAAGAATAGATAAATCTACATTGTTCAGAACTTTATCTGTCATTTTGTCTATTCTTCCGTAAACAAAACGCTTGTCTACAGAGATCATGCCTCGTCATGCTACGCCTGCTGGCCCGCCCCTCTGATTTTTTTAATCCATGTGCGTATCAGAATTTGACTATGATTTGAACAATGAAAAATCATAATTATTAATATAAACAGTTTCACTCACGTGAAACACACGTCTCACTCACGTGGTTTCACTCACGTCGCGAGAGCAGCGCTACGAGGCGCGCGTCCACAGTTTGGTGCTCATGTATAAGGGCTCCGTTCGAGCTTGAAACTGGTCGGGCACACCCGATAGAATAACATGAGTGAAACTGTTTATATTCATAATCATGAATTTAACTCACGATAATTATTATATAAAATGAAAAATCAGTTTTGCGATAACTGAAAAAAAAAATCTGTCCGTCCTTTTTAGGGTTCTTTATTTTTATTTTCCTACAACTTTAGAACAGTTACAGAATAACCTTTTTAGGGTTCCGAAGTCCTACAAGGAACCCTTATAGTTTCGTCATGTCCGTCCGTCTGTCCGTCTGTCCGTCTGTCCGTCTGTCCTAATCCTTTACAGCTTAATAACTTCTACAGTTATAAACATAAGTAAATGAAATTTTGTTAAAAAATAGTCTACATATAGATCTCAATTTTAAAAGAATAAAAAAATCGTTTTTCCGTATTTTAGGGATGGCGTCCATACATGTGAAATGGGGAAAAAAATATTTTTTTCGCTGCACCCCCTCGTGTGGGATATCATTGAATAGGTCTACTAAAATGAAGGTAATGTTTGATACACCACTTTTTAGGGTTCCGAAGTCCTACAAGGAACCCTTATAGTTTCGTCATGTCCGTCCGTCTGTCCGTCTGTCCGTCTGTCCTAATCCTTTACAGCTTAATAACTTCTACAGTTATAAACATAAGTAAATGAAATTTTATTAAAAAATAGTCTACATATAGATCTCAATTTTAAAAGAATAAAAGAATCGTTTTTCCGTATTTTAGGGGTGGCGTCCATACATGTGAAATGGAGAAAAAAAAAATTTTTTCACTGCACCCCCTCGTGTGGGATATCATTGAATAGGTCTACTAAAATGAAGGTAATGTTTCATACACCACTTTTTTATCAGGTGTACCATCTGCGAAATATAGCCCGCCAAAGTGGCTTGCAATGTGTCCCCCCCCCTGCCATTTCTAAACTATGCAATGTAGAAACTTATAATCTTCCACATTGATAGACCTTTGTGAAAACTCTCTTTTAAAATTATTTCGAGTATAATGTGATTATAATTTTTTGAGTTATAGAGAGAAAACTGAAAAATACTTAAAACGTCCTAGTTCAAAGGTCATTGACCTTAGAGAAAAATGATCATAGTAAATAATGCTCCTTTAGCTACTTTCTATTTGAAAAAATCACAAAAAGTAACTTTGAAAAGACAAACGTCTTAAATTTGGCTTCATGAATTTATCGCTAGATGGCGCTACTAACAACACGCTCTGAGTCGCGAATGCTGCCGATTATTGCAAAAACTAAAATAGCCATGATTAATATTCGATTTGATTCGTTTGTAATTACACCTACTTAAGGAACCCTATAATACTGAGCATGGCCCGACATGCTCTTGGCCGGTTTTTTTTGTTCCTCATGTGCTCATTGACTTCTTAGCTTTTGTGGTACTAGAATACGTATATATAAAGCACTGCTTATTTTCTAAACAAACATCATACATAAAAGTCTCATATGATTGTAATATCACTGGTACCCGTATACCCTTCGCACCGGAACACAGCAATGCAAGTATTACTGTTTGGCGGCATATAAAGGTACGGTCACAAAGATAGATAGAGATAGAATGGTTGTAATCACAATTTTACTAGCGATTCATGCGTGGCAACTTTCGAACAAACTACGCCTTACATATTGACGTCATTAATTTTTAAAAATTAATGACGTCAATATGTAAGGAAAACATCGTGAGGAAACCTGCACACCTGAGAGTGCTCCATACAGTTCTCGATGGTGTGTGTAGTCCACCAACCCGCACTAGGCCAGGGTGGTGGACTAAGGCCTTAACCTTCTCATACTGAGAAGAGGCCCGTGCCCAGCAGTGGGACAGTAATGGGCTGATTATGTTATGTTATGTAAATGTACTTTACAGCTTTTGTTTCTGTAGTTAGAAACAGCATAAAAAGGCATTTCTGCGGGTTTTTGTTATAGTATTTACAGAAACAAGTCATAAGGCGTACTGAGAAAGGCTTTGAAATTCACTGCACTATGGTGCAGAGTGTTGGCACGTGCGCCCTGCCCACTTTTCCATTTTATCTATTTCTGTGGGTACGGTGGTAGCAGGTACTTCCCCGGACGAGCTTTATCACATAAGGAGCTCGACTGCTACTTTCACAAAACCTGATAGAATTTGTTCGCACTACGCAAGACTAATACAATTTTGATGTATTAATATGTATTTTCAGATTTACATAGAAAGGTCGAGGCAAATGACCTTGGGTTAAAAATATTATGAGAATTATTTATTAAGTCTGTCTGTCGCGTACTGAGTAAACTCCGAAATTTTATTTATAAAGACTGTTCACTTTGTTATAATATTAATATTTCACGTACAGATGCCACTCACGGAATATTTATTCTTACTAGGATCGTCCTTAGTGTATAAAATTATGGTTATGTATGTCATGTTTATATTGTAAATTATTTTGCTAACTTCGTTAACTTATCTAACTTTATCACCTTTGTAAAGTTTGTTACACTTATTATAATTATTCGTTATTTATTTGGGAAATAAATTATTATTAAAAAACGTAAAATACATTACCAAGATATATTTTGATTTTTTAGAAGTAAGAATCTCCTAACGATATCACCCCACGAATGAAAAGCTAGCATCCCCATCTATCAGGACTCCATACATCCGACAGTGGAAATGTGGCAATTGTAAACAATGTGATCTACTTGTTTAGCGGTTCCTGGCCCGTCACCGGCACCGTCTCGACATCGGTTTTATTATCAAACCTTTTTGCTCCCTTTAATAAATCCCTCACAGCCAAGTTCTTGCAATGAGAATTTCATCGGGCGACGACGTGACCATTGTCATGTAAATCTGATTTGGAAAGAAATGCAAACTTTGCTGGAACGGATGAGTATTTCAAATTATACGGACACAGTCGTCGTTCGTTGTGAAAAATATTGTCCAATTTGCTACATATCTCCTGTTTTATGGACTTATTCTAGCACAGACGTTTATTTTATATAATAATCGCGGGCCACCCCTCCGCTGCCAAATGGATTTCATTCTTTAACTTTTTGACTGTATGTCACTCTTAACTTTTTGATGTGTGCTATTTAATTTTGTTTTATATTAGGTTATAAGGTTCTAAAAATACATTTTGAACGAGTTATAACAACACGAAATGTTTTAGTTAGTTTCAGTTACAGTCCAAAACATTTATCAAACATTTTATGTCAAACGTTTACAACAATTTGATCATAAAACGAGTTCTACATTTGCGACAAAAATACAAAACAAAATGTTAGATGGTACAGAATGTTAACCATTCCTTTCTACATAACATTTGCTCTTGTAAACAAGACTACTTTTCCACTAAATAGGAATGTAAAGATTTTTCTCAGTGCTTAACATATTATGGCGTCTTTTTTTCGAAACTAAAGAGCATTCTCCCTCGCCCCTACGATTACTGTAGAAAATTACAGGCTACAATTGTTGTTATTTATTTAACAAAGGGTTTAGAGAAGTGGGAGGAACGCAAGCAGTATTTACATAAAAACAAAGAATTATATTCGGTGGAATGTAAACAGTGGCTTGCGGCCGCGAAGGATGCAGATGTGTCGCGTGGCTTCGTCTGGTCTCTAGTGATGGTGGTAGCATGTCGATAAAGTTATAAAACTATTGCAGTTTTGGATATATACGAAATTTTCGCTAAAGTGCTGAAACCGTTTTAAATATGTAGGTATTTAATAAGCTCTACGTTTCTTACCAAATTAATATTTCACAGCGCAGAGTCTTGATTAGCATGAACTTTTCTCTTGAGTGTTGGAATACTTGGAATATGTTCAAGAGTTTTTGAAGTTAATTCATCAAGCTATGAAAATGAAATAATATACCTATGTTCACGAGAAAGGTATTTTTTTTCTAGTCCAAAAAAAAAGAAAAATATATTAATTAGTTTATTATTTTAACGCATTTTACGCATGCTAAGCGAATTCTAAAGATTTAAATTGTGGAAAGAAAAAATCGCTCACGAGCAGGATTCGAACCTGCGACTCCTGGCTCAGTACGCCAGTGCTTTAGCCACTAAGCTACCATGAACACTGCTCGTGGTATCGAAATTATCCTCCACTATACGTCTTAGCTTAGTGGCTAAAGCACTGGCGTACTGAGCCAGGAGTCGCAGGTTCGAATCCTGCTCGTGAGCGATTTTTTCTTTCCACAATTTAAATATTTAGAATTCGCTTAGAATGCGTAAAATGCGTTAAAATAATAAAATAATTAGTTAGGGTAGGCATATCTATACGACTTTGATTTAACTGCAAAGATAGTCGAGTCTGTTAAGGAACAATGTTTCTTAATAAAATATCGCTGACGTCACCCAAAGACGTATAGTGGAGGATAATTTCGATACCACGAGCAGTGTTCACGGTAGCTTAGTGGCTAAAGCACTGGCGTACTGAGCCAGGGGTCGCAGGTTCGAATCCTGTGCTCGTGAGCGATTTTTTCTTTCCACAATTTAAATCTTTAATAATATATTAATAAATACTTTTAGGACATTTTTTTACACAGCACCATCTAGTCCCGAACTAAGCCGAGCTTGTACTATAGGTACTAGACAATGGATATAATACTTATATACTCTTTTTTGTAAATACGTACTTATAAGAAACACCCAGGCCAACACAAACACTTATGTTCATCACACAAATATTTGTGTCCTGTGGGAATAGAACCTACGACCTCGTGATCAGCAGTCCGACACTCGACCCACTAGACCACAGACGTATTAATTACACGTTCGAATTTAATGAATCGTGTGAACAAAAATCACACACAATTTTTACGAGCACAACTTACATAATATATCATTGAATCTGCGACGCTGTCACATTTTCGTGTAGCGTTTAACTTGCTACGGTCGAAGATTATCCCTTCTTGAGGGATCAGTGGGATATATTTGAGTACCATACTTCAATATCAAGTGCTTAATACATTTTAGATAACTTATCGACAGTCGCTCCTCACAAAATCGTAATAAAATGGCGACTGTAGGCCGGCGGGCGCGTGGGGTGTTTTTAAGTCGTCTTGCCTCCATCCAAACACAAGCCAAAAATCTTTATAAATGCAAACGAGACGGCGTTTTCTACATCAGTGTGAGTGCGAGAGGGACGGCGACAGGTGCATCTGAGTTAGCTCTGCGGTTGCGGGTAGATACAGCACGTTCTTGCTGCTTCAGTCGGTGCGGTTAAGGGTACCCCAACTTTGCAACGAATTGGAGTGGAGTTGGGAAAAACAAATAACTAAGTATCTCATTTGAATGTATAACTTGGAGTCTTTAAAACGAAATAGGTGTTACTACGCGAATAACTCGGCTGAGTATTTATGTTTTTGCCACGTGTAAATATGCTCAATATTTGTGGCAGTTTGTGAAACGACGGTCGAATTAATTCCGAGTTACGTTCCGTTCGGTATTACGAGCTATTCGTCGAAGTAGAATTAAAGCGATTTAGGTGAATTATGTTTCATTATGTAACCATTTTTTCATAAAAATGTACAAATACGAAACTCCTTAAGAAAAATTTCACAATTTCCGTCATAATTTCGGGGCGTGACGTTGTATATTTAAACGGCTAGCGCTTTATTCAAGTCATAATTTTAATTTGTAATACTTGTAAAAGAGGAAACTTTGTGGCATCAATATTTATGGCTAAAATGACGTAAAGGACTCACCTGCCGCCGACTAGAAGATAATTTCCATCTCTTAATAGTAATCTGAAGTAATCTGTGTGTGTTTCGTTTCCCAAAAACTTGTGCGTGTCATCGACCCCTGAAACAAGAAAAATAAATCTAAGTTTATTAAGCTGCAAACACACAGTAAGCGGAAGGGAAGCGGGACGGAACTAAAGCGTATCAGCCACGGGCCTCGTCATATTGTAATGTACTGAACTGTATTAGATAATGTACACAGTGGCGTCCTGCCGGGCGTTTTGACGGCGTGACCGATCCGCCACCGACCCGCCGGGCGGAAAGACAACGCTGGGCGGTGCGTGACCGATACGCTGGCGTTGTGTTATACGGTCGACGTAAGTTAATATGTAGTTGATACGATCAAACTTAGGGAAATTTTAATATATAAGCAGAAAACAAAACTACAGTGTAACCACGGACGAGTAAAAAAAGGCGGACGGAAATCTCGCTAAGAAAAGATTTAAGCACTAATTTTTTTCCTAAACCCACTATAATTTCAGCATTTTAACACATCAGATATTGTTATTTTATTTGTGACACTACGATAACGACTATCGTCACACGAAATTTGTTGCGTAATCACGGCTATTTGTCTTACTATGGGTATGAATGTGTGCGTGCTAGCCCGTACTTCTAATCGAGCTGTCTTACTATGGGTGCTTCACTTGTTGTTTACCGAAATCCCGTCCGCCTTGTTTTATTCATCCAAGAGTATATCTAATACATATCTTAATTCTACAGAAAAGAAGGTCCAATCAATAATTCAGGTACAGCGAGCTTCAAGTTGATTTACACGGAAACATCTCGTAATGATATTTCAGATACAGTAGGTATGTATATAGGTAAAACATTATTGACACCGACTGTACCTGTTCAATTTACTTCGATAACCAATTAATTTCAAAATTTTCGAACCGTTCTTAACATATCCATAGAATCGATTACGAATAGGTACTAAATAATTTAATTTTACATACACAACCTTTCGTTAGCATGGCTCCTTTGAACAACGAATACACATTTAACTAAATTCAATTACGTTAAAAGGGATGGTTACCTTTTTAACGTATTAGTTTAAGGTTACGATATTGTGTAGATAAAGAAATAAGCATTTCCATTAGAGATGGTAGGAATTTGTTCGTTCACTTGTTTGATATGTGTTTTAAAAACTTTAAAAAAAGGAGGAGATTTTCAATTAGATTATATATACAGTTTTTGTTTTATGTTTGTTATCTCAGAACCCCGTCATTTATAAACCAATTTGGTATTTTTTTATTTTATTTTCATTTGGGGTGCATCTTATCTATCGTCCGGCGCACCCTGGGCAGTCGGCCCCGCTACCAACCTGCTGACTGGCCAATCTTTTCCCAACGACATGTGCTATTACCATTATGTAGCTCATGTCGACACGAAGAAGAAGAAGAATTTGAAAGAATATACTTCCAAATTTGTCCCATTTCTTCATTCATCATTTATAAAAATCCAGTTCTAATAATGGGATCCATTTGGAATTGAGGGAAGTCCTTAAATATTATAGGCATACATATAGCGACTTTGGTATTTTCATCAACAAATCAAGCACTTGCATTCAGAAAGTATCATTTGGTGAAAATCTGGTGAAGATCTTTGGAGATAAAGAAGGGAACTATTCAATGGATGACATCAAATCATCGGGGATTGCAGCAATCGCTTGTCTTTCTATTGTTAATGGCAATAAAAATAAAAATATGAAAAAAACTTTAAAATAGTAAAAAACTGACTTCAAATAGAATAGTATAGCCTATAACTAGTCCAGGCAGAAAAATGGACAACGAACTTTAAGCATACCATAGGGGTAGCGTATCCGCGCCTTATTGCAAAACATGTCGAAACAGCAATGTTATCTCTAAGGCCCGTATTACAAAACGTTCCTCAAGCGTTGATCTCTGTTTAAAACTAGTTTTGAGTTGGCATTTAATTTTAGAACACTCCTCAAGCATAGATTCATGGATCACAGTTCAGCTGAGTTTAACTTTTGTTTTATACTGTCACCTGTTTCGGTATTTGAGCAGAGATTTGATCTGTAATCACTCTAGTGTGGTCTACACCACGCTTGAGTAGAGATTTCATTTCTATTTCAGGTTATATTCATGAGCTATGTTGTTGAATTCAATTCTCGGGGCCCCTTTTCAGCCGTTTGAAGATCATCAGCTCTTTTCAAGCTGATGACGGGATCACGGTCGCAAAACTCACAAATCTCTATTACAGATCACGGATATCAAGACTTTTGTTTATCATACGTACGCTACGTAACGGATGTATGTTATTAGTTCTACTACTCGATACTAAATGGTTCTGTTAGTATGAAGTATTTCATTAACTGACAGCATGCGTCGAAAAAAAGCAATAATACCTATGTCATTGAGGATACAAAAGTTTCAATAACATTTTCATTGTATGAAACATTTTCAACTAGCGCGGGGCCCCTAGCCGATGCGGGGCCCCTAAGCAGTTGCCTATTCTGCCTAATGGTTAATCCGGCTCTGATTATACCTAATAAAAATCGATAACCTTGTTAGCCGTTAATGTTCTCTTTATAAGATACTACTTAAAATTCAGAACACACTTCATCAAGATCCTATAATACGACCCAAAGGTTTAACTTCAGTCTAAATGAGGTCTAAAATAATGGGTGTGGTCCTCATTAAACTCCTTTTGTCCTGATCCGAACTTAGTCTTTTGACATCTGATTCCTATTAAGAATTCGTAAACGATTTTCCACTTTATTCCTTTGTGTTAGAGTTTCCTTTGTTTTGAGAGAGGAAGATATTTCGTAGAAAACATTCATGAGATGAGATAACCTTGGTTGTTTTTTCAAAGTCGCGTGAATTTAAGAGCAACTGTTGTTTCTGTTGATAGCTGTTTTTATGGTTACAATATATTCGTGTATTATATTTTTTCTCATTAGTTATGTAATTTTGGGATCTCTTATAAAATTTGATGAAAAAATTCACAGAAAGAAACGTAGAATGGCAGAATAATGACTAAAAGTAACTTTTCTATCGAAGCAGGTATTTGTATTGATATTTTACTATATCTAATAACTGAGTGAATCTTTATGTCTGTTTATAGGAACAGGTATAATGTAGTAGAATGTTGGATTTTCTAAAACTTATTCGATCTTAGTAAATTTTATATACCGTATCGAGAGTAATTACATTTGTTCGAACAAAAGCCAAAATCACTCATTTCGGTGAATATATTTGTCAATTTCACGCCAATTAATCGACTAGCGTTCGCAATTAAAATCGAATAACTCAACTTGAAATGTTTATCCGAATGGCATCACGGTTTTATCGCACGTGCTATCGAATCATTTTACTTGTCATTCTACAAAGGTTTGATGCCTTTTGAATCGGTAATGTCGTCCTTTTTACGAATATTGTTTCACGCATAACTGCCCCCTTTCATCTAAAAACACTGTCGGAGCTGTAAAGACTCCCGGCTATTATCTTAAAGAGCAGTTATTACGCAATACCAGCAGTATAAATGATTGATTCACTAATTTAAGATTAGTATGGTCATATGGTGCTACCCTCGGACGAATAAAAAAGGCGGACGGAATCTCGCTAAACAAAAACTGAAGCACTTCATTTTCTCTTAAACCCACTATGATTTCGAAAGCATTTATTGTTATTTTTTTTGTGACACTACAACAATGACTGCCGTCACACTAGATTTTTTGCGTAAGCGCGGCTTTTTGGCTTACTATGGATGTGAATGTGTGCGTGCCAGCCCGTACTTTTAAGCGAGCCGTGTTACTATGGATGCTTCACTTTTTGTTTAGCGAGATTCCGTCCGCCTTTTTTATTCGTCCAAGGTGCTACCATATAAGGTTAAGAAGAATCTATAAAGTAGTTTAATCGTCTAAAAACTACTCGAATACAAACAAATCGAAGACATTTGAGAAACAGTTCGTGTCACATACAGGCACATCTTTGCGATTAAATCGGAGATTACAGCAGAGAGGTATATATATCGTTATAAATGTACTGCAATCATGGTACAACTCATTAGTCAGTTGAGAATATTTAAAACTTACCGCTTATGTAAAGCAACTCTGCTTTTAATCAAGGTATACTAAGCACTTAGCACACTGTGTAGGTATGAGTAAATGCGGTTTCTAGCGCTGCCAACACTTTCTTTGAATACAAATAAATTTGCGGACTCCATAATAGATAGACCTTTCTGGCAAGTAGGTATACCAAAACTTCCTTAAAAATATTCTAAAATAGGTCGTGGATATTACGGCCAAATACATAGGCTGGTTTTTTCTGTGTTTATAAATAAATAAAATACGTAGATTACCTACTGTTTAAAGTTTTGGATACCAGAGCTTCAGCTCACATGTACATCAAACATAAAGGGTATTTAAAATACATAACACACACATAGCATGATATAGCTGTGGGAATGAAAACATGTATTCTGTACAGTTCCAACACGGACGAGTTTATTTATTCCGACTATTTGTTATTCGTGTTTGTTTTAATTCTAAATTTTTAATACAAAGAGTTTTTTCCGTGTTATTGCAGTGGATAGTTTGTATGTAAATTTTTATGAAACTTTGTGTACGGGAATTAATGTAATAATGTAATACTCGTGTTTCCAGTGCGGAACCAACTAAAGTTTCCGCTGAATACAATTTTAAAATACTCGTTGATCGTTTGAGAACGGTAGCTGTAAAAATAATGGAAGTTTTCGAAAGACAGTTTCCGTTTTGGACAATGATCTCAAGTGTTCGAAGATTTGTAAATGTGACTTAAGCCACGGTCGTAATTTTACAGACCACGATAATGCCTTCTCAATATTAAAATGCCTGCAATAAAAAGAATTTGCATGAAGATTTGAGTAATAAAAAGAATTTGCATGAAGAGTTGGGACTTACGCAAGTTTTTAGTTTAACAAATGATTATATATAGGTATTTAGAGATTTTCTAACAATTCATTTCTATTATAAAATATGGTTTCCATAATCATCTTCCTTGCTTTTTCCCAATTATATTGGCGTCGGCTTCTAGTCTAACCAGATGCGGTTGAACATCAGTATTTTACACGGAGCGACTGCCATCAGACCCCCGCAACCCAGTTACAGGGTAATACCGACATTCGAAGGCTAGATCAGTTGTCAGATGTGGTTGCCATAATGTAGACACAATGTTTTTGTACACTTCACGACATATTTTTGAACATTTCAATCAGTTTTTTGAACATTTGAATCAGATTCCAGCGCATACGTGCAAGCCTAACTCTTCTTATCTACAACATATACGTGGGACACTCAGAAAGTTTTGCGAAACTAAAAAAAATTGTTCTATACGTACATATATTTTTATCAAATCTTTTCAAAGTACTTTCCACCAGCCTCTATACAAAGATTCATGCGCCTAAACCAGTTTTCAAAACACTTTTTCCAGTCCGCCGCAGACACCTCGTTTACAGCCTGCTCGAACGCAGCCAGCGCATCTTCCGGCGACGAAAATTGTATCCCTTTGAGCTGATTTTTTATTTTTGGGAATAAAAAGAAGTCACACGGTGCTAGATCAGGGCTGTAAGGAGGGTGACCCAGGAGTTTGACTGGCGTGCTGTCCAGGAAGTCCCTCGTTTTGAGTGCGGTGTGCGCAGGTGCATTGTCGTGGTGGAGCAGTAGCCCGCGGAGCCCTGTGTTTGGTCGCTTGTTGCTTATAACAGAGAAAACTTCTGGCAAACATTTGGTAGTATACCATTCGGCATTAATGCTTCTTTGATTCCGTAAGGGAATTGATACCAAGTGGCCAGTCAAATTAAAAAAGCTAGCGATCAAAATCTTACCCCCGCTTCTAGATCGCTTCACTTTGGTAGGCGTTGGCTCATTTTGAAACACCCAAACAGTCGACTGGCGCTTGGTTTCTGGGTCGTATTGATAAATCCAGGACTCATCACCTGTAACGATGTCGTAAACACGCCGAGACGAGCCTGCTTCAAATTTGTTAAGCATATCACGGCACCATTCCACCCGGGCCTGCTTCTGAGCATCGGTGAGGTTGTGCGGCACCCAGCGTGATACTATCCTCCTCACGCGAAGATGGCTGTGTAGAATCTCGTGAACGCTTCCCGATCCAATCTTCAATATGTGTTGTATCTCCTGATATGTAATTCGCCTATTGTCTTGGATTAAATTTTTCACTGCTAGCACGTTTTCTTCGGTAACAGCCGTCAAAGGGCGACCGCTTCTTTCGTCATCCCTCAAAGTTGGTCGACCGCGCTTGAATTCGTTATACCAACGATACACGTTTGCCTTGGAAGGGCCTTCATCCATGAATGCCATTTGAAGTCTATCGTACGATTCATCCGGTTTCAGGCGACACTTGAAATCGTATAAAATCATAGCTCTAAAATGTTCCCGGCGCAGATCCATATTTCAGTGAGACACAATACTTTGAATTAACTCGCAAAAAATGTGGAGGGAAATTTTGAAATTGGAACTTACTTATTTTTACTTATAAATAATCATATTTTCGAAAAACATTATAACTGGCCAGTCTCCCATATATAAAAACTTTTTTTCGCAATACTTTCTGAGGGGCCTGGTACATGCATATAATTATAGTCCACAACTGGACGTCAGCTCCTCGAGATCCTATGTATACTTTTCGAATATTCTTCTCATGTATGTTTGTGTACACATTATACAAGTACTGTGGCCGTTGGTGTTCAGTTTTATTTGTCTTGCCCTACAGCAACTACTGACGTTACGTACCTATGTAAATATGTAGAGAACCTCCTATTATCTGCAGTACCGTCACGTGTTTTACTTAGTTGTTTTTTCACTTTTACTTTACAACTTAGCTGTCGAGAAACTCAAAAAGTGTAGATATAGATTATTTCTTTTTACAATAAGAAGAATGAATTTTTGTGTTAGCTCGCCGATGTACGTAAACTTTTCCACTGCAACACAAATGTGTACCTATATTATGTGTGTATGACTATAATCAGCAGTGGAGGTTTAAGGGCCGATAAAAAAAAGAACAAGAAAAGGATACCTACCTTAGGTATCATTAGAACAAAAACGTAGGGACTAAGTTTTGTAGCCTTACTTATGGACAGCTTTGCATGTCTAGCAATATATTCAATGGACTGCAATAGGCAGTTCTTTGAACATCATCATTATGGTACGATCATAGGCATTCAAATATACCTTATATTAAATCTCTTTGGATAAAATACATTGTGTCTTCTTTTATATACGTCTGTGTTATGTTTACAATCTTGTTGATTATAAGTTCCTCATCATCATCATCATCATCATTACAGCCAAAAGACGTCCACTGCTTCTTCTACCGTGTCAACATGAGTTACATCAAGATCATATATCATGCCGTGGGAAAAAGTTTAGCAAGTCAGCAAGTTGGTAGCGGGGCTGACTGCCACAGCTGGACATCCACCAAGCATCGCTACAACGACCGGTTCTGCCCTTTCCGCATCTAGCGAATTCCCGCGACCATCACCAGGTCGTCGGTCCACCTTTCAGGGGGCCTACCCACGCTGCGCCTTCTAATGCACGCTTCTTGCAAGTCTTTCATATTTAAAGAGAAACCTTACTTTTTTTGGTACAAAAACTGTTTTGAAGCGTGTCCGTGTCAACTGAAATGGCAAAAAAATAAATTGGTTGCTTGTATATGGTATTGGGGTGAACATTTTTTCCATATACTCTATTCAGAAGTGAGTGCGAGTGTCATTCATGGGATATTAGCCTCCACAATCGTTTACGATGTCCCCCTCTGTCGTTTTCCTAAGGATCGGAAAAAAATATCATACCCTTTAGAATGTGCGAATTTTGTATGTGTATTTCAGAAATCGTTAGTTTTGATTAAATTCTCTTTTGACTACCCATCAATGTTTAACTTTAGGGATTTGGTTTGAGCTGCCTCGGGACATCTAAACCTTTTTATTTGTGGATTCTGTCATCAACAAGATGGTATCCTTGGCCCATATATTCAAAGCGCCGCGTCGTCGTCGTCACGTGTCCCGTCACCGCCCTGGGCCCAAACGGGACTTTTTAATTAGTTTTAAAATAATGAAAGGTCGAAGAGACCTTGTTAAACTTTAACGCGACGATAACTGAAAGAAAAACGTAATGGTTTTCCTTTTTCATTAGATAAGATAAAGGAAGATACGGTAGCATGCGATGGCGCCTTTCTTACGAATTATTTTATTTTTATTTTCCCTTAAGGCATTATTAGCTATCTTAGTTTTTTATTTTATTGTTTTTAAGCATTATTGTTGTTTACTGAGCCATTTTCATTGTTAGATATATCTACGGTAAAGCACAGTCTAACAAAGAGATAAGTATATCCAGGGTCGCCAGGTATAGATGAAGACTTCTCAGGTTTTGTATAAATGCAGTTTAATTTTGTCCGCTATTTAAATTATATTCCACTCAAAAACATCCATAATCTCTTGAGAAAACTTCATTTTTATCTGTCGACTTCTTATCTATTTGTTAGACTGTACATTAAAATATGAAGCTTTTGTATGTGTCTCTCATATTTTTGATTAGCAGCAAAAAAATCATTACAATTTTTTAAGTACACCGGTCCATAAAACCATGAAGCTTAACGCTTTCATAAAGAAAGATATTACGTCAATTTTGTCACAAAGACCAGTTAGTCCAGAGTAAATTTACCAAAACGTCAGTTTTTTGTAAAAATAACTTGTCTGCTTTGTACACGACTGAGTTAAAAACATAACCAGTTATAGCATATTTTTCGCTGTACACTAGAGAGCTAATTTCGTTCGGACGTATGTATGTGTGCATACTAGAGATGTCCTAAATTAGATTCCATATAGTTTCAGTTTCCTTTCTGAGCTTGCTACGTTTATGCGGAAATTAAAGTACGGCGCTGGATGCAGGTTATGAAGTTATGACTTAAGTAGTAGGGATTCGAGAGTTCTGGACCGCTGATCCAAAGTCCCTTATTCGTCCGTCAGAGGGACAACGCAAACTAAAAAAAAAAAAAAAAAAAAAAAAAAAAGTTTGGTATCAAATTAGGGGTTTTGGACCACGCCCGATCGAATGCAAGCATCCGTTTTTTGATATCTTCAATGGATGGAAAGTTAGCTTCTTGCATTCATTAGGACCTACTTCATTTGTAATCACCTAATTACAGTATCGAGCTCTACTTTCCTTTATTAATTAATCTCGTTAAGGTGAGCTCATTAAGGTTCTTAATCACCTGACGGTTTGCTAATGCCTTACATTTACTATTACTCACCACGTTTCTAGCTCAGGTATGCTACGAATCAGTTGACATGCATCATACTATAATCTGAATAAAACTACGTAATACTTTATTCAATCAACTTTATTCCCATTTTAGTCTTACATCTTAAAATATGAATGGAACATCTCATCCACTAAAATATCATTGTAAAATGTATTCTCTGTAAATAATTTAACAAAACTCTGCATAGAAAATCCCTTAAATTTATGTAACAAATACATTAAGCAGTACTCTCCACAAACTGAAGTCCAATCGTTCTGTATCCTATTGCTATTAAAAACCCATTGTCTTGAATTCCTCCTTAACAACGTTTGGTGATAACCTGTTGGTGGTCGACCATAGGAATCAAAATACTGTCCATTTTTGTTTTCATCAATGTATATAGCTATCCAGTGAGATCCTGGTTTTGTATCTGGGTCTAAATTGCTTATTATGAATGTTGGAGTCTGAATGTAAATTGGTAATCTGTTTGCTGCATACACGTTATTTTGTAAAGACGGGTGAATTTTATATAAACATTCCTTGATCTGAATCGTGTTCATATTTGTAAGCAAAGTAATATAGGTTACTTAATACTTGTGCTGCCTGGTAAAGATTACTCTTGTGAATGTTTTAATTGATGATACGAACTGGATATTTAAAGGTTGTAAATAAAAAAGATGCAAGTTATGTTAGTAATTTTATTGATATCATCCTTATGTCTAAATTATAATCTACATACAATTTCATCTTAACTACTATAGTCTACGATTACATTGCGGTTCTTATCTATTTCAATTACATTATCAAACTCGGCGTAAACAATACAGTTGATAGTTTGAGAAAGAGAAGACTCAAAACGAACTTCCAATCTTACGCTACCGTTCCTTATCAGATTCCAATGACTTGATGAGTTGGCTGATAAATCCGGTGTCAAATCAAAAGCTAGAAGACAAAAACCTTTAGCATACTGTTCCCTAGATATTCCATTGCCTTCATTAAGAAAATGTATGCCCGTTCCTGAGAATAAGGTATGATAGGCTGCAGTGAAAATATTACTATTGAATGATGGTTGCAACGCTTTAGAAGGTATTTGTCGACCATCGATGTATAAACAAAATGAACTCATATCGTAGTTCTCAAAATTAAAGGGATTTTTAGTGAGACTACCATTGAACGCCGAGTTATTAACAAAACCAACTATACATCTTTTAGGAACTTGTCCCAGAAAAATATTATCGAGGGTTTTTCCCTGAACCCCGGCTGGTATCGTTAAAACTTTAACTTCGGCTCGAGTTATAGGATATTTAGCTGTAGTAGAGGCTAAAACTTTCTGATGTGCGAGTAAAACACTTGGATTGATTCGAGCTCTACGGACAATGAGAGTTGCATCTACAATGCATACTTTTAACTTTAAATCACTCGAAGTAGCCATCAAGTTAAATGTTTCTCTGGAACGAACTAATTTTACAGACATATCAACACCGTTTATCAAAAATTTGTCTTGGTTGAATAGATCACCATGCAAATGTCCGATCATTTCTATTTCCTTACTTTCAGTGGCAAATTCTTGTCGCTTTGTGAAGCCTTTATTACTGTCATCAGTTGAATCCATCTTTCCAGATGTATCTTCATACCAAAGACCACATGTCAGATGAGAGTCTTTAGCTGCAGGGGCATAATTCAATAGAGTTTCTATGTATGCACGGTATGCATATGTATTATTCGGAGGTGAGACGAGTTTTTGATTCAAATAAACATCAAGCTGGTTAAAAAGGGAATGTAACCAGTTATTAATTGGAGCTACAACTGTTGACGAAATCAGCTTTGATGAGTCTTGATTTAGTATTTTCGCTTTTATATGTACCAACGTATGTGATAAATCTATGTAATCATCACCTGCTCCTGGCACTTGAAACTCTATGGGTCCATCATCAGCAAGAGATGAAATTGGTTTGTAATGTATCGACATTCCACTTTCTATACTTGTTTGTGTAGATGGTAAGGCAAATAAATCTAATTCTGATTTGATGCACTCGCAGGAATGGTTATGTAAAAACGACATTTTTTAATTGTTTAAAGAAAATATGTCTTTTAATTTTTTATCGTTTAGTTTTATTTTCTTTGCAGCTTTCAGCTTAGTGGTTGATGGTGAAATGAATGGAGTCTGACGTCTCCTCTTTGTTATATATCCTGAGCCAGACATGTTGTTGATGCGATCAATTTTAGCATCTGCTTTTCTTTTTAAATTTGAGCTTGCCTCTTTAAACCGCGATTTAATAGATTCTTCCATAGGGCGTGAACTAAACATATCAGATAAGAGACCTACACCAGTATTTAAAGCTTCTTTACCAATCACTCGAGCTCCGCTAGAAAGTAATGGTAAAACTGATCTAAATAATCCACCCAAAAAGCTACCAACCCCGTGTCCACGCTGATAAGGGACTCCTTTGTAAATTACTCCGATGCCAGATCCAGCTTGATGTGAATAATAATGTTCATAAGGGCAAGTGGTTCCATCACCTCGAGAATGCATCATTGAATTTTAAAAAAATGGAGTTTAACACACACTGTTCCAAACTGGAATGGTATTTTTTGACCAGTGCTCGATCTTATATCTATCTCAATCGTATCAAACTCCCTTCGCATTACTGGTAAGTAGTGAGGTGGTGAGAATACATGCATTTTATTAGCTCCATAAATATACTTTGACGGATCCAATGGTATTATTCTCAGCAATGGAGTCATAACATCTCCAACTATCTGTGGTTCAATTATGTCACAATATACAAATAATTGTGGTGGTAAGCCTAAATGCAAATTAGCTGGATATTTTCCAAAACCTTTTTCAACGAGATTTCTATGTGGTTCGAATCCAAGTTGAAGAGATAACTGAGTTGACAACGATAGTGATTTTATACTATCATCCATTACTGACATATTAACAAATTTGGATAGTTCATCATAGCGAAATCTCACATTCTCTTTTATACTGTTCAATGCACTCAAGATATGATTGATATTGTCATAACTTGTAGCTGGAATATGAGTTTTGTAGTATACTGTAGAAGGTTTTGTTTCGTTAGGCATTTTCATTATTTTAGTGACGTAAACAATGTTTTCATGTTCTTGAACAGTAAACATTGTACAAGGATATTGAAACTCGACAATACCAACACACCACGTTCCTTCAAGTATTATGGACTTTGGTAGTTTAGTTGAAAAACGAGTTGTTAAGTTTTCTGGAAAATATTCCATAGAACTATTGCTGAGCAGTGTTAAATAAAAACTTTCTTTCATCATATTTGATTTAAGCTAGATGACAAAATCCAACTGTTAAATTTATCTG
This sequence comes from Asteroscopus sphinx, assembly GCA_949699075.1. Lineage (NCBI taxonomy): Eukaryota > Metazoa > Arthropoda > Insecta > Lepidoptera > Noctuidae > Asteroscopus > Asteroscopus sphinx. The sequence goes on from OX453017.1 coordinate 10,530,144, forward strand.
GATAACCTTTCCACTTGACTAACACTTCTTTTCTGTTACCAGATCGGCGAGAACGAATGATTTTATCTATTTTGTAACTTGAATTGGGATCATAAATTACTTTTTGTAGTTCTTTTTCATAAAATGTTCCTACAATTGGTTCATTTTGTAGATCTTTTAATGTGTAGACCACCCATGGAGACCGATATATTACTGATGAAATAACGAATATTTCATCACTCCAGTTGGATTCGTATCCCTTTTGAAATATGTGTTTATATTTCGTGATTCTTACATGATCTCCTACATGGAATTTCGGTGATGATACAATCGAACTTTTGGTATTCGTTTTCCTATCGTATAAGTTATTCCAGACAGTCATTATGTTATTCGAATTGACGTCACTTGGACACATTTTGATACTAGAATGATAACCGTGATTATAAGCACACAATAAATCTTGCAGAATATCTATGTACTTATAAGAATTTCTGTGGGTAAAATATCGCCACATTTTCATTTTAAGAGTTCTTTGGAATCTCTCCACGATGCTTGCTTTTATGTCTGGATTGTTTGTAGTATAGTAATTGATGTTTTTACTTTGGAAATATCTCTGCACATCTCTTGAAACAAATTCGGTACCTTTGTCGGATTGTATGTGAGTAGGGGTAGCATTAGCTTCAATAAATATACTTTCAAAACATTTTTTTACTGTTTCAGAATTTTTATTTCTCATAGCTCTAGCATAAGCATACTTAGAAAACACATCAATGACACATAGTATGTAGTTATAACCATCGTTATATTTGGAATACGTTCTCATGTCACTCAAATCCGCCTGCCAGAGTTCGTTAAAATTAGATAAAATGTATTTATTCCTAGGAAATCTTTTATGTACAGGTTTGTGCAGTGCATATGTTTCTTGCGACTGCAGCCATTTTTTAACATCCCTTTTAGTCATTTCACTTTTCATTGCATTCGTTAATTTTTCTATGCTACTATAACCAGCAGGGTGAGATGCATCATAATATATTTCGTTAATACGTTCTAAGGGATTCATCGCATTATCATCTAGTACGGGGTCCATTTTTCCCAGTCAACTTTCTTACGAATCTTTTTTAAGTATTTGCCAGATGGGTTAGACAATTCTTCATCTGTTGAAATCTCACCAAGATCTTTCAATGTAAGTTTATTTATATATTCAACTCGTTTTGGATTACCCAAGTAAGTAAGTGGTATTTTAATATCCTTCAACGTCTTTGCAAAAGTTTCCCAACCTATAGGATCATTTCTTTTAAGCGGTCTAAGTAAATCGTTTATTAAATCTACAATATTGCTTCCCGGAATTTTTTCATTATCTATAACTACTGTACCATCAACATTCCAATGAATTTTATTTTTACTTAATGAAATCAAATTCAATAATGATTCACCTTTCTTATAATAAGTTTGAGGTATTGAGTTCAGAATTTGATTTGTTGTGTAAAGAGGGACTGCAGTGTTCACTTCCTGTTTTTCTTCTTTCTTTGATGTCTGAGTAGAGACTGGATCTTGAGCTTGAGTTTCACCGTTTATATTTGTTTCAGTGAAATCTACATTTTGAGACATTATGGGTAATTCAATAGGTCGACGATTTTCTTCATTGAAGTGTAGATATCTTTGCAATACTTGTAAGTATAAAATACATTTTTTTCTATCGTCCATGTTGCTTTTTAAAATATTTTGCATTTCAGTATCTAATCTAGATGTAGGATTATCAGAATTACTGTGATGCTTTAATTTTTCTATCAGACTCGGTTCAATCAGCAACATCTTTTTAGCGTGTTCCATTGTTATTTTATTTTATTGTACAAGAGATCCAAGTAATGAACTCAAGATTGAACCTAGTATTATAGGTAAAAAAGCGCCACCTTTTTGTATGATAATATTTTTTCTTATTTTATTCGTTCCCTTCCGTACTAATTTGCGAAGTACTGATTTATATTTTTTTAATTTTTTCTTATTTTTCTCTTCTATTGGTACTTTGCCTTGAAGAACGTTGTAAATGCACTCGCAAATACAATTTATTTCTTCTTTATCACAAGATTTTAAAAGAGCTGTTCTATATTTTGGCTTAAGTTTATGAAGTGCTGACAGAAAGTCTTTATGCGTGTTGAGACTCCGCGACATTATTTATAAATGATGGGAATTTGTTGGTTCCTAGCATATTTAAACCCCTTTGTCGGTACATATACTTGACAATATCCATCTGATGGGAAAATACTTGTTTTGATGCGACATGTATCACTTGTGTTTTGTTTCAGATCAATCATTAAATACCCATGTGCTTCCTTGGTTGCATCTCTGTAGGCATCTTCTATGTATTTTGGATTTTCTGGTGAAACTTGACGTGCCAAGTATCGGATTTGTGTTTTGTCACGTGGGTTCTTAAAATAAATAATATAACTAGAATTCAATGAAATATCTCTCTGACCCTTGCCTTGATGAAATAGATTTTGTGTTATGTAAAACACACTTAAGTTTCTATGATGACTGCCTTTAGTAAAAATATCTACAATGCGTCCATCAGATTCCCTCATAAGATCATCAATAATAATAAGATTTGGTTCTTTACCATCAAACATATTAAGATCTGGAATACCCTGATAATAATTCACATCTTTCAAGTTATATAAAGGTTGCATTTCATCAAAGCACCATGTTATTTGAACAAAATTGGTATTGCAAATATATTTAACATATTTAATAAAGTTTGTAACAAAATTTGATTTCCCACAACCACTTGGCCCAGCTACAATTGCAGTGAACGGATGGACAAAGTGAAACATTCTAACACGTGTAAACTCTAGAGGGTTTGATAAGTAAATAAAAACAATTTCATGAGTTACATTCATTTTATTTCAAACATTGTAATAATTACAAATACAAAAAGCAGGTAAAACAATCCTTAATTAATATCTTACACTATTAACTCACTAAATGTAAAAAATTGGTATACTACTATAAATCTAAACACACATTATTCACATACTTAAATATTATTTACAAAAATTAAGTATCTACATCCATTATCTTAATTTATAATGACCCCAAGCTAATGTATCAACATTGTTAGACAAAATGAATCTTTTTGTGTCACTGTAAGATAAACATACTCTGTTTATTTTTTGTGTAAATATTGCATGTTTAATTGATCTAAATCTATACATAGTATCATATTGAACTCTACTGTTAAAAAGACATGATTTATAATTTTCCATTGTCATCCTTTTTGTGACACATTTGTTTACGCCTTTAGCTTTCGCTGTCAATTTGTTTTCAGTTTGAATCGCATACATTTTTGATCTTAGTCCTACAAATTCTTTCACAATTATTCCATTATTTTCGTCTTTAAAAAACCCTAACCTCTTTTTGTTGAGTTGTGGATAGTTAAACATGTTATTTGAAGGATAGTCGGATGTGTCAAATCGTGAAGATAGATCAGGTTTTATGTCTTCATAGAAATCGTTTGCGAAAACTTGATAAATCAAACTGTCTGTATCGGTGTACAATAATTTGCAGTCAAACTTAGTAAGCATGTAGTCATAATGAAATTCATACATTAATGTTTTTGATATATCCAAAATACAGAAACCTAAGTAAATCGGTTTATCGTAACAAACTTTTGTCTTTCGTAACTGTACAGCCACTAAGTTTTCTGAAAAAATGGAAAGGCTGCTAAATTCTGGTTTTGCAATAAAATCTTGCACACCTAAACTTTTACCACGATTTTCCCAGTGGGTTACTAATTTAACGTTTACTCTTTTTTCAACGTTTTCCATCGTTTTTCCGAAAACGGAATTGTTCATCAATTTGAAAAAATCTTTTTCGAAGTCTGAAACAGCTTTCGTTCTTAATTCGGTATTTAAGTCGATATACTTTTTTAACCATGGACTTTGTCGAAATTTTAGGATTCTATGAATTTTAGTTAGTTTAAGACCCATTTTTAGACATTGCTTGAGGTTTCTGTACTGAATTATGTATTTTACTTTATTATTTAAATTTGGTATAAGTTTTTTTTCTTTAGATTCACCTGCACAAATATTTTGTGGACATAATGGTAAATCCGAATGCAAATCATGAAGTTCCTCGGGATACTCTAAATCAACTTCTAAAATAAAACCATATTCAGATGTATCAGTAACTTCATAATTTGTATCTGGACTCACCCACTCGAAACCTCCCTCGGGTAGGTATTGCGACATAGCCCAACCATAAAGATTATTTGCATCAAAATAAGCTAAGTACGATGCAGGCACATTCTCATCATAACCATCTATATATTTATTATTAGCTTTTGCGTATCGATTACTACATTGAGATACGCCACCTCTGATGCCGGCCTTGATGAAAGCAATTTGGTCAATGTCTGTTAGTAATTCTAGCTTTACTTTTGTTTGTTTTAACATAGCATCCCAACTAAGCCCTGGAGCTGTATAATAATGGGTAGGATCTAAACCATAAGTTTTGAGACAAAGTCTTCGGAAATTTTCAAAAACATCAGCTAGCAACAAAACATCAGTTTTTAGATATAAGTTAGAATAATCTAACATGTTTTGACAACCAAAGTGTTGCCAAATATCTTGAGCACGGTTGTAATCATCATTTGAAATGTGAGTATCAGTTAGCGAACTATAAAACTGCTCTTTATTAGGCAAATTGGTTAATTCGAGAGAGTCATATGATTTCATAAACTCGTACGGGTAAACACCTTTTCTACGAAGTCGATCAAAGTCATCTTTCGAGGGGAAATTACTTTTCAGTTCGTGAAATTCTTCATCTTTTAGGTTTTTCGCCAACTGGTCGAGACTACAAGGTAAAAACTTGAAAGAATCTATGAACCTCAGACTGACTTGCTGGTTGTTTACCGTCAAATGCTTTGAAAACGAAACATACTTTTCTTTGTTTTGGGGAATTATATCAATTTCTCCTTCATCTAAATTGAGTGCATGAACAATGAAATGTGCATCGTAATTACTAAGATTGTGTAGAATCACAGGAATATGCCGTGGAGCGCGGAACTTTTTTTCACATATTTCATGTGCAACACCTCTAAAATTACCGGTTTGCCAATCAAAATCGAGAACTTTTTGTCCATTTAAGTCATTTTCACAAATGTGACAAGTTTTTGCGGTAGCTACTTTATTAGTATCTATATCTGATAGTGGCTTAGAATTTTTTTGAAAACAATTATTTCGGCATATTACTTTTAAATCATCATGTAAACGATTCATAAATACCTGTGCACAGTTTGGTCCACTGTATGTTTCATACTTAGCCAAATTGTTATCGAATGAGCATTTGATATAATATCCGAAACTATAAGCCTCATGTTTCTGAACATTGCTGGTATGTGATTTTGATGGGTCGTTAGCACTTGTTTCTATAGGGTTTAAAAACGCTTCAAAGTCAGCGTATATAACAAAAGGAATCTTCATTGTTTTTTGAAACTTATCAAACTCTAATTCATCATTTGATATGGGTTGTCCGAACCAATTTTTTTTCGTTTTCTCACTATTCGGTAAATTCGTAGTGATATGAGAACAGTCATGTTGTTGGTGGTTAGTCAATCTGTCTCTAGTGGTAAAACTTATCAAACATCCGTCACATATGTAAACAGCACCATTTCTATTAGATATCTGTTTACTTACTAATCGTGATAAGTTTTTTATATAGCAGTAGTGACCGTTTGCCCCGTTTTGTATGTATAGCAGATTTATATGTATACTTTTCCGACATTTTGTAAAGTGAAGTGGACCTACAACACAATGATTCTTTGATTTGCTATCGAACTCTAATCCAAAAACATTAACACTTATATTGTTTTGTTTCTCTATTTTAGATATATCACTTAGTTTTACAGGGAAAGACACATCATCAAATTTTAGCTTACTTGAATGAGCACTGTATGATGATGGTCGTTCTGAATGTTTATTTACAGGATATAATGCTGAAAGTAATGCCCATTTAAAACATAAATTATCTAAATTTTTAACATTAACAACTGCTTTTTTATCTTTAATGTCTTTGGGTAAATCAATATATGATGTACCACGCAGTGGATTGAATTTATTTATATTGAGTTCTATATAATTAATTTTAGTTAAGCTCCATCCGCTATCCTTTTTTTCAAAAGAACTTATATTGTTCACTAACGTGTCACGTAATGTTGACATAAAAACATTTTGATCATCTGCTTGAGATATTACAAAATTACAGGTTTGAAAATCAAATGAATTGGTAATGTTTTTTGTTTCTTGAATAAAATCAGCGTGTAAAACGAAGTTAATTTTAACGGTTGCATGTTGTCTGATCGCCTCATCAATTAAAAAAAAAATGTCGCTTTTTATTGATTCTAGAAAAATTTCCGGTGTTTGGAAAACTAAATCTGCTTGCTTTTTGCTTTTTACTTTATACGAAATTATGCGTTGTCCGAAAGCTGATTCTATGACGGATACATTTTCTAAAGAACTATGTGATTTTAAAATATTATTTTTATGTGTTTTGCTCTTAACATGATTTGTGAAATACCTTTTGCTCACTAGTACATTACAGATATTACATTGTACCTTATCTATACTCGTGTCAGTTGAAGTGGACGCTTCTTCATGTCGTGATTTCTTTGCATCGCTGCTGTTGTTACCATCTGCATCAACACTCCGTTTTCGACCTCCGCCTCGCCCCGTTTGCACTTGATGTGATGATGATGATGATGGTAGACTATAACAAAAAACAAAAAATATATATAGAAACAGAAGTTTATAGATTTAAAATATACCTAGTTTATTAGATTAAAATAAATAATAGTTACTTACTTTTCGCTATTTTCAACAATGACGCAAATTTGGTACAGGTCATTGTCATACATCGAGTCAAATATTTCAGTTTCTTCTACTTTTTTACAAAGCTCCACCATATCCATATCTTCACATATTTCTTCAAGTTCACATTTGTCTAAGTTTTCGCTGCATTCAAACTCTTCTTGGTTCATACTAAGCTGAGTATTCACAAAAAAAGTACTGACAACACGTTCCATTTTGTGAGACAGACGACAAAGTGACAGCAACAGGGTTATATCATAAATGATGGTTACTACCGATTTAAAGAGACTACTTATACACACGATCAGATTCAAAAAATTACTTCCACGTAATGCTAGAGCTATTAACATTATTGAAAAATATTAACTTTCCTAGAACTATAATAAAACATGTGACTAATACATTAGGTACTACTAATTATCACTATTGTTAAAAGACATTTTTTTACAAGAATCTATCATTGAAATTTCTTTAGTGATGTTGTAAATTGTCTTTTTGATGTTTTCTAAATTTTTGTTTGTCTCATTAGTATAATATTTGACTCTGGTTTTTGCATGTTTCCAATGTTGCGAACTGGGCAATTTTGATATTTTATTTAGATCATACACTTCAATTTTAATGAGGTATGTCGATGTTAATGAATCGTCCGTGTTTGTCGATATGTATGCAACACAACCATTTGGTTGAGCCCGGGATACCGATGAACTTTGGCAGTGCTTTTTCTTTTTTGAAAAATTAAACAGCTCATCAAGGCTTTCTTCCTCCTCTCTTTTTCTTTTTTGAGTTTCTTTATCGATGATTAACTTATCAGTACTGTCTTGGTCAGACAATTCATGTTGATAATAATATTGTTTGAATGTATTCTCTTCAAATATGTTCTGAAACAAACATATTGTCATGAGAAGATTGTTAACTTAAATAAATAAATAAATAAACATGGATAGATCATCATTTTCACAAAAGTTTCAATAAATACAAATAATGGTACAAATCTTACCTCCATTGTTATTCTGCAGAATTTAGATGCACAACACTAGCACGTTATAAATAAGAAACCTCACTGTTCACTTAACTGTGAGAATACTACACGAAATCTAAGCTTATATACAAGGAATCATTAAAGAAACCAATCACTTAACCTAATGAGTTGTAATTACAAATGAAACATACTTAATGGTACATTGTTAGAATTTTTATAATATGATGAAACAACAAAAAGGTATCATTATCGTTAAAATATTTATAAAGTGAAAGTACTAAATCAAGACTCATCAAAGCTGATTTCGTCAACAGTTGTAGCTCCAATTAATAACTGGTTACATTCCCTTTTTAACCAGCTTGATGTTTATTTGAATCAAAAACTCGTCTCACCTCCGAATAATACATATGCATACCGTGCATACATAGAAACTCTATTGAATTATGCCCCTGCAGCTAAAGACTCTCATCTGACATGTGGTCTTTGGTATGAAGATACATCTGGAAAGATGGATTCAACTGATGACAGTAATAAAGGCTTCACAAAGCGACAAGAATTTGCCACTGAAAGTAAGGAAATAGAAATGATCGGACATTTGCATGGTGATCTATTCAACCAAGACAAATTTTTGATAAACGGTGTTGATATGTCTGTAAAATTAGTTCGTTCCAGAGAAACATTTAACTTGATGGCTACTTCGAGTGATTTAAAGTTAAAAGTATGCATTGTAGATGCAACTCTCATTGTCCGTAGAGCTCGAATCAATCCAAGTGTTTTACTCGCACATCAGAAAGTTTTAGCCTCTACTACAGCTAAATATCCTATAACTCGAGCCGAAGTTAAAGTTTTAACGATACCAGCCGGGGTTCAGGGAAAAACCCTCGATAATATTTTTCTGGGACAAGTTCCTAAAAGATGTATAGTTGGTTTTGTTAATAACTCGGCGTTCAATGGTAGTCTCACTAAAAATCCCTTTAATTTTGAGAACTACGATATGAGTTCATTTTGTTTATACATCGATGGTCGACAAATACCTTCTAAAGCGTTGCAACCATCATTCAATAGTAATATTTTCACTGCAGCCTATCATACCTTATTCTCAGGAACGGGCATACATTTTCTTAATGAAGGCAATGGAATATCTAGGGAACAGTATGCTAAAGGTTTTTGTCTTCTAGCTTTTGATTTGACACCGGATTTATCAGCCAACTCATCAAGTCATTGGAATCTGATAAGGAACGGTAGCGTAAGATTGGAAGTTCGTTTTGAGTCTTCTCTTTCTCAAACTATCAACTGTATTGTTTACGCCGAGTTTGATAATGTAATTGAAATAGATAAGAACCGCAATGTAATCGTAGACTATAGTAGTTAAGATGAAATTGTATGTAGATTATAATTTAGACATAAGGATGATATCAATAAAATTACTAACATAACTTGCATCTTTTTTATTTACAACCTTTAAATATCCAGTTCGTATCATCAATTAAAACATTCACAAGAGTAATCTTTACCAGGCAGCACAAGTATTAAGTAACCTATATTACTTTGCTTACAAATATGAACACGATTCAGATCAAGGAATGTTTATATAAAATTCACCCGTCTTTACAAAATAACGTGTATGCAGCAAACAGATTACCAATTTACATTCAGACTCCAACATTCATAATAAGCAATTTAGACCCAGATACAAAACCAGGATCTCACTGGATAGCTATATACATTGATGAAAACAAAAATGGACAGTATTTTGATTCCTATGGTCGACCACCAACAGGTTATCACCAAACGTTGTTAAGGAGGAATTCAAGACAATGGGTTTTTAATAGCAATAGGATACAGAACGATTGGACTTCAGTTTGTGGAGAGTACTGCTTAATGTATTTGTTACATAAATTTAAGGGATTTTCTATGCAGAGTTTTGTTAAATTATTTACAGAGAATACATTTTACAATGATATTTTAGTGGATGAGATGTTCCATTCATATTTTAAGATGTAAGACTAAAATGGGAATAAAGTTGATTGAATAAAGTATTACGTAGTTTTATTCAGATTATAGTATGATGCATGTCAACTGATTCGTAGCATACCTGAGCTAGAAACGTGGTGAGTAATAGTAAATGTAAGGCATTAGCAAACCGTCAGGTGATTAAGAACCTTAATGAGCTCACCTTAACGAGATTAATTAATAAAGGAAAGTAGAGCTCGATACTGTAATTAGGTGATTACAAATGAAGTAGGTCCTAATGAATGCAAGAAGCTAACTTTCCATCCATTGAAGATATCAAAAAACGGATGCTTGCATTCGATCGGGCGTGGTCCAAAACCCCTAATTTGATACCAAACTTTTTTTTTTTTTTTTTTTTTTTTTTTAGTTTGCGTTGTCCCTCTGACGGACGAATAAGGGACTTTGGATCAGCGGTCCAGAACTCTCGAATCCCTACTACTGACTTATGATCTATCATATCATAATTATGATCTATCATATGTCGTAATTTCTGCTCTAGCAAGATATTAATTGGTGTGGACTGAGGAGCCATTTTATAACGAAGAAAAGATGTTCATGTGTATAAGTGAATGTTTTTATTCAATTATTTTTCATACATTTTAGAATTTCTCCCGTATTGTCTTATTACAAACATAACATAACATCACGCCTGTATTTCCCCGAAGGGGTAGGCAGAGGTGTATAGTACACCCACATTTCGCCAGTTATGTTATAGTCCCATGTAATAGGGGGCGAGCCTATTGCCATTAACCGGGCACAAATCCATACTCCAAACAAACAAAAAAACAAACACAAGTACACAGACATAGAAAAAATATAGACTATGTGCTGCGAAAAACCATAGTGAAGCCAACAAAAACCGTGCTCTTTCATGTACAACCAGTGCTCACGTACACACCATGCACCTGAAGGATATTTGTTTTCGCAATGCTTACTGGACGATGCCACGACATGTGAACTGAGAGGGGTGAGCACGGTTTGAGGTGCATGTGTGTACGTGAGCGCTGGTTTGTACACGGAGGAGCACGGTTTTATTGGCTTCATTATGATTGTTCGCCGTACTTCGTCTATATTTTTACTATGTCTGTGCACAAGTATTGAAAAAATCATTCTCAATTTCTCGGACGAATAAAAAAGGTGGATGGAATCTCGCTAAACAATAAGTGAAGCATCCGTAGTATGCCGCTTAAAAGTACGAGCCGGCACGCACACATTCACATCCATAGTATGCCAAAAAGAAAGAAAGAAGAGAAGATTAAACAAAGTACAGATATATTCATTTTTGATTCGATACAAAAAATATCGGCAAACAAAAAAAACTTTATTTAACCCATCAAACACAATATAAGTCAGCAAAACTCGGTCAGGCCCTTCCCGATGGTAAAAGTTAAAGTTTTTATCGTCGCACACGCATCATGGCGTGTAACAGTATCATCTTTCCAACTCTTATTCATACGAGCCGGGGTTTTTATGGCCCCTACCCAACTTTGGCAAAGACATTATATTTAGGGTAACGTTTACGAAATATTTGAAGGGTTTTTTTGGTTATTTGTTTTTGTTGCAAATGGAAGAATGAAGGTAGGTATTATTATGTAAAGGCAATGCACAATCTCATGTTTTGTAGGCCCTCGTGTTATATTTATATATATTGGGCTTATCGGATTATTGAACAAGGGTTAGCATTACATATCATAACATCACGCCTATATTTCTCCAAAAGAGTAGGCAGAGTTGTAGTATGCCCACATTTCGCCAGGTTAATTATAAGTCATGTAATAGTGGGCAAGCCTACTGCATTAACCGGCATAAATCCAAACTCCGGACTGCTACAGAGAATTAAAAAAAAACAAGAACACTGCCTAATCCGAGAATCGAACCCAGAAACTCACGTTTAGCAGTTGGGCTTACGATCACTAGACCAACGAAGTACTGTAAAATGCCCTAACTTTGCCCACAAGCCCTACTTTGCCTGACGCATTAACTTAATTTTTACACGCACTGGCACTTTATCAACAAAATATTAGCGTTGTCATAGTTTTTAAATCTCTCCGAGTACGGAAATCATAGCTATTATAGTTTACTCAAAAATATACTAGCCAAAGTAGGACTTGTGGGCCATGTTAGAGCATTTTACGGTAGTCGAGGCTTGTTTATATTGTAAGTTCGGAATCTTGTTATTTGTATGGTAGTGGGGTACCCACATCTCCCATTAAACTTTTTTGGAGGGGTAATGAGAATAATTGCAATATGCAACGCATACTGCTAATATTATCCTGCTATAGTGTTATAAATGTGAAAGTTTGTGAAGATGTTTGGGTGTTTGTTACTCAATCACGCTTTGGACGAAATTTGGCACACAGACTATAACCCGGATTAAAATATATAGGCTACTTTTTATTCTGGGTAAATAAATAGTTGCGCGATAAGTCAATAGTTTGAATGCATATTCAATGTAAAAAAAATAATAAAAAATAAACTTAATTTGAGCAGAAAAACACACTAACAAAAACAAAAAATTAAACGATGATAGCTGTAAAAGTATAAACTGCAGCGCAGAAATGGTGAACAATAAACCATATATAAAAAATTATGGTGAACAATAAAGCATATATAAATAAATAATAAATAAGTGTTTCTGTAATAAGCCGAATTATACGCGGGCGCAAAGTCTAGTCAAACAATATTTTTTTCAAATATTTTGGATTATAATAGCAAAACTCGATTCTAAGCTGAGTGGGACTCACTCTTAGCTTTTTTCCGCCGTAACGAGCAAGATAACGTTTTATGAGAATGATACCCGATGTGATTCGCGGCTCCCAAGCCAGGTGGCTAGGTGGCTCTTTCTTGTATTGCCTGTGGCTGAAAATTACCTTATCTCGGAAGATTACTACACTCGAGGTATACTTTCATTATAGAAGTGGTTTCAACGAATCCTATGAATTTTGTAATTTTTCACATTTCATAATACACCTAGTTTTTCTTTATCACATACTTGAAAAGGGGTCATTGTACGCATGGTAACAGATCAAGATATATTTTCCAATATAAGCTGATCTCTCAATTTTCGGAAAGCCAGGTCAGCTTGTACTGGAAATATATATATACCTATAGCTTATATATGTAGCCGTGTGTACCTACTCATAATTATGAACAAGTTTTGCTATGGGACCAACGCTGAAATCCTACATTTTGTCAATTTATGTGAAAAGAAAGAAAAGAAAGAAAAACAGTTTATTGTCAAAGTTAATGACGCGCAACATATACACAACAGTGATGAACCACAAGCAGGTAACTAACAGGTGGGGTTACAAAGAAAGTAAAACAAAAAACAAATAGGTAAAATATAAAGAAAGGACAGTCGACATAAAAATATAAGAAAAAGTATAGTTGACCGCGTGACAGTGGCAACACCCGAGTCAGAAAAACCACCTTTACTGCTTACGAAATAAAGGCGCCGCCGACGCCAAACTGTTACCACTGACGTACGTCAGTGGTAACAGTTTGGTGTTGGTCGACTGCACCTAAAATTACTTAATAAAAAATAAAAAAATCTCCGTTAATTCTTAAGACATCTGGCCAATTGCACGCCGTAGCCGCGAAAATGAGGTTCCCACTCAGCATGTTTCTGTGTAACAGAGCAAGCCACTACACACACACACACACACTACACAGCGCTTCTAAGGTATCTTATTTACTCTTTTTTCTTTTTCAATTCCGAAACTGATATATTTATTCGCACAGATAAGTATCAAGCCACGAGCGCGCCTACCAAAAAAATATCAGGTGTTCCCTACATATTGTCGATTTTTGAAAGCAACAGCTGTTTTTTTGTTCGCGATTTCTGCGTTGGTCCCATAGTAAAAGTTGTTCATACTGATGAGTATAAATAACTGAAAACCTCTTAAGGGGTCATTGTAACCCCTTAAGAGGTTTTCAGTTATTTCAAAAACACGTTGTGTATGTTTTAATGTTGGATGGGTATCTATTTGTAGTACTTTATTCATTAACATAATAATTTAAAAAAATGCTTATATTCATCTAATACCGCGTTCACACGAGTCGATTTTATTTGAACCGTCTGAACAGACTTTCAATCAAATTAAAGCACCAAAAAGTATAATAAGCTTTACATTTTTTGTGTAACATCAAAATAAAGTTGATCAACTTAAATCTAGTGTGTGTTAATTAGTGTAATAAATAATAATTGTAAAGGTTTTATTATAATGGGATAAATTTTGATTTAATAATGTTGTAGAATGTTAATTAGTTTTTTTTTTAAAGTTTGTAATTTAAAAGAAAAAAAAAATGAACTCCATTGTAATTTAAAAGTATTGTTAAATATTTATTTATTTATTTAACATGCATTATGAAAAAATTTGTATGCCAGTACCTGGTGGAACATGTATTAGTTCAAAATAATGTTTTCTAACACCTTATTGTACCATGTTTGATGCAAATAAATACTATTCTATTCTCTATTCTATTCTATTCTAACCGTCTAAACCCGCTATGAAAGTAACAAATTATTGAATTTTTTAAAGGAATTTACAAAAAAATAGGAAGTTTGAAATAAAAAATAAACTGTCATCGAGAAGAAAGCGTTATGAGAAACGAAAAACTCTAGACAATTAATCAGTCTGAAAAGAATGAAAAAAAGTAAGAAATTAATATCTTTTATTCACGAAACTGTAATCAATCAACAAAAAAATAAGTCTTTGTCTCTTTCAAGTGAATAGTTTTCCGCTGAAGTTCATTAAAAAAAGAGCGATTTAGAAAATTTTGCTGGTGTATAAAGGAAAACGCCTTCTAATCTATGGCGCTTAGTCTACCCATGAAAAGTCGATGTATCACACAACTAAGTCCAGTGTATTCGAAAGAGAATAAAATGCCCTTTCCTCATAACTACACGCTTTTTAGATGGGTACCAGCAATTCGCACGTTTTTGTATTTAATAGTTCGAGAAGTAAACAATAAATTTATAAATAAATTACCAGTGGAGCCATCAGAGAAAAGGCGTCGAGGTAGACCGCGAAAGCGATGGCCGGACGAGCTAGACAAATACTGTAACGACTGGTCAACAATAGCGCAAAACCGTGAGTACTATGACACAACACAGGAATCAAGGGGTAGGCCTTTGCCCAGTAACAACAAACATCACGCCTGTATTTCCCCGAAAGGGTAGGCAGAGGTGTAATAGTACACCCACATTTCGCCAGTTATGTTATAGTCCCATGTAACAGGGGGCGAGCCCATTGCCACTGACCGGGCACAAATCCAGACTCCGGGCTGCTACTGAGATTTTTTTTGCCCAGTAGTGGGTTGTTATAGGCTAACAGTAACAGTAATAAATTATTACTCTATATGATGTGTATGTGTAGCCTTCTCGTACTGAGTAGGCCCGTGCCCAGCAGTAGGACAGTAATGGGCTGGTTATGTTATGTATATAATGTGTATTATGAAAAAATACACTGATTGAAGAAGGGACTTATTAAAGGAGGATGATCACTACTTGATTCTCGTTTTGTATCATCCTCCGAGCCTTCCCCAACTATGTTGGGGTCGGCTTCCAGTCTAACCAGATGCGGTCGAACATCAGTATTTTACACGGAGCGACTGCCATCAGACCCCCGAAACCCAGTTACTGGGAAATACCGACATTAGGGGGTTAGACCAGTCGTCAGACTTTTAGGCTTCTGACTACCCGTAACGACTGCCATAGATATATATTCGTGTGACAACCGGGACCGACAGCTTAACGTGCTCTCCGAGGCACGGAGGGGTCTCGATGTGTAACGAAACGGTCACCCATCCACTAGATTCTCGTTTTGTATGTATTACATAAAAAATGGCACCTTAATTTATGAAATAATTTTCAAATGTATTTCATCAATAACTGTGGACATTTTCCGCGTTTACAAATCAAAGTTTCATGGAGTGAGGTGATGCACCTAGCACGGCAGTGTCCATCGGTCGCTATTTCCACCCTCCCTTTTGTACTAGCCAGCAGACCCCACAGTGTAGTGAGAGCTTGCGCGAACATTTTTTCTCCTTTACGCGTGGTTTATCGTGGAGTATTTTTTCACCATTATTTTCAAGTACGTGTACGCAGATTCTACCATATTCTGGAATATGTTCTTTGTTCACCCAGTCATGCTGTATAAAGCTGCATAAAAAAAAATAGAATACCTATGACTGCATTTGGTAGTGGCACAAACTAGACTGCCCTGGGTCCTAATTCACGTAATTTCAAGACGCGCCGATCAAGTTGCAGTGACGCTGCAGTTCGTTTCTGACAGCGATCGCCGTAGAAGAGAATACGAAAGCATTGTTTTGATAGAAACTTGACTGCAACTGCACTACTTTAGTTACGTGAATTGGTTTACCGTGCATTCTTCTTTCATGGAGTTTTACCACAATCTGGGTAGCGAATAAACAGCACATTTCCCATGGGCGCCGTAAGGAACACCTAAATGTTTACATCAAGGGATGCAATAAACAACTCCTGTTACCTGTACATTGGTTTTACTGCCTCGTTTTGGACTGCCTCGGTGGTTTAGCCCTACCGTGTTCAACCGCAGATTTTGTGAGGTCCTGGGTTCGATTCCCGGATCCCGATTTTCTGTTAAGAAAATTTCTCAGTAGCAGCCCAGAGTCAGGTAGTTTTTTTTTATAGAATAGGATGGCGAAACGAGCTAAAGGCCCACCTGATGTTAAGCGGTTACCTTTGCCCATAACAACTGTAATACCACCTAGGCTGTTGCCTAAATGGTACCGCAAGTCGGTTCACCATACTGAGACATGAAGATGGAAAGTCTCATGTGATTGTAATTTCACAGTTGTAAGTTGGTGGTGTTACTACACCCCCGTGTCCCACGTGCCTCAGAAAGCACTTAAAGTCGTCGATCCTGCACCTGATCTCTCTCCGGTCGTGTCAGATTGCCGTCCCACCAAATTGTAAGAGTGAGGGATAAGAGAGTACTCCTGTATTTTCGCAAACACTTGTGCACTATAATATGTCTCGCGCAGATGGCTAGTCTCCGTTTAAATTCAGCCAGGAGGACATTATTGGTCCTTAAAAAATCGCGTATAATTCGATATATCACAGAAAGATGTGACCGCCCATCCCTCGGGAACTGTTTGTCTTTCCGGGATAAAAAGTAGCTTATACGTGGGACACTCAGAAAGTTTTGCGAAACTAAAAAAAATTGTTCTATACGTACATATATTTTTATCAAATCTTTTCAAAGTACTTTCCACCAGCCTCTATACAAAGATTCATGCGCCTAAACCAGTTTTCAAAACACTTTTTCCAGTCCGCCGCAGACACCTCGTTTACAGCCTGCTCGAACGCAGCCAGCGCATCTTCCGGCGACGAAAATTGTATCCCTTTGAGCTGATTTTTTATTTTTGGGAATAAAAAGAAGTCTCACGGTGCTAGATCAGGGCTGTAAGGAGGGTGACCCAGGAGTTTGACTGGCGTGCTGTCCAGGAAGTCCCTCGTTTTGAGTGCGGTGTGCGCAGGTGCATTGTCGTGGTGGAGCAGTAGCCCGCGGAGCCCTGTGTTTGGTCGCTTGTTGCTTATAACAGAGAAAACTTCTGGCAAACATTTGGTAGTATACCATTCGGCATTAATGCTTCTTTGATCCCGTAAGGGAATTGATACCAAGTGGCCAGTCAAATTAAAAAAGCTAGCGATCAAAATCTTACCCCCGCTTCTAGATCGCTTCACTTTGGTAGGCGTTGGCTCATTTTGAAACACCCAAACAGTCGACTGGCGCTTGGTTTCTGGGTCGTATTGATAAATCCAGGACTCATCACCTGTAACGATGTCGTAAACACGCCGAGACGAGCCTGCTTCAAATTTGTTAAGCATATCACGGCACCATTCCACCCGGGCCTGCTTCTGAGCATCGGTGAGGTTGTGCGGCACCCAGCGTGATACTATCCTCCTCACGCGAAGATGGCTGTGTAGAATCTCGTGAACGCTTCCCGATCCAATCTTCAATATGTGTTGAATCTCCTGATATGTAATTCGCCTATTGTCTTGGATTAAATTTTTCACTGCTAGCACGTTTTCTTCGGTAACAGCCGTCAAAGGGCGACCGCTTCTTTCGTCATCCCCCAAAGTTGGTCGACCGCGCTTGAATTCGTTATACCAACGATACACGGTTGCCTTGGAAGGGCCTTCATCCATGAATGCCATTTGAAGTCTATCGTACGATTCATCCGGTTTCAGGCGACACTTGAAATCGTATAAAATCATAGCTCTAAAATGTTCCCGGCGCAGATCCATATTTCAGTGAGACACAATACTTTGAATTAACTCGCAAAAAATGTGGAGGGAAATTTTGAAATTGGAAGTTACTTATTTTTACTTATAAATAATCATATTTTCGAAAAACATTATAACTGGCCAGTCTCCCATATATAAAAACTTTTTTTCGCAATACTTTCTGAGGGGCCTGGTATGTTAATCCGGGTCATGGTCTATCTGTGTATCAAATTTCATCCAAATCTGTTTAGCAGTTTGAGCTTGATTGAAGAACAAACAAATAAGCAAGCATCCATACTTTCGCATTTATGATATTAGTAGGATAAAGTTAATTGCCATCCCAAAAAAAGAAAAAACACATTGTCTTACACACTGTTGTCTATATTTCTTCTTACTTATTTCTCCTCTCGCAGTACCGCTGGTAGAACTTTCATTGAAATTATCAATACCTTAGTACTAAATACTTATAATGCTGTCTCATTTCATGTGTTGTTGAAAGTATATAAATTATAAAAAAAGATAAACCAACGGACGGGCTTAGCAAATGTTGAGCAGTGTGTGCGTAGTGGGTACTTAGCTGAAATTAGCAATATTCATGCACTAATAGAGTAGTAGAGAGCTGCTTTGTGAAAGAGCTCGTCCGGGGAAGTACTACCACCGTACCTACTTCTGCCGCCAAACAGTAATGCTTACATTGGTGTGTTTCGGTCTGAAGGGTACGGGTGCCGGTGACAATCACATGAGACTTTCCATCTTCATGTCTCAGTTTGGCGAACCGACTTGCGGTACCATTAAGGCAACCGCATAGGTGGGTGGTATTGAAGTTGTTATGGGCAAAGGTAACCGCTTAACCGGTGGGTAAAAAATAATCATTGTATGTATTTTAATATCTTAACATAAACAACATTTTTAAGGCGGCGCTTGGTTGACCCTTTGCGTCATGTAATGTACAGTCGAGCGCAATATCTATAGTAAAAACAGTTTATGTGACCGTACGTGAAATCACGCGCCGCCTTCAAAATGTTGTTTATGTTAAGATTTTAAAATACATACAATGATTATTTTTTACTTTTTAGTTAAGGTTCTTGAAGTCGGTTTTATTTTTTGTTAAAAAGTTTTTATTTCATACTTTTTAGTTGAGGGTTGATTCATAAATGTTTATATAACCAATTTGAGAATATGTTTTTTATTAACCTTTGCTATCCCAATGCTGGGCAAAGGTCTCGCTCATGTTCTTCCAAACGTCCAATCACTATCGTGAAAAAAAAACACGCATATCGGCCAAGAATTCTCAGAAAAACGAACAAATGAGCAGATCATCTAGATAGGCGAAGCTAAAATAAACTGATTTATTGAAGCTAGTTAAAAAACTACTCAACCTAAGTCAATAAAATTTATATGGGACCACCGCGCGGACTTTCTCTATCAAATAAAAAAACAACCACGTAAATCAGCCCACAAATCTCGGAAAAATCGGTGTACATACATGAAAAAAAAAAAAAAAAACCCGCGGAATACATAACCTCCTCCTTTTTTTGAAGTCGGTTAAAAAAAGACGTGTGGCACTCGGAGACTGCCGTGGTAAAGCTATTACATAGCATTTTTTATGTAAATACAAAGAGGAGGTGCCCTAACGCCGAAACTCTAAGCAGGCATGAGTCACCAGATTGCGGGACGAAGAGGGGGATTACGCATGCGCAGTAACGCCAATACAACCAATAAATAAATAAATAAATAAATAAATATCTTTGGGACATTTTACACAGCAACATCTAGTCCCAAACTAAGCAGAGCTTGTACTATGGGTACTAGACACTGGATATAATACTTATATACTTTTTTTTTGTAAATACATACTTATAATACATAAGAAACACCCAGACTAACACAAACACTTATGTTCATCACACAAATAATGCCACCTAGAGGCGATTTGCAGAACTAAAGAGACAAGCGTGATATTTCAAAAAGTCATTAAAAGTTCTGCTATTCATCGATAGATGGCAAAACTAAAAGGTTTCACCGCTGTGCCGGTCGGAGTGGGGGGTGTTAGGTTATTTTCGTTACGGAATTTCTGGATTCGGTCTCCACGCTCAAGGCCCGCAATAGAAGCTATGCAATAGCTTAAGCGCAGTAACGCCGATACAACCAATGCCACCTAGAGGTGATTTGCAGAACTAAAGAGACAAGCGTGATATTTCAAAAAGTCATTAAAAGTTCTGCTATTCATCGATAGATGGCAAAACTAAAAAGTATCACCGCTGTGCCGGTGAGTGGAGGGTGTTAGGTTATTTTCGTTACGGAATTTCTGGATTCGGTCTCCACGCTCAAGGCCCGCGATAGAAGCTATGCAATAGCTTAATAAATTGACAACCATCGAAGGCTCAAAATGTGACTATTGTATGTTACATTCGCATTCTGAAGTCTACATTGATATCTATTGATATATCTATTAACCAAGAAGATCTATTATTCAAGAAGAGTTTGACAGTGACAGTTTTTAAAGGCAGCTCGGGACAGTGTCTGACAGTTTTTATGCAACACGAGACATCAGTCCTTGCATTGGAAGATGTGCCTTCATAAGACTTATTTTCTCATGATTGTAGAACTTAGTACTTCAAGGAAGCGTTTGTTTTTAATTTAATTCTATAAATACCCTCACAATGTTTTTCTTTGTCCATTCTAAGAAATCACAATCTACGTAAAAATATGTCTTAGTAACAACAATTCTCTGAAGCTTGTTTCAGTATATTGTAAGAATATTTTTGTCAAGCGGGTAGTTTTCTCAAAGGGATATAAATATAGCTCACATGATGTTGATATCCGTCATCATTAGCGGTGGACCGCTGTTACAGTCCACACCACAAGTGCCTCACGATATAAATCGTAGTTTAGTTGTAATAATAACGTGGCAACTTATGTGGTGTGGTGCTTTTATTTTTAGTGATGAGCAAATAAATTGGAGTTCGTAATTGAGTGTCCAAACTCAAAACAGGAATTTTTAACATAACAACATAACATAACATCACGCCTGTATTTCCCCGAAGGGGTAGGCAGAGGTGTATAGTACACCCACATTTCGACAGTTATGTTATAGTCCCATGTAACAGGGGGCGAGCCTATTGCCATTGACCGGGCACAAATCCAGACTCCAGGCTGCTACTGAGAATTTTCGAATGAAAAAACTCAATAACACTTTGCCCGACCCGGGAATCGAACCCAGGACCCCACGCTCAGCAGTCGCACTTGCAACCACTAAACCAACGAGGCAGTCAAATGGGCTACTTTTTGAACATGAATGCTGTAATCATGCTGTTTGACGAAATAAGTACTCATAAATATTATTTTAATTGCTAAAATACAAAAAATGTAACACAAATCTTAAGGAAAAATATATTACGTCTTTACGTAGGAAAACTTCGAAGTATCCAATATAGGTACCATCAAGTGGGGGACAAAAACGCAAAGCCAAAAGAAAAATATACTCTAAGAATTTTGACCAAACAATCGTTACATAGTCTGTATTGTCTTGTAAAGGTTTTTTCGACTGAAGTGGAGACACGATGAATTATCCAAGTGAAAAGGTCCTCCGCTAACAACTGCAGACTATAGAACATGCGTCACTTACACATTGTAAGGTAAAGGTCGTTACTAGGGATGCGACACTGACTACATATTGAATAACTTAGCCAAATACTCGGATAATTCAAATAGTTCATACAGTCAGCCTCAATGAGATGTAAAATCTTTACGATATTAAATTGTGGTTGTGTGGTTCCGTAACTGTGTGGTTCCGTGTGGTGCCGGACATAAAGAATTGCACCACCCTATTTCTTCTCGTGGGTGTCGTAAAAGGCGACTAAGGGATTCACCAGAGGATGGGCAGCAGCGTTCTCTAAGTATTTAACTAACCAACTGCGATCGCCAACCCGCCTGCCAAGCGTGGCGATTATGGCATATCCCTCCCTTTTGGGAGAGGCCTATGTCCAGCAGTGGACGTCTTTCGGCTGATATGATAACACACACATAACATAACATTACGCCTGTATTTCCCCGAAGAGGTAGGCAGAGGTGTAATAGTACACCCACATTTCGCCAGCTATGTTAAAAACCAGTTATGTTATGTTGCTGAAATGATGATGATGATTAAACTGTGAATTTAAGAAGAATTAGTGATTGAAATCATTCAATATTGTAAACATAATAGCTATCGATACATAATACATATGTTTTTTAAATTAAATGATTTCATTCACAATTTTTTCTAAAATTCGCTTTAGAATTTTCTAAAGTGTTCATATCTTATTGAGGCTGACTGTAATATTCGTCTGTTTCCACAAATTTGTAATTTTACTGTTTTTTTTTTGTTTTAGTTCATATTTAAAATTTTAGGTGTAAAGTGTAAATGGCTCATTGCTTAGCCTCTAATACAACAATAGAGAACATCAATATTAAACCGAATCGGATTTGAGAAATTGAAGCATAACAAAGACCTCGAAATATAACCGCTTTTCGAGGAAGTTAGCATGTTCTGTTTCTCAAATATGTTGCTATTATTTAGAGGTAAATTTGTGTTTCTAACCGGTTAATCACAAGTTAATAACAGTGTTAATATTCATCACGATTCAAGCTGCATCGATTACACAATCACTCGATAGTATCGACCGTGTAACATCTCTAGCGGTCATTGTTGGCAGGCAGGACATTTTGTCCTCTCGAGCTCGGCTCGTTAGGTTTAATGGCCAAGCCTGCCATGGTAACGACTAACAACGCTCGTATGTTATCGCCTTCTATTTTTACCGGACAATGCCACGAAAAATCTTCGCTTTATCATTGAAATGTTGCCGTGTAAATTATGATTACGGGGTTGCTAGTTAAGAAAAATCAACGTCAATTGTGTTGTTTGTGACTCTACTGTTCAGGCAAGCGGCGGAAAAAGTAAAGTTAATGTTGCTCGTGTAAGCGATAAATGTATTAGTATTTTCAGAAAAGTTCTGATTCTTATTTACAAAGTTGTTACATGTATTGCTACGTCTTAACAACTTTTGGTTCCAAGACCTTTTTTGGGTCTAGTTGGTTTCAATTTATGAAACATTTTCAAGTGATTTCAAGAGAAATATGAAAAGATGTAGGAAAGATCTTAGAACTTAGACTATTATTATTAATGAATACTATCTGAAAAACGAGCATGTCTATAAATTTTCTGTTAAAGTATTAGTCTTATAATAATTTAATTATAAAACTCCGTCAATATAGCAACAATTTAAACAGTTCTCTTCCCGATGGGGACTGGCGAGTCTTTCAGGAAACTTGATAGCACTCAGGTGCTCAAAGTTGCTAGTGCTCAGGACTAGGTTAATACAGTTTAGACTGCCTGCTATTACCTGAGACTTAATGGGCGGACACACTGAACTTTAGGAACCTTTTGAATTGAAAGTATAAATATGGATTATGTTCTATTTGTATGCCAATTCATCCAAATTCATTCAGCCCTTACAGCGTAATCGATTAAAAAACATCCAAACATCTTCACAAACTTTCACATTGAAATAAAGATTATGACATTTTATTTTAGGAATGTATTTTAACAGAGTTATAGTACAGTCTAAGGAACTCTAGTTCTGCTCTTTCCTAAAAGTAAAAAGAGGCCTAGAATGTATTTTATTAGAGTTTAAAATCTAGAGGTCTAGAATTAGTTGCCTGTAAGCTTATTTTTTTGCCGATCTTACAATTTGACATACAATGTATCAGTGACGCATATATTTGTGTTGGATCTGTGTGTAAGCTACATAATATACATATGTATGTATCTCTGAATCTGAGTCAGCGTGTGATTAGGTAAATTGCTTAGTAGACGTTTATTTGATTATGTGTTATATACTGTATGTGGATGACAATAGTAATAATGGTATAGTTAGATGATAGTAGTTAATATTGGTTGAAACTGTGAGGTATTTCATTATATGAACTGTTGTTATCTGCTTAGTTAGCGAAATTATACTTCAAGTCTTTGATTTGTTTATAGAGCCGTGTTTCAAAGCCGGCTGAAAGTATAACAAGAGTAAATAAAAAGGAAAACAATAAGGAAATAGTTTCTTTCACTTCATGGACGAATAAAAAAGGTGGACGGAATCTCGCAAAACAATAAGTGAAGCACCCATAGTAAGTTGGCTCACATGAAAGTAGTTTCGTAGTGTCACAAACAAAATAAAAATATGCCGTCTGGTATGTTAAGATGCTGTCGAAATTATAGTGGGTTTAAGAAAAAATAAAGAACTGAATTCTTGAAAAATAAAAACGACTTTAAGAGAAAAGCGCGCTGGACGATCAACGTGTACTATTGTTTACAAATCAAGAATGAAAATGAACAAATACGCTATGTATTTATTTTACTTCTGTTCCTCTGTGTGAATTCAAAATCAAGTATTTATATCTCTGTTTTTCCTATTATCAAACTGAAGATAACAACGATTTTAATTTTTTTTTCCTTTATCTGTACTCTTTGTGACTTCTGTTTTCGTGTTTTTCTTGATACTATTATCACAGCGTAATTGTAGGAAAGAGCAGAGCTAGAGTTCCTTAGACTGTGCTATTATATTCACTGCTGGATGAAGGCCTTAAGATCGAGCCAATGTCTTTAAGGCTGTCACAATCGTTGAAGATTCTATTATAATATATAATCGCAAACAATCTTTCGCAATATCGCTCGACATCGTCATACACACGAAGAACATAATTTATATTTTACCTCTCTATTAAGATAGTGAGCAAAATGTATTTATTTTTAAGATAGTGTTATATACTTCAGTAGTAGTAGAGCTCCTTTGTGAAAGAGCTCGTCCGGGGAAGTACTACCACCGTGCCTACTTCTCCACCAAATAGTGATGCTTGCATTGCTGTGTTTCGGTCTGAAGGGTACGGGTGCCGGTGAAATTACAATCACATGAGACTTTCCATCTTCATGTCTCAGTTTGGCGAACCGACTTGCGGTACCATTTAGGCAACAGCCTAGGTGGTATTGAAGTTGTCATGGGCAAAGGTAACCGCTTAACATCAGGTGGGCCTTTAGCTCGTTTCGCCATCCAATACTATAAAAAAAATACTATCTTTACATATGTATGTTGTGTTGTATGTACGTACGGTCTTTGAATGAAATGATGGTTTTGTATGTTATTGTATTTTTACTATGCCTTTTACCCATAAAGTTATTATACTGTTACGTCAGTATGGAAATGTCTTTGGTTTTACCTTAATAATATATTGTAAGGTACTTTCATGTTAAGATGAAATATTAATACAGCATCATCGTCGTGAGTGACGGCTTTTAAAATTAAAGAATAATCAAAAATGTAGAGCGTAATTCGCTTAAATCCAATCGGTCGGCATGTCTGTATGTCAGCAGTAATACCTGGGTAAGGCTTTAGACACACTAGCGGGCTTACGTAAGCTTAAGTTTGGACAACAGCGGCAATTATTCAAGCTTAGTTAAGTTTATGGTCTATTTGAGTCTATTACTGTGGGAAGTGCAGCTTTTCTATCTTAATAAAAATTGAGAGTTTAAGAAATTATTTTGTTTATTTACGGCCATAATTAATATCCTTTCTATGCACGATTTGCCCTAATAGAGATATAAATTTGACATAAGCTCCATAAACTTAATGTAAAATTTATATCTCTAGTAGGGAAAATCGTGGATAGATAGGATATTAATTTTGGCCGCTAGGCGAGGTTTCGCGAAACTAGAGATTGAAGTCGACTGAAGTCTCATGTTCAGTATTATCTGTGCAAATTGTCTATTATATTTTAAGTAGTGCAATGTACATAAGTCATAGTCATAGTTTGTTGTATGCATGTTGTGTTCTCATTAATTTGTCCTGTTACCTTTGCATGTAATATGTATATTTTGTGTATGTGTGGCAAAATAAATGGTTTAAATGGTTTATAAAAAAACCGTAAGATTCAGTAATATTTATTTATTTATTTTATTTATTTATTAACTTACATACAGCTACCATTACAGGAATTCCCAAATCGATAGTGCAGCCACTGATCTGATAGCTAGGATATATATTGATAGAGTAAACTAAATTTTTTGTTGTGACATCTATTAACATGGAATTATTAGTAACTAGCAACCAGCTATGACTTTGCACGGGTAGCAATGGTTCCTGAGATTCGGCCGAACAAATATGAACTCAGCACGGCGGGACTTTACTATACAGGGTAATTAAAAAAATACCCAAAACCTCAAGTACTAACTTCGTATCATGATCCTGAACAAATTTGTTCTAAGACTTTGGCCAAAAGTAAACAAGTTAGCCGTTTTTTTTTTTTTTTGTTGTTTAAAATTTTGGGTATACTTTAGCGTATTATGCCGCAAGCCCCGCTTGTTCAAGCCGCGGAGCCCCACCGACGCGGATGCGACCCCGGTCATCTAGAATATGCACGGTACAGAGTATTTTCACATTTTTGTATGAAAAAAAATTGTTTTGTATTTTAAAAAGTCGTAGAACAAACATTGTTCTGGGTCATAATACAAAGTTAGTGTTATGAGGTTTCGGGTATTTTTTCAATTACCCTGTATAATATGTAGTGTTAGTTATATGTAGTGATATTGAAGTCATATTCGTATGCCATATTTAATGAATGGATGAAATTTTTCCCATTTAAAAAAGAGTACATTGAGATTTCGTGTTGCGTGCGTATTGTATAACACAATAGTTCTTCTGTAACTATAATAGTAACAAATTTACTACAATAATAAATAATCACTATAATAATAATGTATGTGTAGTTTACATGAAAGAATGTTGCTAAATCATATGATTTTCGTTACTTATTTGATGGTAAATACAAAGTACACGACTTAAAAACAACCTTTTGTTGCTCAGTTTGTCCTGTTATCAAATAAGAGTAGGTAAGGAAAAAACGAACCACCCGACCCCATAAATACACAAAAGGAGCGATCGTTGAGGATAAATTAATCTTAAAATATACATTCGAAGGTCTTCCAGTTCAAAAAAGCGCCTTCTTAAGGAATTTTGATGAAATTAGGGATTGGAAATAAATCATTTATGCGTAAGACTTGTAGGGGTTTAATGAGCATACTTAGCAGGCTTCCATTCTAGTGTCTTCAGTGTATTGAGATGGTGAGGTTAATCAAAATTTTGTGGTAGAAAAAAGATGGCCGTTTTTATATTTCGAATATTTAGGTTATGTGTCGACCATAATTAATAATTGCCTTGGTAAAATGGACTTTTGTCTTAGAAAAGAATAATACCTTTGAATCGTACATTATGTAATCTTATTTACAGAAAAATCCCAAACGTTCTGCTAAACCACGGGGAGTTTTCGATTCAGTTTAACGGTATAAAATTCAGGTCATACTTGGCCCGCATTTTCTTACAGCGGCAAAGTTGCGAGTGGCACACGATTATATAAGTAAGGTGGCACTGATTTAATTTCCTGTGCACTACCACCGTGCCGTTCTAGCCCCGCTTCCCCTCAAGCATTAAGAAACTGGAAGTCGCAGTCGAGTATATTTTATCAACGTGCACATTATGTTTAAAGTTGAGAATATAACTAGAAAATTGTAAATTTAATATACTCAATACTCAATACTCAATATATTTATTGCATTCACAATGTATTACTTAGGTGGTAGACTTAAAACTATGAGATCATTGTGAACCCTGTCGGGCACGGCAAAGTAAATATGTAGGAGAGGAAGCTGACTGTTCAATGAAATATTAATATAATTTTAACTAGTATATTTTTGTAATGATTTATCATCGAAATATTCATTAATATTGTAATAGCATTTTTTTAATAATAGTTGTTTTAGTTTTTTATTAAATATATTTATTTTGCTTTCATTTTTTATTGGCTCAGGTAATCTATTATATATTTTTATGGACATTACGTAAGGACTAGTTGAATGCATTTTTAAGCGGGAATGTGGTAAATTTAGCCTAGATTTGTGTCGGAGTTCATAATTTAACTGTATATCTCCACGTTTTGAGTAGAATTCCTGATGCTTCCGAACAAATTTACATGTCTCTAATATATAAATGCTAGGGAGGGTTAAAATGTTATGCTTTATAAAATGGGGTTTGCAGCTGTCAGTTTGTTCTATGTTTACTAGAATTCTTACTAATTTTTTTTGAAGTGTGAAGATTGTTGGTGCGTCTGTGCTATTTCCCCAAAGGGTAACTCCGTAACTTAGCCACGCATAAGCATAAGCATAATAGGTGGTTAAAGCGGTTTGTTGATTGGTGGTCTTTTTTATTTCGCGGAGGGCATAAGAAAACTTTGAAATTTTTGATCTTAATTTTTTTATGTGCGATTTCCATTTAATGTGCTTGTCTATTGTTAAACCTAGTAAGTTAAATTCGTTAACAGTTTCTAATTTTGATCCGTTAAAAGTGTAGTTTACGTTTATAGGTGCTCTTTGTTGGGGGTAGAAAGTAATTAATTTGGTTTTTGTGTAATTAATTTCAAGATTGTGTTCTTTCATCCAGTTTGTTGTTTTGGTTAGTATGGAGTTTAGTTTTTCATGTAAATTGAAATTTTTGTGACAAGAAACAAGAAGGGACATATCGTCCGCAAACAAAACACATGGACCCTCTACAGTTTTTGGCAGGTCGTTGATATATATTAGGAATAGAAGGCATCCTATTACGCTTCCTTGGGGAATAGAGGCGTTAATTCTTTTACTATTTGATCGGAATTTTTCTATTGCATTACTTTGGTGGTTAAAATATTCTATCTCAACTAGTTGTTCTCTGTTTCGTAAGTAAGATGAGAGCCATTCGTGAGCTTTTCCGCGAATTCCTATTCCGTATAATTTGTTTAATAATATTCTAAATTTTACTTTGTCGTAGGCTTTAGTCATATCTAGTAATATACCTATTGCATAGTTTTTGTTATCGATGATATTAAGTGCTTCTTGAATATATTTATAGACTGCCAAAGTTGTGGAACGGTTTTTACGGAAACCGTTCTGGCATTCATCAAATATTTTATATTTTTCACAGAAAGTGTAAATACGATCACACATAGCTTTTTCAAATATCTTAGAAGCTGAGGGCAAGAGAGCAATGGGGCGATAATTATTTGGATCTGTTTTTGCATTTTTTTTGTGGATCGGTTTTATCAAAGCTTTTTTTAATAGGTCAGGAAATGCGCCTTCGACAAATGATTGGTTTATTAACTTATAAAATGGTAAGGTTAGTTCGTCTGCGCATTGTCTTAGTAGGTTGGGTGGAATTTCGTCTATCCCATGACTGTTTTTGTTTTTCAGGTTTTTTATTAATTTATTTACTTCCCAAGCTTCTACTGGGCTGAGGAACATAGTATTTTCCGTGGGACAAAGGACAGGAGCACCGATTGGCTCTCTGCCAGATAGATTTGTACTACTTTCCCCGATGGACGCAAAGAAATCATTAAAAATGCTAGCTACTTTTACAGGATCGGATGTTAGGTTATTATTGAACTGTAATTTTGTATTATATTTATCTTTTTTTGGTTTTTTGTTAGTTCGCTCATTTATAATACTCCACATTGTTTTGGTCTTGTTACTAGATTTTTTCATTTTATTTATATATTGTAATTTTTTTGATGTAGTTACAATTCTTTTTAATATTTTTTCATAATTTTTATAATACCGTGTAATTATTGGATTTTTAGTTCTTAGTGAGAGTATTTTTAGAAGTCTTTTATTTTTACATGAGAGTTTAATACCTGTCGTCATCCAATATTTTTTGTAGCTGGTTTTTATTTTTATTTTTAGTGTTGGTATACTTTGGTTTAAGATAGTTATAAGGGTATTATTGAACGTTTTGTAGTTTTCGTTTATGTTTTTATGTGGTATTATTATATCATTCCAGTTTAGTTCGCTTAATTTAGATTTAAAATGTTGTATATTTGAAGTGTTAAACAATCTTTTGTATGTGTACCAGATGGTTTGTTTATTTTTTTCAGGTATACACAGTTGTATAATTGCACCACTATGATCCGAAAAACCTAATTCATCTACGGTTGTACTCATTTTATTATCAGTAAAATTTGTAAAAATGAGATCTATGGAAGTAGACGTGGTTTTTGTAATCCGCGTAGGTTTTTTAATATGTTGAGTGAAATTGAACTCTAACATGAGATCCAAAAATAGATTTGTTTCTAAATTACTCTTTAAAATATTAATATTAAAATCTCCTCCTAATATAATATTTAGCTTAGAATAGTTTTTATTTACATAGGTTAAAATTAGTTTTAATTGTTTACAAAAAATATCTTTCTCTCTTCCATTCCAATAAAGAGTAATTAATAATATATTTTCTGAAGTTAATTCAGCTGCGCACACTTCCACAATAAACTCAATTGACATGTCTGAGATATCATTTCTGTCAATGTACTCAATGTGTTCTTGTAAAAGGATGCACACGCCGCCACCTTCTCGGGTTTTCCGGCAGTATGATGCCACAAAGTTATAGCCGTTAATTTGTAAAATATCCATTTTTCCTTGCGATAGCCAGGATTCCGATATGCAAATAGCTTTGTAATTAGGGTTGTCTTCTATGAAAGCTTCGAGTATGTGATGTTTATTGTTGAGGCTTTGCAAATTTTGGAATAGTATTTTAAATTGTAGGTCTTTGTCTTCGAAATAAATAGTTTCCTTCTTCTGTATTATTGTAGTTTTGAAATGATTTGTTGTTAGTTCGGCAGTTTATCTGGTCTGAATATTCTTCGTTATGGTTGGTGCTATGTCGTTTTTCCAGTGTTTCATCTATCACATTTATTATTTTCCCCTCTATTAACAATTTGTTATTCCGTATTATTGCATGAAACCCTTTCCTTCGTGCTTTCAGCATTTCTTCACGAATTTTTTGCCTTTTTCTTCGTGCATTATCGTCTAAAAATTCGGATAAAAACAATCTGGTGCCTTGAAGATAGTGACTGTTTTCTCTGATGTATTTGGCCATTCTTTTGCTTAATAGCTCAATCACCAGTGGGCGGTTTTTCGTGCCGTTTTTGCCAATTCTGTATGTTTCCTCTATGTAGCCCATTAGATCTACATTCATTTCTTCGCGAAATAGATCGATAAGTCTGAGGTGTGTGTTATTTTCAGGCTCCTTGTAGTATTCGGAAAAACCATACAAAACAATCTTCTTAGAGTGGCTCTCATTACAATTTTTTTCAGTAGGATTTATTGTTCTAATTTTCAGATCTTTAATTTCGTTTTTTAATTTGCCTACTTCAATTTTTAAATTTTCTATTTCAGTGTTTGTGTGTTGTATGTCTAGTATTCTTAATTCATTTTGCTTAAATAGGGCATTCATTTCACGTTTTACATCTTCCCGTAGTTTTGAGATTGCTTTGTTTATTTCTATTTGGATCGTATTTTGTAATTCTGCTATAATTGATTTGTTGTTTTCTTTGAGACGTAACATTATTATTTCACTTAAATTCTGCAATGTTAGTTCAGTTCCTATAGTAGATTGCGGTGTTTTTGCCTCATCTTGTGTGTATATTGTATCGCCTAATAGACTCAGGTCAGAGCTCACCGTGCAGTTTTCCGTGGGAGTTGTTCTTTTCCTTATCGTGACATTATTTATTTCGGGGGATGATGTTATGAGTTGGTTTGCATCGCGTTCTCGTTGACGGATAGGGGTGTCCGAGTTCCCTTTTTTGGGTATTTTGCAGAAACAAGCTTGGCACTTCCATGTTTTTTTACCCTCTGTTGCCATTAAATTAAAGCGGGCGTCGGAGACATTGGCACACTCCAAATCATATATGCTGTTACATAGTGTGCATATTAAGTAATTGATGTTGGGTACGCTTTGTTGACATCCTGCACAAATGTGTGCCATTTGGAGTATTTTCTGTTAAGTTTTCTACGGGTGACGTCCTCTAGCGGATTTTAATGGTATTTGTACAGTGTACTGATTGCGGTGTCACTGTCGATCGAACAGAACTTGCTTCCAGCTTTGAACGGTAGATGGCGCTGTTTTCGGACGTGATGGCGCAAGAATGATTTAACTTATTGAATAAAGTACTTAATTTTATAAGAAAATACACTTTAGATCTTTGTCGTACCTTTTGTGAGCTTAGATATTTTCCAGAGATGTCCAAAGTTCGAGTTTTCTGCATATAAAACAATGGTTTGATATTACACAGGTTTGAATAGTTTCGCCGTTACACTTCACATTTGTTGTATTTCTTTGGTTTTCATGGGAAAAACTCATATACTGCAACTTGAGTCACTAAAGGTCTTCAAACATTAGAACTTTATTGCCTTTTTTCCTCAAAATAATCACTTTAACTATTTTTAACAAGTTGAAAATTACACAGCTGATGTTTATCTCTGATATGGTATCTATTTGTAATTGTGTAAATGTGTAATAGAGATGAGTTGGATGTCTTCCTAGTTCCTAGACAGCTGGCAGCAGGTGGCACAGAACTGTGATAGATGGAAGGAATTGAGGGAGGCCTTTGCCCAGCAGTGGAAAAGAACAGGCTAACAAAAAAAAAGTGTAATTTATATGTTGAAATTATCATAATGTCGACAGGAAGAGGTGTTGTCGTGTAGTTATTAGATACGGTCAACGACAGTGAAATGCAAGCATCACTGTTTGGCGGCAGAGGTAAATACGGTGGTAGTTCGCGGACGAGCTTCTTCACAAGGAGCTCTACTAAAGTACTTTTGTCGTTGCCTGTACTGTACGTTTTAAAAGTGAATCTCCTGTCGACAGGAACTTTATGATAATACAAGATGAAATCAAATACATGCGACAAATTTTTACGGTGGCTTCTACCAATGAAACTGAACAGCAATTCCTAATAAAAACATAAGGGCAAGACGGAAAAATATATTTTAGATGCCATACAAAAATCCTGCTTGCTTTTATCGCTAATCTTTTGGTATGGCCTTATTATGCTTCTTAGGAAAAGTTGATAATTTTCATTGGTAAAATCCACCTTTAAAATTTGTCGCGTATATTTGATTTCATTCTGTCTATTAACTAAGAAGTCTATTGAATGGTTACTTGGTAAGATAACAATATTTTTAAACTAAAATGCAAAATAATTTACTTATTCAAATATTAAACACAATTATAAATATAAAAGTCCAATCTCATAAAAACTGTGTTACTTTCATCACTAATTGGAAATTAATATTCTCCCAACAACTTTTTCAATAATGCAATTTCCTCTTCATAAAAACATTACAATCTCTTCTAGTTACTTTTACTCCTCGTTCCGATGACAGAGAGGAGGGGGGGAAGGTCCTGAAGTGCTTACAAATGTTGGAGGGGTGCAGGTGATTCAAGAAGTTTCCGACGTGAACCACATTTAAATAATAATCACCCTGAGAAGATCTAATGGGGTTGGTTAATCGGTGTTCGAGTGGATCGAAGACTTGACTGTATAAGTGTGTTTCAAGTTTTAAAGTATATATTTTTGTCTGCCCATGCAAAGTTTTCTGTTTGTTGAATGAGTTCGTGATGTTTATACATGTGTGTTTGACGTTTCAAATTATTATAAGCTACTTGATGCCCGTGGCTTCACTACCGAGATATTTCAATAAAAAGTATGTGTAATCCAGGACATGATCAATTTTCTGCCAATTTTCATCCAAATCCGTTTGGCCGTTTCAGCGTGATTGAGGGATAAACAAACATACATGATTTCGCATTTATAATCGTAGTACGATTATTATTAGTAGGATTTTCGTATTTATAATATACTAGAAGGCGCCCGTGCGCCCCGTGGCTTCACACGTGTGTATATCGTTTATCGCACATCCCTTTGAAATAATATTAGTTCGACGTTTAAAACACCCTGGTACCAGGCCCCTCAGAAAGTATTGCGAAAAAAAGTTTTTATATATGGGAGACTGGCCAGTTATAATGTTTTTCGAAAATATGATTATTTATAAGTAAAAATAAGTAAGTTCCAATTTCAAAATTTCCCTCCACATTTTTTGCGAGTTAATTCAAAGTATTGTGTCTCACTGAAATATGGATCTGCGCCGGGAACATTTTAGAGCTATGATTTTATACGATTTCAAGTGTCGCCTGAAACCGGATGAATCGTACGATAGACTTCAAATGGCATTCATGGATGAAGGCCCTTCCAAGGCAACCGTGTATCGTTGGTATAACGAATTCAAGCGCGGTCGACCAACTTTGGGGGATGACGAAAGAAGCGGTCGCCCTTTGACGGCTGTTACCGAAGAAAACGTGCTAGCAGTGAAAAATTTAATCCAAGACAATAGGCGAATTACATATCAGGAGATTCAACACATATTGAAGATTGGATCGGGAAGCGTTCACGAGATTCTACACAGCCATCTTCGCGTGAGGAGGATAGTATCACGCTGGGTGCCGCACAACCTCACCGATGCTCAGAAGCAGGCCCGGGTGGAATCGTGCCGTGATATGCTTATCAAATTTGAAGCAGGCTCGTCTCGGCGTGTTTACGACATCGTTACAGGTGATGAGTCCTGGATTTATCAATACGACCCAGAAATCAAGCGCCAGTCGACTGTTTGGGTGTTTCAAAATGAGCCAACGCCTACCAAAGTGAAGCGATCTAGAAGCGGGGGTAAGATTTTGATCGCTAGCTTTTTTAATTTGACTGGCCACTTGGTATCAATTCCCTTACGGGATCAAAGAAGCATTACTGCCGAATGGTATACTACCAAATGTTTGCCAGAAGTTTTCTCTGTTATAAGCAACAAGCGACCAAACACAGGGCTCCGCGGGCTACTGCTCCACCACGACAATGCACCTGCGCACACCGCACTCAAAACGAGGGACTTCCTGGACAGCACGCCAGTCAAACTCCTGGGTCACCCTCCTTACAGCCCTGATCTAGCACCGTGTGA
The DNA here is from genome assembly GCA_949699075.1 of Asteroscopus sphinx. NCBI lineage: Eukaryota > Metazoa > Arthropoda > Insecta > Lepidoptera > Noctuidae > Asteroscopus > Asteroscopus sphinx. Next base: position 10,565,135 of record OX453017.1, read on the forward strand.
CTTCTTTTTATTCCCAAAAATAAAAAATCAGCTCAAAGGGATACAATTTTCGTCGCCGGAAGATGCGCTGGCTGCGTTCGAGCAGGCTGTAAACGAGGTGTCTGCGGCGGACTGGAAAAAGTGTTTTGAAAACTGGTTTAGGCGCATGAATCTTTGTATAGAGGCTGGTGGAAAGTACTTTGAAAAGATTTGATAAAAATATATGTACGTATAGAACAATTTTTTTTAGTTTCGCAAAACTTTCTGAGTGTCCCACGTACATATTATGCCGTGGTTGTAGTCAAATAATTTCTTTGTCGTTTATCTCGCATCCCTCGGGAACTGTTTATCTTCCTGGTATAAAAAGTAGCCTATATATTAATCCAGGATATGGTCTATCTGCTTGCCAAATTTCATCTAAATCCGTTCACCCGTTACAGCGTGAAGAAGTAACAAACATACATACATATGTATGTATACACACTCACAGACTTTCGCATTTATATGTGATTTTAGAGAAATAAAAATAAAAAGCTAGGTTTGGTAAAATTACACAGTACGTTTTTTATTGTCACTTTTGGCTAATTAATTAAAGAGAAGCTCAAGAATTTTCCAACTTAAAATAAAATAATAAAACGTGACACTTAAACATAACGTTAAATAACGTTTCACTTATAAATAACTCGCACACTGAAAGAAAAAGAAAAACCGGCCAAGTGCGAGTCGGACTCGCGCAGTAAGGGTTCCGTACCTCTCAACGACCTGATACCCGATAAAAACTGATTTAATTTACGAGAGTTTATCAAAAGACATCAACGCACAGTGCGCGAAATATGAATTTTTGCATGTCTTTCTTACGCAGGTACTGCCACATATGTCTATGTTTGTCTTATTTTTAGTATTTGTTGCTAAACTACATAATATGCACTATAATCTGACCAAGTTTGACGCTGGTATATATTACGGTTTTGAAGATAGAGTAAAAACAAAAACGTTAAAAAAATGCATGTTTTTTGAGGTTTCTTGTATGGGGACCCCCTTTGGTTTTAGACTTTTTTTTGTTTTTAGTATTTGTCGTGATACATCTCATAGCAACACATATTCTGAGAAAATTTCAACCGGTTACCTATTACCGTTCAAAAGATACAGCCCTGTGACAGACAGACGGACGGACGGACAGCGTAGCGAGAGTAATAGGGTCTCGTTTGTCACCCTTCGGGTACGGAACCCTAAAAAGAAAAGAAAGAAAAATGGTTTATTGTCCCAGTTAACGGCGCGCAACATTTAAATAACAGTGCAACAGATACACAAACAGGTAACTAACAGGTATATAAAGAAAGTAAAACAAAAAAACAAAAAATATTAAGAAAGTACAGTCGACATAAAATATTAGGAAAGTACAGTACACTGCGCAAACTTTAAATTTTAACATGCCAACGAAAACAACCCGTCAATACATCTTAGAAGGCCATCGATTTCGCGAATGCATAGTAACACTACACTTAAGTGGTTGCTTGGCACACAAACTGAATACATATTTACTGGACCAAGGAAGCGTAGAATGGTCAATGGTACTCGTTGGACAGATATGGATGCGTTTCCGTACCATTCCGTGAGACACCGGCGATTAATCTTGTACACCTAGCCACCTAGCCATCTAGGAAACCTGTGACCTAGGTAGCGGGAGATCGTAAGTTTCGACGTTTTGGATAGATAGATTGGTTTTGCTCGCAAATATCATTAGGAATGTAGTCGATAGGTTCGTGGAACGAATTAGTTTGGCGGAAGATATTGTGCTGTATGTATAGGCCTTCTCTCTTCTCATGGGTATCGTAAAAGACGACTAAGGTATTCACCAGCCCCCCTAGCCAAGTTAACAACGTCAACGCTAATAGAAAACAATCAAAATGTATGGGAATGACATATCTATAGCGTTGATGATTGTCAACATGGCTAGAGGGTCAGAGGATGGGCAGCAGCGTTCACTGAGTATTTAAACAACCAACTGCGATCGCCAACCCGCTGGCCAAGCGTGGCAATTATGGCCTTTGTCCAGCAGTGGACGTTTTTCGGCTGAAATGATGATGATGATGATGAATGATGTATAGGTGGGCACTGACGATGTATCCATTCGGACGACGTTTTAATGACTACTTCCAAAAAAGCTTAACTTGTTCTAAAAATAACATACGTTTTCAACATTCACGGACAGATTTTGAAAGGTAGCCACGCCATTCGGACTGTTGGATGCATCGTCAGTGTCAGTTTATGAGTTATGTTGGTACACCTATGTTTCTTTTAGAGAGCTTTGCCCCTTAATGAGTATGTATGTGTGATATGTAATTTATGGTTATAAAATATAAGTATGTAAATTGGATTAGGTAGGTACAAAGGTCTTTTGTTTTAAAGGTTATGCGTTTTAATAATTTATTCATATTTTGTTTGTTGACTTTTACGCAGACAGTACTTTTGACTTATCAATTATTTTATGTTTTTTCATACTAGCCTATGCCTACTACGGCTTCGCCCGCGTATAATTCGGTTTATAACAGAAATATATTATCGCGCATCCCTCGGAAACTGTGTCTTTCCGGGATAAAAAGTAGCCTAGTATATATTAATATGGGTTATGGTCTATCTGTGTGCCAAATGTTATCCACATCCGTTTAGCCGTTTCAGCTCGATTTAAGGACATACTTTCGCATTTATATTATTATAGTAGGAAGAAGGATGTTGTACACATGTTGGTACAAATACAAAATATGATGAACTTGTAAATACATTAACTTGTGATATTACCAATAGTTTCACAAAACTACATCATAGTTTTGCCATGCATCGAAACCTCTTAGTGAAATCCTCAAAATATTTGGTCTAAAGTCCATTAAGCGATGTACACAAAGCCAAAGATGAATGACTTAAAACTGTACATTTTCAATATTTTATAAACGTCTTCGATATCGAGATGATTTACGATATTCCTGTACAATGTGACGGAGATTGAACGAGACACAGACGGGAAGCTGGACCATGATTTATATTTTTTTGGAACTTAAAAAGAGATTACGGTGTCTTCTTCAAAGAAAAGATTTTTTTTATGTGATCGTGGGATTATGTGATTAAGAATGTTCGACAAAAATTAACATTGTTGTCAATGGCAACAGCGCAACAGCGATATGAAATATTCGATAATAATTTCTTATTTTTCGCGATCACTACACATTGTAATAAAACAAGTTTAACCTAGTTTGATACTGAGCCCACGTTGAGAGCGCAAGAATGAATCTCATGATTTAAAGTTTATGATAAGATATAATTTAAAATTTTCATGTTTCAATTTAATTGAGTTGGCTAAAGTCAGAATTTTTATATAGTATATTTTTAGTTTTAGAAAATTAATTTATTTTAGGAGGAAATTGAGGTTTAAAAAACCAATTTTCTGGTTAGACTTAAAAAGTACTCTCAGTAGTCAAGTCTTTGTGGCTAATATTTATTATACCCGCTATGTCCCTGATAAGTAGACATTAGTTGTAATGAGCTTAACATGTTAGATTCTAAAACAGTGGTTCCCAAACTTATTTTGTCTACTCGAAAGTCGAGCGTTCAGTCGGTATCTAAGAGTCCTCCTAGCTAGATGAAATTACAAATCGCCCCCAAGCCTTTACACAACCCCCCTATTTTTTTTCTGGGTCTCTTACCGCCCGCTTTAGGCCTGCAGCAGCCACAGGGGGGCGTTATTGCCCACTTTGGGAATGGCTGTTCTAAAAGATGCTTCCTTACAATTGGGTACATAGTACCTATCAAAGGCAATGTTTAAAACCTTTTGTCAGGTATTTTAAGTGGCAGACTGTAAAATACATAATATAATACTAAACAGGGTTGGAGCTTTAAAATAAGAAAACCGGCCAAGAGCATGTCGGGCCATGCTCAGTATTATAGGGTTCCTTAATAAGTAGGTAGGTCTAATTACAAACGAATCAAATCAAATATTAATCATTACTATTTTAGTTTTTGCAAACAGCGCCACCTACCGCTAAATTTAAGAAGTGTGTCATATATTGATATGACCCAATTTTTAAATTTAGCGCTAGGTGGCGCTGTTACTTTGTGTTATCGATATAACACAAAGCCTCTTTTTGTGATTTTTTAAAATATAAAGTAACTAAAGGAGCATTATTTGCTAAGATCATTTTTATCTAAGGCCAATGACCTATGAACTAGGACGTCTTAAGTATTTTTCAGTTTTCTCACTATAACTCAAAAATTTATAATCACATTATACTCGAAATAATTTTAAAAGAGAGTTTTTATAAAAATCTATCAACGTGAAAGATTACAAGTTTCTACGTTGCATAGTTTGGAAATGGCAGGGGGGGGACACATTGTAAGCCACTTTGGTGGGCTATATTTCGCAGATGGTACATCTGATAAAAAAGTGATGTATGAAACATTACCTTCATTTTAGTAGACCTATTCAATGATACCCCACACGAGGAGGTGCAGCGAAAAAATAAATTTCATCCCCATTTCACGTGTATGGGCGCCACCCCTAAAGTACGTTACCAAGATTTTTTTATTCTTTTAAAATTGAGATCTATATCTAAACCATTTTTTAACAAAATATCATTTACTTATGTTTATAACTGTAGAAGTTATTAAGCTGTAAAGGATTAGGACAGACGGACAGACGGACAGACGGATAGACGGACAGACGGACAGACGGACAGACGGACGGACATGACGAAACTATAAGGGTTCCTTGTAGGACTACGGAACCCTAAAAAAGTACTTCAAAATCCGTTGAATGAGTGGAACATAAATAAGTAGCAATATTTAATACCTGCTACAAAAGTAAACTACGTAAAATGTTCCTTTATTGAAAAAAACCTAATTAGATCGTTATGAAAAACAGATGAACGAGCTTCCAAAATGAGCAACCCCAAAAAAATGAGCATGAGTTGATTAAACCCTTCACAACGACGAGTGTTGAAAAGGATGTAAAAAAGCATAAAGCAAAAAGCATACGTTTCCAGAGACTTAATGAATAATTACACGGTGCACGAGAACGAGGTACATTCCATTTATCTCTTTCTTACACGATGAAATAGAGATATTATGAATGAAACAAAACATGGTTGCAGTTGTGTGTTTTAACTTTTCTTTTGTGTGTGGAATTAAATTATTCTACGTAGCTTGCTCTGTTATGTCATTTAATTAATTTTTTTGTTATGGAATAAGTTTATATTTATATTGCTTTTGATACGTTTATTCAAACAGATACACTATTTCAAGACTTAAAAAGTAAATTTTAGTAATCCCCCAAAACTTTTTCTTTTGTAACCAAAATTGTATTGCGTTAAAACTACAGCCGACTTCAAAAGTTTTCGTTGGAAGTAAGATTCAAAATAAAAGTCTTTTCAGCAATGTGCCAATTTCAACTTCAGGGTTGAGTAATTCTGTTAAGGGAAATGTTTGTTTGGAACTACGGACAACATTCGTTAAATTTATTTAAGAGCACGCGAATACAGAAAACATTTATAGATATCTTACGACGATCTACGAATATAATAATAAAAATAATAAATAAATATTTTTGGGACATTTTTACACATCACCATCTAGTCCCAAACTAAGCAGAGCTTGTACTAAGGGTACTAGACAAAGGATACAATAATAGATACTTAAAAAATAATTAAATACATACTTATAATACATAAGAAACACCCAGACCAACACAAACACTCATGTTCATCACACAAATATTTGTGTCCTGTGGGAATCGAACCCACGACCTCATAATCAGTAGTCCGACACTCGAACCACTAGACCACAGACGTTGTCAAAAATAATGAACCTTGTCAACGCTATAGTACGTAGTTCCTTGTAAAAGAGCTCGTCAAGTACTGCCACCAAACAGTGAGCCTTGCATTTCTGCATTCTTGTGCGAAGGATACGTAGTGCCGGTGAAATTACAGCCACGTGAGATTTACCAGTACTAGTTCATGGTTGGTTCCATCAATGAACTAGAATGTCCATCCACGGTTGTCTGGAAGAGATCGCCGACGAGCGATAAGACCGCCAATTGTACCCACAGTCGACTGCATGTCAGTGTCAGCGTCTTTATATCGTAAGCTGTAGATAAGGGCGATTTTCGTCATTCAAGTGTCACCACTGACGTGCGGTCGACTGTACTTTTATGTTGTTCAACAAAGTGAATTATTATTATATTCAAAAGACTTTTTAGTAAGACGAGATACGAGGCGAAAGGGCTGGCTCTAGAATGAACACCCTGATCCCTGATGTTAGATGATATGGGCATAACCATTGAATCCTCATTCTTCACATCAAGAAGCGACTAATAAAGAATTGAAGGTTTGACACAAAACTATTTTTTTTACGATATCATTTCAATATTTTAAACAGGAAATGTATCAAAATATCTACAATGTGGATAGCTTCTACAGTGATAGCACAAAGTATTGATCAGCGTTGACAGATAGCTCTTATTTCGTGGAACCCTCTGCAAGGATTGTCACGTATTCCACGAATATGTGCAATTCCTGAAATTCCAACCAGAGTTGAATGACGTCATAATATGATATCATCTTGCAACATGCATGTATAATTTCTGGTCAAATCTCAGTTGATGTGTACCTTAGATGTAGATTTATTTAAAAATCTCTTAAAATCCTTACACCGGATTAGAACCGGTTGAAGATTAAAGTACTTAAACTCAGAGAAACTTGGGTATTAACGAATTAAATAGAATCAAGGCGGGATTAAAACCCACCTACCTTACAAGATACGTGCAAAATATCTTTTTGATCCATTTTACACAAACATAAAATAAGACATCCAAGTATTTTCAAGTTCACAGGCACCTGGAACTTTTGTAAGTTTCTCAATGAAAATAATTCCATCAAAACGCAAAGACTTCAAAGGATAAACTTTGAAATCGGACGGATTTTAAACTCGGAGACTTCTCGATATCTCAATGGGATGCGAATAAATTTATATTCTAAGGAAAATGCATTGTAAAAGATAGTATCGGACGGTGCAAAGTGGTTTGCGAGACTCTGAGGGGGTGTGGCGGGTGCGGGAGGTACCCTGTCATTCGCAGGGCCTTCACGAGCAGGGTTGTCGAGTTACACAAGTTGTCACCAAGCTTTATCTTGTTTTAGCGATCTTTTTGCACTGCTTATACTGAGGCGCCGAATAAGCTTTGGGTAGCGGGGATTTTGATTAGCCCTGATCCTCTGTAAGCTTGGGTGATATGTGGACTAAGTTTAGTTGGCGATAAAGTTGCTTCGAGGAACAAGTTAGATGCAAAGAATAACGCTGCATTTTGTGCGGCTTTGAGTTGATAGTCTTTGATGCGGTTAAAGTCGATTATTGATCCGAGCTGTGAGTTGAAATATAGTTGTGAATCCACTCCTAAAAGTTTCTTTATTAGATGATTGCTTGATTCCTGGCAAAGATTATGATAGATACACGGACGAATGAAAAAAGACGGACGCAATCTCGCTATGAAAAAATTAAAGCACTGAATTTTTTCCTAAACCCACTATAATTTCAACAGCATTTTAACACGCCAGATATTTTCATTTCATTTGTGAAACTATGACAACGATTACCGTCACACGAGATTTGTTGTGTAATCGCGGCTGTTTGGGTTTGTTTGTTTTGTTTGCTATGGGTGTGAATGTGTGCGTGCCAGCCCGTTCTTTTAAGCAAGCCGTCTGTCATATAGATGTTTCACTTATTGTTTAGCGAGAGTTTCCGTCCGCCTTTTTTATTCGTTCATGGGTGGAAAGGCAACATAATCCTTCTTTGCACCACAAAAATACTTGAATTTTTACAGCGTGTTGATTATAACCATGCCAACATCCTTAGCAACGCATCCTAGTGCATACGCACGTATATTATGTCTTAGTTTTGCTTGAGAGGTAAAAGGGGCTCGGGGCTATATAATATACGCATGGATAGTAAGTAAGTAAGTAAACTTTATTGTTTTTGATTGAGTGGTTACAGTTGTCATGTATATGATAGTGTATATGTATAGTGTGTGTGTATGTAGTGATTGCAAGATCTGTGGTATAAACTGCGCTAGCCGCGGTCAGTCCTTGGATGGGTGACTGTTATGTTTCACATTGACTGCCTGCTACTGCCCCCGTGCCTCGGAGAGCGCGTTAAGCTTGCGTGTCGGTTCCGGTTGCCATATGAATATCTATGGCAGTCAGAATGGAGAAAGAAAGAAAATGTTTCATTTACTACAGCCACAGGCACACAATAACAATAACATACAATTTTAATCATATATTTATAATACAACTCCTAAAACTTTAATTGTGTGACCCGCGGCTGCACCAAATAGGCTCAGTTCAGGAAAAATGCCAGACAACTAGTGTCTGGCAGTCTTACGGGGACAACTGGTCTAAACTAAGGATGTTGGTATTACCACAGATAATATAATACTATACTAGTAGTATTACCCAGTAACTGGGTTGCGGGGGTCTGATGGCAGTGGCTCCATGTAATATATGGATGTTCAGCCACATCTGGTAAGACTGGAAGCCGACCCCTGACATAATTGGGAAAAAGGCTTAGAGAAAGATATATTGTCTCCGTTTGTCTCAATGGTTATTAAAAATAATTCCTGTAAAAAAAGCACCATACTAAAGGCCAAGCAAACCAAAATCCAACCATCCTAAATAAGGCTAGTTACATAGAGCCGTGAATATCGGCAGCACTACAAGTTGGTAGTGTGCGCCGGTGTTATCTTCACAAAATGGCGGCGGCACGGTGGATGCGCTTCCGCTGGCGTCCGCTAGGGACAATTAATCTTGTGTACTTACTTATTTTGTTCCGGCCAATGCTGGCCTGCGGACCTATTATGGGAATAGTTTAAGTGGACATTTCGTTACCTTTGCAAGTTTGTGTATAGTTCGCAAGTTTAAATACGAATTCAAAATGAATTTTATATTGAGAGCTAAGCCTTTTTTGACAAAAATGAGAATATGTTAGTTAGGAATAGGAGAATAGATAGTACCTACTCTAGTCTCATTTTTGCCAAAGCTTCACAGTTGTATAGAACTTTTGATTTAAGTTGTCGTTTTATCTTGTCATAATATGCCTACTACGTGTAAAGGAAAAGTGAAGTACTATTTCAAAGTTATACAATTTATTTACACTCTAATTTTTCGAATATTGCATTCTTTTCTGTTATAGAACTGCAACGTGTATGAGATGCTTAAATTTTTTTTAATAGGTGATTAAAATGTAAGTATGATGTGGCCATTAATGTTTTTCTATATATTCCTGCCTATTTGTTGTCTAGCAGTATGAGTCTGTCATGCTCACTTAAATGTCATCCTGATGGTGGCGTTAGTGTCGGGTCGTTAAGTTCCCTTCAATATGCTGAGTTAAGCGATGGCTGATGCTCGCGTCATGCTCCTGAACGGGTGCCGTCTGTCGGGACAGGTCAGCTCCTACATACTATGGCAACTCTTTTTACGTTTATTTCTAAAGGCAATATTCTCACTTTTAAACTCTTGTTCATTTCTGGCATTAACCTACATTATACTCACATTATTTGAATAAATTTGATGTAATAAACAATTACCTATTTTAAAAAGAGTTTATCCATGGAGTTTCTTGCTGGTTCTTCTCCATAGGACCCACAATTTGGAACCGTGCAACTAGAGCCTGACGTTTAAAAAGTGCCTGTAATTAGGTTTATTTGAAATAAAAAACATTTGATTTTGATTTTGATACGGTTTGATCAGTATAAATAAAAAAGTAAATAGTAATAGTAGTTTTTCTTTCTTTCTTTCTTTAAATTATCACGTATTTACCTAAAAATCATAAAAACAACGTGTTATAAAATAACTGAAAACCTCTTACGGGGTCATTGTACTCACTTGTGTATAAACAACTTTTACTATGGGACTAATCATGAAATCGTGAAAAAAAATCAGCTGGTCCTCACATTTTGTCGATTATGTGAACACAAATGTAGGGAAATTGCTGTATAATTTATCGAGTAGATCAACCCTTTTACGGTTATCTCAATCCCTTATAAAATTATCCACCATCACAAAATGACGCCAACAATATCCTCACCAGCAGCCTCCGTGTCTTTCGCATCTCCGATCTCAACAACGACCAACGACAATACCTAATAAACCGGCCAAGTGCGAGTCGGACTCGCGCAGTAAGGGTTCCGTACCTCTCAATATGTCTATGTTTGTCTTATTTTTAGTATTTGTTGCGAAACTACACAATATGCACTATAATCTGACCATGTTTGACGCTGGTATGTATTACCGTTTTGAAGATAGAGCAGGAACAAAAACGTTGAAAAAAATGCATGTTTTTTGAGGTTTCTTGTATGGGGACCCCCTTTGGTTTTAGACTTTTTCTTGTTTTTAGTATTTGTCGTGATACACCTCATAGCAACACATATTCTGAGAAAATTTCAACCGGTTACCTATTACCGTTCAAAAGATACAGCCCTGTGACAGACAGACGGACAGACGGACGGACGGACGGACAGCGTAGCGAGAGTAATAGGGTCCCGTTTGGAACCCTTCGGGTACGGAACCCTAAAAAGGCTGCTCAATTGGTTGCTCCAAGTCACTAACCATTTTAACTATACACTCTTTATCTTTTCGATCTCGACTAACGTATCCGAGTATCCGTAATACTACCTTTAATTCGTTCCCAGACTCATTTTGTCTGTATCGGTTGGGTCGGTCTAACAGTTTCCTTTGTTTTGTTCAAACTTTGATTGCCGCTTTGTGATTTTGTATAGATTTTATATCTGTATAGTAGAAGAACAAAATTAATTAGGAGGTAAGGCTGGTGATGCTGGGAACCTTCTTGGGGCTAAATAGAGCCTGAATAAAGGTGGTGAATGGGGCAGCAAGAAAAGAGGACCAACCATGATAAGTTGTGACATTGTGTTACGAAAAGCACAAAAAAAAAACAAAAAAAAACATTCCAACATACAAAACACAAACATATAATTTTTAAATTAATTAATTTTGAATTTTTATAATTTTTTTTGTGACATAAAAAAATCCAAATTAAACTTATTGTAGTACATATGTACATTGTCTCATGCGCACATATTGTGGGATGACGTATGGTCAGTCGAAAATGACAGCAGCGAAGAGAACGACGTAGACGCGTTGTCCACACACTAGTGATGCCGAAATATCGATAGTCTTACTATCGATAGTTGACCTTGAAAATCAGTTAGGATATCGATAGGTAGTATCGATAGCGCAATATGTGTTAATACTATTGATCATGTCTAATAGTACCGATAATATTAGACGTAAAATATGTGTGTGCTATAGATAGTATCGATAGTATTTGTGTTCTATGCTTACTATTGATACCTATCGATACTATCGATAGTTTGACACAGTCGCATCACTACCGCACACGATACTTGGTGAGACATTGAGCCAGTGAACTTATATGTATAAAGGTTATGTATTGCTCGCATAATAATTGTCAAAACATAATTTGCACTTTTTTAAACTATTTTGTATTTATATTATATATATATATTATATTTTTGGGACATTTTTACACAGCACCATCTAGTCTCAAACTAAGCAGAGCTTGTGCTATGGGTACTAGACAATGGATATAATACAAAAAAACAAACACACACAAACAAAAACAAAACAAACAAATATATTTAACTATGTCCCGGAGACATGTATTTTAAATATATACTCTATATAAAACGTACCTACTGTTTTGAAATTCACCTAGAAAACTACGAAACGTGAACATTACGTTAGTATCTACCCAATATGCATATGAAAATCACCTAGGCTTACGACAATTATGTACTAAAATCTTACTCCTACGCTGAAAATTTAAATTCAACAAAATATTCTAACCTCTGTTGTGAGTACAACAATAGTGCACTTAGGACCGTGTCGTATTCACCTGTTATCTTGCTTTATTAAGGTGCAGTGTTGCATAATCCATGAGACAAGACTGGAGCGTTATATTTTACACTAGTGTAAAGCCTTTGGTATACCGAAAGCAGGTTGCTGGAAACCCGCGCGACAGGGACAATTGAGAAATCGCTCGCGTCACAAACATGTAGAAACGTGATCGTCATTTATTATTGATTTATTTTGTCATTTTACTAGAATTAGTCAAGTTGAATAGGTATCACTGAAAATAGTGTAATAATTCGTCGAAACAGTAGATTTTTTCGTTAATATAAGGTAAACAGTTGGAATATTGGAAATCAAAAACTGTAACTTTGTTGTATCCCTCTGATATATACTTCTTACACAAGGAATGATCCATCATTCTCCTAGCCTTTTTCGATCCAAGTCTCTTAGTCTTAGCCGAGAAAGTTTCCAGTCTAACCAGCTAGGGGATTCAGAATCACACGGTAACCAGTTGTCGACCGGTTCGGTTTGTTACCTTGTTTCGTCTTATGATTCACGCAACAAGATAAAAAGAGATAACAAACCGAATCGGTCGACAACAGACTGGTTGTCGTGTGGTTCTGAATCGGGGGGCAGATGAGGCTGAATATCACTATTTTACACGGAGCGACTACCATCAGAGCCTCGCAATCCAGTTACATGACAAATACGAGTCCAAGTCATTGGCGGGGTCGCGCTTTTTTTTGATGTGTAGATCCTCATGTGTAACCTTCGCGGATCCACAATCGACCCGTATTTAGTGTGTCAAAGGTCTAAATGCAAGCTTTCACTATGGACTACTATCTTGTAAGTACAGTCGGAGACGAATATTTAATGTGTAATTCTGGCGTTTGCATATTTTTACGATAGCACTCCGCTTATGGTAATGTTGCACGAGCTCGGGTTAAGAGTGTAAGGCTTTGCAGTTTCCTGTTACTGTATAGGATTTCCTGTGACGCTCCTGTTATACATATCTGACGTGCACTATGTTGAACGAGGGAATTATTGAAGAAGATGTTCAGTACTTACTTGATTCTTGTTCAAAATTTATATGTAAAAAAAACTAAATATTTCTCCAATCGATTTCATGAAATACTGTAAACCCTGTTTCGCGCTTAAAAATCAGAGTTGCATGCAGTGAGATGATGCACCTAACATAACAGTGTCCATAGGTCGCTATTTCCAACCTCTCCGACTTTTATACTAGCCAGCAGACCCCTGGGCAATCAAAGCATGCACGAGCATTTTTGTTCCTGTAGGCGTGGTTATTTATCAGGAAGAACATATTATTTAAAAAGAAATCATTTTGTGTATGCACGTTCTACCATATTGGATCTTGAATTTGCCCCTTGTTTATCGAGTCATGCTGTATAATTTTGAAGCATAACCCTTGAACATCTTCAAAGCATGACATCCTCAAAACTACGGGGTTGTACAGCAAAAATTTGCCCAAGTTTCATGTCTTATCGAGAAAATATCCAAGAGAACCTTTGCGTCTGTGTAGTTTATTTTACCGAAAACTGCACGTCGTGCACGCATGTCAAGTAATCGAGTCCAAGATCAAACTCAATACACACGCATGGGGTCACACGTGTTAGATAGATAGATAGAATATGCTTTATTGTACACCATTACGGGTACGGGTGCCGGTGAAATTACAATCACATGAGACTTTCCATCTTCATGTCTCAGTTTGGCGAACCGACTTGCGGTACCATTTAGGTAACAGCCTAGGTGGTATTGAAGTTGTTATGGGCAAAGGTAACCGCTAAACATCAGGTCGGCCTTTAGCTCGTTACGCCATCCTATACTATAAAAAAAAAAACATGAAAATAGTAGTAAACAGGAACAACGTAAAAATTATGGGTACATTGGCGGACTTATCGCTAAAAGCGATATCTTCCAGACACCTTTGGATGAACAAAGCACCCGTAAGGTCTAGATCATGAGTTATTGGGAGTTATAGGAATAAATCATTCACATAACATGAAAGTCTTGAAACCATTCATACGACAGAATGTGCCTGATTAGCCTGGCGGGTTAGAGTATGGAAAACCCTGCGTATAGGCAGCTTTGTTCGAAACATACGTCATTGAGTGTCATTCATGGCGCTGCACGTCGGGCGTCCGGCCCATTCACGTAGGATAGCAGTAAACTCCGAGCTTGACAGTGAAGTGATCTATTGCCGGTTAGAAGCAGTGCAGTGACGTGTTTTCAGTTTATTGTGCTATGACGTCATATTGGAGATTTGCATGAAGAGAAAAATCTTTTGTACTGTTTGGAGATTTTTGATATCAACCTCAAATAAATAATAAAAATAAAAAAAGTATTTTAATTTCCATAACCAATTAATTACCTACATTCTCTTTTTGGATTTTATTTATTTATTTATAATTTATGTACACACAGTAACATATGACAGCATTAAAATTATTTAGTACAAAGGTACTGCTTATTTCCGAGAAATTTTTACTAAACATAACGTTATTAAATTTCATGCAATTAAGATTATAATAATAAATTAATTTTATTCGGACCAATTATATCCATAACTGTATAAATGTTATAGCAAAATCGTACAATTCATCATCATCATCATTTCAGCCAAAAGTCGTCCACTGCTGGACATAGGCCTCCTCCAAAAAGGGGGGATATGCCATAATCGCCACGCTTGGCAGGCGGGTTGGCGATCGCAGTTAGTTGGTTAAATACTAAGAGAACGCTGCTGCCCATACTCTAGTAAATCCCTTAGTCGCCTTTTACGACACCAATGAGAAGATATAGGGACAAAAAAAAAAAAAGAAAAACGTACAATTAAATTATTATAAAATATTAAAATCAAAAATTATTTAAAATGTCAAACCTCAACTTAATCAAAATAAACGGCGCGACACTTTAAAAAAAAGGTTGTTTTTAATTTGATTGTACTATTTGTACTTCATTGTAAGGTTAGTTAGAAACCTGTTGTCATACTTTCGGGTTTTGACTAACCGTAACGATTGCCAAAGATATTCGTATGGCAACTCGGACCGACAGCTTATAATGTGCTCTCCGAGGCACGGAAGGGTCTCGATGTGCAACGAAACGGTCACCCATCCAAGGACTGACCTCACTTAACCTCGCAGATCTTGTAATTCATTATTTATTATAAATAAATAATAAAATAATAAATATTTTTGGGACATTTTTACACAGCACCATCTAGTCCCAAACTAAGCTGAGCTTGTACACACGGCTACACAACAAGCTGTACATTTCCAGTATAAGCTGACCTCGCATTGTATAGGTTTTCCTTCCAGCGCGAGGTCAGCCTTTACTGGTTTTTTACAGCTTGATGTGTAGCCGTGTGTACTATGGTTACTAGACAATGGATATAATACTTATATACTTTTTTTTTGTAAATACATACTTAGGAAACACCCAGACCAACACAAACACGTTCATCGCATAAATATTTGTGTCCTGTGGGAATTGAACCCACGACCTCGTGATCAGCAGTCCGACACCCAAACCACTACACCACAGACGTCGTCATGTTTTCGTCGTCATTATTACATTAAATAATAAAAAATAAAAAAATTTATTATTTTTAACGCATTTTACGCATGCAAAGCGAAATCTAAAGATTTAAATTGTGGAAAGAAAAAATCGCTCACGAGCAGGATTCGAACTTGCGACTCCTGGCTCAGTACGCCAGTGCTTTAGCCACTAAGCTACCGTGAACACTTAAAAAAACTTCCGTTAACGATGAAAGTTTTCTAATACCGCTTGGTTGGCAATCTAAGTAAACTAGTTACAATGCCTAACTGAATGACAGGCTTAACATCATAGATTAACTAATAGGGTTAGAAAACGCGGCGGTGACGTGAAGATGTTCCCGCTGATATTAGGGCGCCCCTGTGCCTAATAGCGTTATGTCACAGGTTATGTGGAGACATGCTTAGCGTACGTTGGAACATTTTGTGTGGATAGCGTGTTTCAGTTTCAATATTTTAGAAATAATAGAATTTCTGTTAAGATTTTTGACATATTGTTATGCTCAAGACGAGGGATCTTGAGCATAAGCATGATTTATTGGGAACTAGGGATATGGGAGTCACAAAAAAATCGGTAAAAAGTAACATTTCTAGATAAGATGTGCAAAAGCAAGCCGCTTTTGTCGACTCCTATAATAATGATTCATCATCATCATCATTTCAGCCGAAAGACGTCCACTGCTGTACATAGGCCTCCCCCAATTAAGGGGGGATATGCCATAATCGCCATGCTTGGCAGGTGGGTTGGCGATCGCAGTTGGTTTGTTAAATACTCAGAGAACGCTGCTGCACATCCTCTGGTGAATCCCTTAGTCGCCTTTTAAGACACCCATGAGAAGAGACAAGGGTGGTGCAATTATTTATGTCCGGCATCACACGGAACAATAATAATGATTAATAAGTGACTATTATTAATGATCATATCCAGTTATCGTTATACTTTTGTTTGTACAATATAAATTATTGCATTCTTATTATTTTGGCATAGGTACAAATCAAGTAAAGAAAGTCTGAATTTCAAATTAATCAACAAATAAAACAATCGCCCAACCCAGTTCGAGGTATACCAAAACTCGTAACACTAATATCATCATCATCATCATCATCATTTCAGCCGAAAGACGTCCACTCATGGACATAGGCCTCCCCCAAGCATCGCCACAACGACCGGTCCTGTGCCTTCCGCATCCAGCGGATTCCCGCGACCTTCACCAGGTCGTCGGTCCACCTTGTGGGGGGCCTACCCACGCTGCGCCTTCCAGTACGCGGTCGCCACTCCAGAACTTTACTGCCCCATCGGCCATCCGTTCTGCGAGCAATGTGCCCCGCCCACTGCCACTTAAGTTTGGCAATTCTTCGGGCTATGTCGGTTACTTTCGTTCTTCTGCGAATCTCCTCATTTCTGATTCGATCACGCAGGGACACTCCGAGCATAGCCCTCTCCATTGCCCTTTGAGTGACTTTGAGCCTTCTTATTAGGCCCAGGCTCATAACACTAATATACGGCCTTAATATTGTGCACCCGTCATCTTACAGCCGTGATGTAGCGTAAGCTAAATATATTGCTTTAGAACGACATTATGCAGTAATGCACGTACCGAGACGCAGGATTTCTGCATCTCAGTCGAGAATTATCACAAGTGTTCTGCGTGTACCGTACGAGCGTACTACGCGGTGTGCGCGTACTCACTTGACATTAATTCTGAGAAATTACGCAGGTAAGCACCCCTTAAGCGTTTCAGATTGTCGCATTAACGTGCACATTTTAATAAAATGTTCTAGAAATCGGATTGGTGAGTTAATACGGTTTTATGTATGTACTAGTTCTTTATTATAGTGTATTTGCATAATTTGTTATAAGTTTTCAATATCGAAGGGACAATTCTCGTAATTAAAATTGTTCAAAATACAGTTCTGATCAACAATATATAGATATGTACTCTATGGTATTTTATGATTGAAATCAATACATTAATATTTAAGGACCTTCGTACAGTCGACCGGACGTCAGTGGTAACACTTGAATTACGAAAACCAGCCTTTCTGCTTACGAAATAAAGACGCTGTCAAGGTCAAACTGTTACCTCTGACGTGCGGTCGACTGTACCTTATGTATCTTAAACATCAGTCACCAAAAAACCGGTACATTTTTGCCAGGAGATTTCCGCCAAGATATTCTAGATTATCGCGTTAATTTTGTAAGAAAACTTGTACAGGCAAGCGGGGTGTGATTAATGGGAATCTCATTATTCGCACCTGCCGCTGATTTTAATTTCCTGCACACGATCCTCGGAGACGCCCGCGTTGCTTGACGACGCGATTTATTTGTGTAAATAAATATTATCCGCCACTCTTAAGCACCTATGTACATGTACGTAGCTGTTGGGATGCAAGTGGGGTGTTTCTTGGGTGTTAAGGGGCGTATTACATGTGCTTATGTATTTTGATGCATACTGGGTGTCAGGGAAAAGCTTCCGAAAACGAAGATAGGTGATAGTGCTGGTGATTACTGATACGAAACCACAAAAAATTGCGATTCTTTTTTAGATTTTTTCATATATTTTTTTGCATTTTTCATACTTAACCAGCTTTGGGCAGTTTTATTTGCAAAAAAAACCCCATTCATTTACTTGATTCTTTAAAGTTCGCAATGTAATTCAAATAAAATTTCAGCAGGCGCTAGGAGTGAACGACATCCGCTCGCATACGCAGTCCGTGTCGTAGCAAGCGTAGGTAGGTTAGGTACGTGCGGCATTGATCCCGATTTTGTACGCATTAAATTGTGGGTTTGCAAAATACCAAATCACTAAAACAATGAGTAATGGCTAATGGTTATTGGTATTCGATTATGTTTAGGTTATAATAATAGCCTTTCAGTTTCGGGAGCGTTTCCCTGACACCCAGTATATATTGAGCGGATCCTAGCATCAGCGCTAATTAGATCAACCAGATTATGTTTAAGAGTACATTAAAAGGACCTCCAAGATTCTAGAGTGATGATTCTTATGCTCGGTCTTTACTTGCCAAACCCGCGAAAATGATGTACATTGCTCTCGGAGTTTCGGTATAGTAACGAATTGACGCCCCCGACCACAGAAATAGATAGAATGGATGAATCACAATTTTACTTGCGATTCATGCGTGGCAACTTTCCGAACAAACTACGCCATACATTTTGACGTCATCAAAAAAAAAAAAGTACTTTACAGCTTTTGTTTCTGCAGTTAGAAACAGCACAATAAGGCATTTTTGCGGGTTTTTGTTACAGTATTTATAGAAATAAGTCATAGTGCGTGCTGAGAAAGGCTTTGAAATATCCTGCACTATAGGGCATGGTGTTGCCACGCACGCCCTGCCCACATGGCCATTCTATCTATTTCTGTGCTCCCGACCGCGACTAGCGAACACTGGGAGGAATAACCTTTGCCATTTTGTGTTAATTTTTTTCTTGCTTCATTCGCTAGTTCTACGCGCTCCGTCTATCTTATTCTTTTGGTCTGAGGCCACATCAATTTATTACAATACAAATGAGTTGGGGTGTCTGAGGTTTAAAGTTATTAAAATAACAAGTAGTATACTCGTACATGTCAACACGAAAATTCATGGAAGTAAGTGCAAACGTGGTAAAGGTCCACAAACAGAAGTGGCCAGTGTTTTAACTTATTTGCTAAAGACAAACATTTCAAGGCAAACGTAATATTAAACTTCGTTTTACCACTGCTTACTTCCTGCCAGCTATTTATTTACCAAAGGGCTAAGAAAAATAATGCTACGTTTGTGTAATGGATAATCCTAAGTTCATACCTACATGTTGAAGGTTTACCAAGCGGTTTAAACCTCTAAATGTCAGCCATAAAAGTTGTAACGTTAATAATGTTTAACGTCTGTATCAAATTCGTGTATTATATTACGATACGATATGATACGATTGTAATAATATGGATATTAGGGAAACGTTATGAGGCTTTTTGTTTAGGATAAAGTTTATTAGATTTTTTCAACGAAGATTAAGTTTTTTTTTATAGTATAGGATGGCGAAACGAGCTAAAGGCCCAATGTTAGGCTATCTATTTAAATAGGCATTCCAAGTTCAAAATTAGTAAGATAGATAAAACGCTTATTTAGTACAAAAACAAGACACAGGACATACAAGTAAAAAGGCAATAAAAAGTGTTATAATTTAGTTTAGTTTAGTTATGTGTCTCAGTATTGTACCAAATAGGAAAAAATGTAAGATGAATACGACCTCGGCGGACGTATCGCGATCAAATCGCGGACGTTCTCAAAAAATGCCAGGTTAAGAGTTCTCTAAACCGACGAGCATGCATGACGAGGTTAATGGACGTAGATGAAGCGAAAGAGGTGTGTCAGGATCTTAGCAGGTGGAAATCCATAGTCTCTGCCTACCCCAATGGGAAACAGGCGTGATAATATGTATGTATGTAAGATGAATATAATATATTCGTTCTATTTTTATTGCCACGTTTTTAATAACTTAAGAATTCTTAAGAGTTTACGGTAGCTTAGCGGCTCAAGCACAGGTGTGCCAGACTAGGAGTCGCAGGTTCGAATCCTGCTCGTGAGCCAATTTTTCTTTCCACAATTTAGATTTTTATTAACTTGTTTGTTGTTTTGCAATCGACTTTAAAATAACTCCTGATGAGCTAGAAACTTGAAACTTTAAACATAGCTGAGAACTGAATTACACCGTTTATTAATTCGCTTTCGTTTTAAAAAACGTGGTATTTGCGTGGTATATAAAAAACTTTCTTATTTAAAAAAAACAAAAGAAATAAGAAACACGATGAGAAACCAAAAAAGTTATATCTGGTTATTAAAACAACAATTAATAAAATAAAATAATCGAAAACATAACCAAAATCTTAATTTAAAACTCAATACCAATTTAAAAAAAAACTACGTCAACATTTTCCCAATAATTTCCATTCTATACATCTTTGTAGCAATAAGCGACGAATGAACGAAAACGAACGAAACGAACGATCAAGTTAATTTCGGCATCGAATAAATATTCATATTTCGATTGTGGAGTCCGATAACTGCAGGGAAGTTGGACTCGATAATGTCAACGTAAAGAGTTTTCGTGGAAACATCCTGGACTGCTTATTTAAAGGTAGATAGTCTATTGGAAAATTGCTTGTTTATGTTGTAAAATATAAAAAAACCGGCCAAGTGCGGACTCGCGCAGTAAGGGTTCCGTACCACCCATCAACCTGATACCCCATAGACACTGATTAAATTTACGGGAGTACGTCAAAAGACATCAACGTACAGTGCGCGAAATAAGAATTTTTGCATCTCTTTCTTTTTTTTTCTCATTTTTTTTTAACAAAAAAACAAACCGACTTCAAAACCCTTAACTAAAAAGTAAAAAATAATTCTTGTAAAACCTTTTTCAAAATCTTTTCATAAAACAACATTTTGAAGGCGGTGCGTGATTGACCCTTTCTTTACGTATGTTACGTAACACGCGCCGCCTTCAAAATGTTGGTTTATGAAATGAAAAACTATGCCATGAAAAATTTATAGTATTTTCGTGTGAGTTATTTTAGTTCTTGATACATTTAATATAAAACCTCATCACTCAGTATAACAGGAAAGCTTACTGATTGCTTACACTAACAAAAGCTGCTAGTGTTTGCTTCTGGCACGAGACATACAGATATGTTAACCGTTACTAGCTCGCGCAAGTTAAAGACTCGAAAACGTTCTAATTTTGACGTTTTGCTAATATTTCGCGTCAAGCAAGGCGCCGAGCGTGACCAGTGACAAAAAAGCCGTCGTGTGTGTACAGAAAGTGTACCAATTATGACGCGAAAGTAACTTACTTTGCATTAGTTTATGTGTACGTGTGGATTTATCTTTCGTTCGTTTTGTAAGGGCACATCTCAGACACTGAATACAATACAAATGCTAGCACCACCTACATACACAAGAATACACACATGTAGGCTTAAGATGCTCGCCGCTCTTTGCCGACTGGGACTGGCGATTGACGTCCATTCGATTATTTTATTTATTTATTATTTTATTAACTGGCGAAATGTGGGTGTAGTATTACACCTCTGCCTACCCCTTCGGGGAAATACAGGCGTGATGTTATGTTATGTTATTAATGTTCCGTACGCAGTGGCAGCGCAATACACATAAACTAATACAAAATAAGTATTACTTCAAGTTACTTTCGCGTCATAATTTCTGTACACACACGACGGAATTTAAGTTTTTTTTGTCACCGACACACTCGGCGTCTTATTTGATGCGGATTAATAGAAAAACGTTCTAATTAGGACGTTTTTGAGTCTTCAGTTGCGAGTGCAAGTAACATATCTGTACTTTTAAATATCATTGCGTCCATTGCAATCGTGCAGTCTATTTTCCGTCAAACTACGGGCACGTGCGGAATCTTAAATTGGCGGGGGGTGATGAGTGGCTGTTCTGTGCTTAATTTAGTATTATAAGGTATTCTGTGGTTAGGGTATAACATATCTACACTTTTAAATATCATTGGGCACGAGATATAAAACGACCTATAAAAATACGGTTACTACCAGACCACTACCCACTTTTCCTTTATGAAAACTCAAAGAAATATAGTATTGTAAATCAGAACAAGCGCTCAAAAGTGTTTTGAAGTTGTGCTACTTTCATTTCTGTTCCCAACCAT
Source organism: Asteroscopus sphinx (assembly GCA_949699075.1). Classification (NCBI taxonomy): domain Eukaryota; kingdom Metazoa; phylum Arthropoda; class Insecta; order Lepidoptera; family Noctuidae; genus Asteroscopus; species Asteroscopus sphinx. The sequence continues at coordinate 10,587,304 of OX453017.1, forward strand.
TTACTTTGTACTATTTTTACGAAAATATTCCGACAAAAATATTCGGTTTTGTACGTAAACGTAAGTTTTCGAGAAACTAACTGTTGTTTGCAAGTTGTTCAGGTAAAGGCGACGAAAGTTGATTGGAAGTAGCAATAATGGAACAAAGTTGCTGTGTTCGTAACGTCGGCGACTGTACCTATTGTACAGTCCCAATAAAATATGTATCGACACGAAGAATTGTACATTGATTTAGCTGAACGCGATACCGATATTATTGTGTGAATAAAGGCGCTCCCTCACCGGAGAATTTGCTTGTAATGTAACAATCCAAGATTCGATTTCGAGCATTACGTTACAAAACTTCTCCACTGACTGACGAGCATTTGCCTGTAATGTAACAATCCGAGATTCGTTTTTGAGCATTACGTTACAATACTATTTTTATATATTCTGGAGTGGCGACCGCGTACTGGAAGGTGCAGCGTGGGTAGGCCCCCCACAAGGTGGACCGACGACCTGGTGAAGGTCGCGGAAATCCGCTGGATGCGGAAGGCGCAGGACCGGTCGTTGTGGCGATACTTGGAGGAGGCCTATGTCCAGCAGTGGACGTCTTTTGGCTGAAATGATGACCGCCTGTCTGACAGACAACAATTCGCTTGTAGTTGTGCGCATTCATGTTACAAATTGCATCACGGGTTCTCCAACTTACTACTGTTGAATGCAGGCGAATGCTCCCGGTGAGTGTAATGTTACAAATTGTATCATTACACGAGCAGTGTTCACGGTAGCTTAGTGGCTAAAGCACTGGCGTACTGAGCCAGGAGTCGCAGGTTCAAATCCTGCTCGTGAGCGATTTTTTCATTCCACAATTTAAATCTTTGTATCATTACAGTTTGCGCACTGTAATGATCGGTTCTCCCTACTCAATTATATAATTTGGTATGGTTGTGGCACTGACCTCCAATCAATGAGTCACCTCTTATATTGCCCTTTGTGCCCCAACACCTGTGCGACCTTAGCGCTGCCATTGACAACGCCGTTGAAGTGGAAAAGTTATGGGCTAGTCAATTCTGACCCAAGAGATTACTCTTATATATTATAGCATCGACACAAAGAAGAACAAGACTGATGTAATGCTCGAATCTGAACTGTTACATTACAGGAAAATGCTCCCAGTGAGGGAGCACCTTTAGATATAATTGTAAGGTGTAACATTATTAGCTGAGACATTATAATAAAACAAGTTTAAACGGTTTACTGTAATCCGACATTTGATTTGAAGAACTACATTTATTTAATCAAGTATATATATAATACTCCTACATTAGTTAATTAACATAAGTCCTACTATATCAGAAGGAGATTTTTTTTCCTAATGAATTTCATTTACTCTTCTCATTTGTAATTCTCTCCACCTTTATAAATAAACATGTCTATCAACTGAACTGTAGTACTGTTTATGTAAACAAGTAAGAAGCAATCGATATTATCTCATTTGTAATTCAAATCATGTAATTTTATGTCAATTTGGGAGATCACTCCCCGTTCCCACCGAAATCACATTTAGATAGAAATTTAATAATCTACAATACGTATACTTGGTTACCAATGTAAGGAATTTAATTATACTACAACGTGTATTAGAATAAACGCAAGCCCTGAAACAAACTTCGCCGAGTCTTCTCGTCGCCTATACCGCAAAGTTTGAAGACAAAGGTCTTCAACCAGTGCGTCCTGCCAGTCATGACTTACGGTGCCGAGACGTGGACACTGACAGTTGGGCTAGTCCACAAATTTAAATTCGCTCAGCGAGCTATGGAGCGAGCTATGCTTGGAGTTTCTTTGAAGGATAAAATCCGTAACGAAATTATCCGGAGAAGAACCGGAGTGACCGACATAGCTTGTAGGATCAGTAAGCTGAAGTGGCAGTGGGCTGGCCATGTCTGTCGAAGGACCGATGGCCGTTGGAGCAGACGAGTCCTTGAGTGGAGACCGCGTATCGGCAAACGCAGCGTAGGGCGCCCCCCTGCCAGGTGGACTGACGACCTAAAGAACGTGGCTGGGGGGGACTGGATGCGGAAGGCAGAGGACCGAGCGTTGTGGCGCAACTTGGGAGAGGCCTATGTCCAGCAGTGGACTGCGATAGGCTGAGTTGATTGAAGCCCTGAAAGTAGTTCCCCCCTAGCCAAGTTGACAATCTACAATCGTTAACGCTATAGAAAACAATCAAAGTATATGGGAATGACATATCTCAACGAAAAAGTCATTCGTTGGCTAGGGGGGCAGAATCTCTAGAAGAATCATTTAGTGTGGTTTTATACCGTGATACATTAATGTCGAAATAAATTTTTGAGTCATCATCATCATATTCATTTCAGCCGAAAGACGTCCACTTCTGGACATAGTAGACGACGTCTGTGGTCTAGTGGTTCGAGTGTTGGACTGCTAATTACGAGGTCGTGGGTTCGATTCCCACAGGACACAAATATTTATGGGAGGAACATAAGTGTTTGTGTTCGTCTGGGTGTTTCTTATGTATTATAAGTATGTATTTACAAAAAAAGAATAGAAGTATTATATCCATTGTCTAGTACCAATAGTACAGTGGACCGCACGTCAGTGGTAACAGTTTTACTTTTACAGCGTCTTTATTTTGTTAGCAGTAAGGGTGATTTTCGTAATTCAAGCGTTGCCACTGACGTGCAGTCGACTGTACAAGCTCTGCTTGGTTTGCGACTAGATGGTGTTGTGTAAAATATCCCAAATATAAAATAAAATAAAATATAGGCCTGCCCCAAAAGGAGAGGGCTATATGCCATGATCGCCACGCTTGGTTGTTCCTGTTTACTACTATTTTCATGGTGTACAATAAAGTATATTCTATTCTATCTATCTATCTTGGCAGGCGGGTTGGTGATCGCAGTTGGTTGAATAAATACTCAGAGAATGCTGCTGCCCATCCTCTGGTGAACCCCTTAGTCGCATTTTACGATACCCACGAGAAGAGATGGTTGTGCTATTCTTTGTGTCCGGCACCACACGGAACAATTTTGGGTACTATTATGGATAAATTAGTATATCAACGGATACCGAGTAAGTCCTTGAGGTCCAGGAAGATCATCAAAATGGGTTTCCGTGAATCCGGTAAACAACAAGCTCGAGCACTTACGGATGCTTAAAAACCATGTATGTAATTTTGATTTTGAAAAAAAAAAAAAAACTGGTTAATGTTATAATTCGGGTGTCTGAGGTCTTGCGTTTATTCTGTTACATATTGTATGCACGGTGAATTTTCATTCGTTTTGGAAACGAAAAGGGATCATTGTACTCATCATTATGAACAACTTTTACTGTGGGACCAACCCTGAAAACTCAAAAAAAAACTGTTGATCCTTACAGTGTTCACATAAATCGACAAAATATAGCGAACAACAGATATTTTTTCGCGATTTGAGGGTTGGTCCCTTAGTTGAAGTTGTTCATAATGATTATTACAATGACCCCTTTTCGTTTCCAAAATCACCTAAAATTCACCATGTATATAATAAACACCCTTCGGATACAACCTCCATCATGAAAACAATGAAAACCAATAAAGTTATAGTTCAATATTCAACCCACAAGCGTTGATTTGCGCCAAACTATTTTTAATTTCCCGCAGGGCCTTCTCATTTATTAGTTTCGGGTCGTTCGGGGCGACATCTGCGCTCGACTTATACGTCGCTCGACAGATGGCGCTGCAAAACATAAAACGCTGGCTCTGGCAAAAAATATGGACATACTTCAGCAATCAAATAGTCGGCACACCCGTTTTTTGCCAAAGCCAGCCAGTTGCCAATAAAATAGTTCGATTTATGTGACGTGATTATGGTCCAGTGTTTTTCATAACACATTCTGTGCCTGCCAGTGATTTAATGAATTTAATTATATATTCCTTTGGTTTTCGGTATGGGCTTATGATACGTGTAGATAGAGCGGAGTGATTAATGTTATATTGCTTTTCTTGTACTTATGACGAGTAATACTTATATGTTAAGTTTTACTGATATATATTTGTACAAATATACGTTTTCTAATTATCTTTACTTACAACTACAAAATATCGGCTACAGCTAGATTAAACCTTGCATTTCTTGTCTATAAAATCTTACAACGAACTGCTACGAAATATCACCTAAGACATATTGCTACGAAACCTCGTCTACAAGAACTCGCCTACTATATACTGCTACAAAATATTGCCTACCACATACTACTACGAAACCTCGTCTACAACAATTCATCTCCGTTATATGCTACGAAATCTCACCTACCACATAATACTATGAAACCTAGTCTACAACAACTCGCCTACGATATCCTGCTACGAAATATCGACTACTATATAGTGCTACGAAACCTTATCTACAACAACTTGCCTACGACATACTGCTACGAAATATCGCCTACCACATACTGCTACGAAACCTCGTCTACAACAATTCACCTACATTGTATGCTACGAAATCTCACCTGCCACCTGCTGCGAAACTCGTCTACAACAAATCACCTACAATATACTGCTACGAAATATCTCCTACTAAAATACTGCTACGAAATGTCGTCTAAAATAACTCGTCTACGATACACTGCTACGAAACCTCATCTACAACAAATTGTTGTCTTGTAATTATGTTCTATGAAATCTTATCGACAATTTCTCACCCCGTTTTGCAGTTAAGCGCATATCGATGGTGAAAATCCAGTATAAGTAGAGACTGTCTTTATGAAAATATCAAAAAAGCCAGTTCCGGTTAAAATGGATTAGTTACCGCTGTTGGGCGGTTGACAATACGTTTTGCATTCAAATAATTTAGAACTGTATATGGTGTCGTAAGCCCCGTCTTTATTTCCTCACTCTTTTCTATGTTTAACATTGAAACCAAAATTGTTTAATAAACGACAAAGTGCTTTAATAAATGAGATAATTTAACTCATCAAGCGTGATTTAATCGTCCTGCAAGTTGTTTTACGTGTATATAATGAGTTGTGTTAACCGCCAAAATTCTCAAAGTTTTCTAATTTAATTTATGTTCATAATAGGCCGAGACATACGAGAACGTGTGTTATGATATTAAAACTTTATCTAATTAGTTATTTTTTAATATAGATTAGATAAAGTTTTTTCACATGACGTCATTAAAATATTAATCGAATTCTCCGTCAATTTGTAGTTATGATGTAAGTTGAGTTAGTTATTATAATTTATTCAAAAATTTCTAATAGTCTGTTTTCACAGGCTCATGGAATCCTACATCTAAAGCTTTAGGATCCCATGAGCATTATTTTGTAGTATAGAATAATAAAACAATAATTTAAAAAAAAAAATCCTTTAATGATTTAAATTGTGGAAAGAAAAAATCGCTCACGAGCAGGATTCGAACCTGCAACTCCTGGCTCAGTACGCCAGTGCTTTAGCCACTAACTTACCGTGAACACTGCTCGTGGTATTGACATTCTCATCCACTTGGCACGTCTTTGGGTGAGCGATTTTTTCTTTCCACCATTTAAAACGTTAGATTTCGCTTCGCATGCGTAAATGCATTAGAATAATAAAATAATCCTTTTTAATATTGAAGTTTAAAGACAACTTTAAAGGCAATAAACAAACAACAAGCAAGATTGTTCTTTTATGAAAAAGATTGATAACTTAAAACTTTTTGGGATGGATTTCAATTAGTCTAAGAACAATCTTGAAAGCCTGTTGCTGGTAAATAAATATGGTAATTAATAATAGCTTGAAACAAAGACTAATTATGCAATGTAATGAAAATCTGACTGTGTTTAACACTAGCGATTCGCGTGACTCTGCCTTCGTGGAAGTATCTTTGGTTCTTGTTATGAAAAGTATACAGCACACTATTTTACACACGCAAGATTTGAATTAAATACATACGACGATATATCGACGACGACATACATAATGACGACGTCTGTGGTCTAGTGGTTCGAGTGTCGTACTGCTGATCACGAGGTCGTGGGTTCGATTCCCACAGGACACAAATGTATATTTATGTGATGAACATAAGTGTTTGTGTTGGTCTGGGTGTTTCTTATGTATTATAAGTAAGTAATTACGAAAAAAAAAAGTATGTAAGTATTATATCCATTGTCTAGTACCCATAGCACAAGCCCTGCTTAGTTTGGGACTAGATGGTGCTGTGTAAAAATGTCCCAAAAATATTTATATTTATTTTATACATTTATCTTATCACTAGAGGATTCTCGCCAGACGACCAAGGTATGGACAATATTGGCAGTTAAAAAAAGAGTTTACTGCAACGATGTTAGAGTTATTTCTTTCAAAATTGAGTTGTAATAAGCCTTGAAGTCGTTAAACAATAAAACGTATGTTTTCTTTCAAAATATTTTTGTGTAGAGTGCATTTTTGTATACTTTTGAAACAGTATGGCAATAGGCTCGCCCCCTATTATATGGGACTATAACATGACTGGCGAAATGTGGGTGTACTATTACACCTCTGCCTGCCCCTTCGGGGAAATACAGGCGTGATGTTATGTTATGTTATGTTAGAAACAGTGTGGGTGTAAATAAAATCAAAAAGGCATTTATTCAATATAGGCTAAAGCTAATTTATGCTTATTGAACGCTGACAAGAACAAAAAAAGATATCCCCAAAAACACCCATCCTTCACCGCTTCCTAGTGATGCTGGGAAGAAGAAGCGGCGCAACAAACTCCGTAGCAACTCATTTCTGTCTGTAGAAATAAGAAAGATCCTATAAAATTATGTCTAATTATAAAATTATGCCTGACGTTTCAAAAGTGCCTGTAATTAGGTTTATTTGAAATAAAAAACATTTGATTTTGATTTTTATGATTCTCATTTTCTACAAAAAAGACATAATAAATGCAATAAAAAATACAATAATTTACAAAATGTACAGAATATAAAATATATACATAAATACAAAGACAAAAAGAAAAAAAAATCGAGTTTAAAACATAAAGCAAGTTATAAAACGTGTTTTTACACTTGCAAAAAAGGGGTGTAATGTTTTACTTGGTACATAAACCGCGGAGAACGTTAAAATAAATTGATAGTTTTCGGTCTGGTCTAGGTTATCTCGTAAAAAAACCTAGTTTTATTTTTTACTTAGGGCAAAATTTTATATCTCGGATTTGTTTGATGTAATCCATATTTTGTCAGCGTTTGTGTTTTTAACGTATTAAGAACCACTAAAGATCATTATTATTTTTACTTATAGGTATCGAAAAAGGTGACAGAGAAGCAGCTCCTTATGTAGGAATGTTTAGTAAGGTTGTAGTATGTTTTATTAATAATTACTACATAAAATATAAAGATTCGTGATTACAATTGAGGATTACTCTTTAAGACAGAATATAACCTGTGTTGGAACAGAGTTCGGTCTTCAAATTCTTCACAAAATGTCAATCAAAGCTATTAGCTAACGATCCTAACCTTTAATTGTATTTCAAATTATTATGTAGCGGGATGCGCTCCAGTTGAGTCCAAAACTCGTCGAGCAAACCCGATAGGATGTACATGAGTATAACCTTACATAATACTTTTAATTTTGTTATATCCAACTAGAGCGGTATTGTTAGGGATGAAAAAGTCCATGACCTAATTACCACCAACATAAAATTTACTTATATCACAATCCATTGCGTTACCACAACTTCAATTACTATAGATACTGCTATTAAACCCGTCAATGGATGACCCTCCATTCGAGTATCGCATAACCCGCCGCATGCCATAGTACGAGGCAATGCGGGCGTGTCGCCAAATGCCTGCTCATTTAGGTCAATGCGACCGATCGCATCGCGATACTAAAGCTGAAGCGAGATGTAGGTAGGTATGTTGGAAAGGTTTTTAAGTGACTTCGTTGAGTGCGCGCGGATCTTACAGTGGAATAGCATTTTAGGGTTGAGATGCATTTTGGAATGTGTATTTTGTGAATGTTGAGTGGAGAGGTTTTGTTGTAGTAACATAACAACATTGCATGACATCAAGCCTGTATTTTTTCGAAGGGGAAGGCAGAGGTGTATCATCATCATCAATTCAGCCGAAAGGGGTCCAGGGCTGGACCTGTCTTGCTCTTTCCGCATCCAGCGGATTCCCGCGATTTTCACTAGGTCGTCGGTTCACCTTGTGGGGGGCCTATCCACGCTGCGCGTTCCAGTACGTGGTCGCCATTCTAGAACTTTACGACCCCATCGGCCATCCATTCTGCGAGCAATGTGCCCCGTCCTCTGCCACTTATGTTTGGCAATTCTTCGGGCTAACGTCGGTTACCTTTGTTCTCCTGCGAATCTCCTCATTACTGATTCGATTATGCACGAGAGAGGTGTACACTGTATAGTACACCTACATTTCGCCAGTTGTGTCATCAGTCCCATGTAATAGGGGGAGAGCGTATTGCTACTAACCGGGTACAGTCGACTGCATGACAGTGGTAACACTTCAATTCGAAAACCGCCCTTACTGCTTACGAAATAAAGATGCTGCTAATGTCAAAGTGTTACCACCGACGTGCGGTCGACCGTACAAATCCAGAGACCGGCCTGCTACTGAGAATTTCCTAATGAAAAAATCCAATAAGACTTTGTACTTTTCTTTTTTGTACTTTGTAGGATATATTCTCCTTTCTTTTCTTCGTGGATATATTCGACTTTAGTTGTACGTGCAAATATCCGCGTCATAATCTCCAATGATCACAAGCATTGACCTCTCAAATGACGTGTGGCCGTGGTATGATCTGATCATATTTATAACGAATACTTTTAAGTGTTCCATTCTAAGGACTTATTGCTAAGCGTGGGTTCCTGGATTCGATTCCCGGATCGGGCAGTGTTATTGAGTTTTTTCATTAGAAAATTCTCAGCAGCAGCCCGGAGTCTGCTGAATGTGTGCCCGGTCAATGGCAATAGGCTCAACCCCTATTACATGGGACTTATAACATAACTGGCGAAATGTGGTTGTAATATACACCTCTGCCTATCCCTTTGGAGAATATAGGCGTGATGTTATGTTAGAGAGTACTGTGTATATTTGAAAGAAATAAAATAAACCATGTGTGCGGTCAGGGCAAACAAAAACCTGCTCGTGAAACAAAAATCTTACGTGACGCATTTTCTCTCGAATCACACTTACCGCAAGCCGCAATAAGGAACTTCGTTCTAAAACTTTTAAATTCGAGTTTGAATTGTATAATTTAGTATACAGTACAATGTGAAGTACTGTAATTTAAAAAAAAAATGTAAGTTGTTCCATTTGGTGAAATAAAGATTTATGATTATGATTATGATAGTAGTATTTTTTTTAAAAACTCTACCACAACTTATAAGACACAATTCCGACTGAACTAAATAAAATGTTAAGTACGAGTACACCCGTTTAAGGACCATCTATAAATACAACCAATAATTCAAAAATAAATAAACCAGGTGATTCAAAAAATATTAAATCGAATGGATTTCAACCGCGGACGGAACTTTAAGCGGTCAGTTCACTTCTTGTACCAAGCCACAGAAATTATGTGATTTATAGTTTTTATACAAATGATAAGTACTGTGATTGTATTTCATTGCAAAGCTGTTAGTATTAGCCCCCAATTAAGTGTCTTTTACTCATATTGAAGGGCCTTAAAATATGGAGAGCTTTATTTACATTTGATTTTGCATTAATTTATTGAACGTAGAGCCTAAAGTAGATATTATTATTACATTGGTATGTTAGTTTCATTACGACCAAATAGTTCCCCGGGTTCGAGATATTTAAATAAGTAATTTTACATAAGAAAACCCTACGTCATAAAAAATAAGAAGTCAATAAATTGCCTCTAACCCCTCAATATCTTTTAAAGTATCTCATTTAGAAGAAAATAATAATATTTAAATAAACTCCTCCAAACTGTTACCTCCTGCTACCTCAGGTGCAAACAGACGATTACTATTGAAAACATTGCCGTGATTTACTCTTAAACACTGCCAAGGGAAAAAAGGGGTAAGCAGGGCAGTCCCTACACCGATATTTGGACAGTTATAGTACGAATTAACTGTATTTATTATTCTTAATGCGGTCGTTTCATTGAAATGTTTGGCTTTTGTGATATTATTGTTACGACGGAGGGTTAAGCAGAGTGGACTTGAAATACTTCAACCTCGATTTTCCTGGACTTAGAGACGTTTTCAGCAGGCTGAAATGCATTTTCAGTCCGTATCAGAGGAGGCTCTATCACATACCAAAGAATCGAAATTTTGAGTAAGTTGCCGTTGTTTTCAGGCGCCTGAAACATGTTTTCAGGCCGTTTCAGGAGCCAACAAATCCGATGCCGACATTTCCTGAAAACCCATTTTCAGGCGTTTTCAGGACCCCTTATGGCCATTTGACACCCACATGTAAAATTGTTAAAGAGTGAGCGAGATAGAGCTAAATATCAGACAAGGATAGACGAAGAACCTTCTGGAATAGAGTGAGCAGGATAGAGCTAATATAAGACAAGGATAGACGAGATTCGACAAGCTTCGAGAACATTCCATTGTAGAAGTGAGTGAGTGAGATAGAGGATAGATGAGGTTCGACGAGGTTCGAGAACTGTCTATTTCGAGAATGTGCAAGTGAGAAAGAGTTATCTTATGACAAGGATAGATGACGTTCGAGGACTTTCTAGTACCACGACTCGCGGCCTATATAAACGGCGCAGCTCAGCGCCAGTGGAGTTCAGTTGGAGTTCAGTTTGGATCAAGCGATACAAGCGATAACATCGAAGCGATATTCGGAGCGATTTAACTAGTAACTTTGTGTGTTAATAAGCGATTCAGTGTAATTGTTCAGTAATAAAGTGTTCTCTACGCATTTAATCGGCTTTCTATCCATATACGAACCCCCAGCTCGTAACATTTGGTGTCAGAAGTGGGATAGAAAATGCCGATTACGCCAAGAGAGGAGGAACCGACTGGTAATGAAACGCCGAGTCGGATGCAGACGAGACAGTTAACGGCGAGACAGACAGCTCAGGACGCATCAAGAACTATGAGTCAGGAGGAGGTCGTCCAACAGGGACCTCAGCCTCAAGGTGGGAATAACGATATTACCAGCTTATTCAATTTGATGCAGCAAATGGCAAGAATGCAGGAAGAGCAATTACGCGAAACACGCGAACTAGTTACAAGGCAGAAAGAGCAAGTACGCGAAACACGCGAACTAGTTACAAGGCAGAAAGAGCAAGTACGCGAAACACGCGAACTAGCCACAAGGCAGGAAGAGCAAGTACGCAGACAGGAAGAGCAAGCCGCAAGGCAAGAAGAGCGGTTCTGTAGAATGGAGAAGATATTTGAGCGAGGAGTAATATTGGAGGAACTCTATCTTTCTTTAAAAAATAAACAAGATGAGGTAGAGATTAAGGTTGATCAAGCTGTCGTTAGTGAAGCAGACATATCCGAACAAGATGATGCCAATAAGAGCCAGGAATCGGACGATGACGAATATGAAGCAAATGATGGTGAAGATGAAGTTAACATGTATCAAGAAACTGAAGATGACTCAGAAGATACAGATGGCACGTTCAACCCGAGCGGGTCGGAGGAGGACGATAGCGACTTCGACCCGGAGGTGGGCGAGGGAGTGGTGGGCGCCACACAGCGCCGCAAGTCGTTGAGCCGCTGCCGCTCCGCTGGCGAGCCCGCCACGCACGGCCGCAAGGTCAAGGGCAAGAAGGGATGGCCAAGTAACCTGAGTCACGGTCGAAAAGCAGAGTCAAACAGCGAAGAAGAAAGTAAAAAGTCGGAGAATGAGAGCGAGAACGAGTCCGGAAGCGATACAAAGGTGTCCGAGCAGGAGCTCAAGTCGAAGCGTGGGCGGACAGCGGCAGCAGCACCGGCACTCGTGGCAAGAGGCCGCAAGGGTGCGCTGGCTAAGAATGTCAACGCTAAGGCCACGCCCGTCAAGCGGAAAGCACTCACACCACCTGCACAGAAGAAGGCACCCGCTGCCAAAGACGCGGGGCCACCAGCGAAGAAGAACAAGAAGGCTTCCTCAGACAAGAAGTACGGCGAGGGCAGCGTGAAACTCAAGGAAGAAGGTAGCGCCGAGGAGTCCAACACGCCCGTCGACGAGAAGACCAAGTGGCCGTCCACTGACGAAGAGATCAAGACGTATGACCCTGGAGGGTGCAAACCTAATTGGGATGGGCCGTCACGAAGATCAACGATGTCAAGTACCGAATCCGAAAGGACGGACGCAATCGACCGAAGATTGTACACATTGATTGACTGGCCCGGTACTACGGAGATAATGATGCTCGGGACGAGCATGTCTTAGGAGGGGGTAGTGTTACGACGGAGGGTTAAGCAGAGTGGACTTGAAATACTTCAACCTCGATTTTCCTGGACTTAGAGACGTTTTCAGCAGGCTGAAATGCATTTTCAGTCCGTATCAGAGGAGGCTCTATCACATACCAAAGAATCGAAATTTTGAGTAAGTTGCCGTTGTTTTCAGGCGCCTGAAACATGTTTTCAGGCCGTTTCAGGAGCCAACAAATCCGATGCCGACATTTCCTGAAAACCCATTTTCAGGCGTTTTCAGGACCCCTTATGGCCATTTGACACCCACATGTAAAATTGTTAAAGAGTGAGCGAGATAGAGCTAAATATCAGACAAGGATAGACGAAGAACCTTCTGGAATAGAGTGAGCAGGATAGAGCTAATATAAGACAAGGATAGACGAGATTCGACAAGCTTCGAGAACATTCCATTGTAGAAGTGAGTGAGTGAGATAGAGGATAGATGAGGTTCGACGAGGTTCGAGAACTGTCTATTTCGAGAATGTGCAAGTGAGAAAGAGTTATCTTATGACAAGGATAGATGACGTTCGAGGACTTTCTAGTACCACGACTCGCGGCCTATATAAACGGCGCAGCTCAGCGCCAGTGGAGTTCAGTTGGAGTTCAGTTTGGATCAAGCGATACAAGCGATAACATCGAAGCGATATTCGGAGCGATTTAACTAGTAACTTTGTGTGTTAATAAGCGATTCAGTGTAATTGTTCAGTAATAAAGTGTTCTCTACGCATTTAATCGGCTTTCTATCCATATACGAACCCCCAGCTCGTAACATTATTAATCGTTCATAATAATGCTATTGTGTGTGCGGGATTTTAAAGAGTAACCATAAAGTTTTGGTTAATTGATGTGTGGATGTGAAATGATATACCTGCTGCTCAATTTGATTTTAATACAACGTAATATGTTAATAACCGAGTCCGTGTGGTGCCGGACATAAATAATTGCACCAACCTTATTTCTTCTCATGGATGTCGTAAAAGTGGCGACTAAGGGATTCACCAGAGGATGGGCAGTAGCGTTCTATGAGTATTAAACCAACCAACTGCAATTGCCAACCCGCCTGCCTAGCGTGGCGATTATGGCATATCCCCCTTTAATTGAAGGAGGGCCTATGTCCAGCAGTGGACGTCTTTTGGCTGAAATGATGATGATGATGACGCATATGTTTATAAACACTAATTGAAGTAATTTGTGGCAGGAACTTTACAATGATTATTTAATTTTAAACTACAGTACAGTACTGTACTTTTTCTCTAGAGAGTCAACATTCTATATTCTAACCTTTTGCGTATATCTCCGTGCAAGTTATTTACGAATTTGACTTTTAGAATTTACGTAAGAAGATGGGCCATAGGCGTCTGCACCAGAATTAAGTGTGCGTATCGATTTTCTGGGTTATGAGGGGAAACGACCCGTTATGGCTTTCGAGGGTAAACGTAATGTACTTTTACTAAATATAGCATTAGCTATGTTGTGTGCTTCTTTGTGCATGGCTTTGGATATAGTGACTATATCAGACATGTATGTATAGTTAAAATGCAAATAGGGTTTGACGTTTAGAAAATCAGAAGACGGATGTTTTATGCTATGGATTGGAAAACAGGCTGAACGTCGACCTCAAAGGAATGGTTACTTGGCTGTCACTGAAAAGCAGCGCTGTGTTCCTGCTCCAGGCATGTGGCACAGCAATTTGCTAAGTTAAGGCCGATTTGCGCGGATGTGACGCATATCTTACCAAATTTTCCGATTCTGTTCCTGTTTTAAAATATTTGCGTTTGTTTTTTTATTTTTGATGAATTTGTGCGTTACTCTAGACTTTCTTTCTTTTTTGTCTTACCTACCTACCTAGAATGATAAGCAGAGATTACCCATCAAGTTTCTCGGTAATAAAAAAATAGGAGTGTATAAGGTAGGATAATCTGTTTGGCTCCGTATCGCAACGTCCCATCGCATCGTGGCATCGCCTTGTACTTCAGTAGCTTGTTGCTAGGCGAGTTATAATGTGTTTGTGTGTGTTTCGAAGAATAATAGCGTATTATTTTTAAATAACAAAGCGTTACGGGGAATAAAGGCGTAGGCACTGTCATAATAAGCCTACGTAATAAATAAATACTAAATAGCACCAATAGCACTTAATCGGATTTACTTTTTAGGGTTCCGTAGTCCTACAAGGAACCCTTATAGTTTCGTCATGTCCGTCCGTCTGTCCGTCTATCCGTCTGTCCGTCTCTCCGTCTGTCCTAATCCTTTACAGCTTAATAACTTCTACAGTTATAAACATAAGTAAATGAAATTTTGTTAAAAAATGGTTTAGATATAGATCTCAATTTTAAAAGAATAAAAAATCTTGGTAACGTTTTTTAGGGGTGGCGCCCATACATGTGAAATGGGGATGAACATTTTTTTTTCGCTGCACCTCCTCGTGTGGGGTATCATTGAATAGGTCTACTAAAATGAAGGTAATGTTTCATACATCACTTTTTTATCAGGTGTACCATCTGCGAAATATAGCCCACCAAAGTGGCTTACAATGTGTCCCCCCCCCTGCCATTTCCAAACTATGCAACGTAGAAACTTGTAATCTTCCACGTTGATAGACTTTTATAAAAACTCTCTTTTAAAATTATTTCGAGTATAATATGATTATAATTTTTTGAGTTATAGTGATAAAACTGAAAAATACTTTTTTTTTAATTATTTTTTTTCCGTGGGGAAATCCTCATGGACGCACTCCGCCCGGGGTAGGCAGAGCCAGTGTCGGACTCTTACCGACTAAAACCACCACGGTGTTCCTTCAACTACCTTAGCCGGGGGCGTGGGAACCCGTGAGTATTCACACAACCACCCCCGACAGGTCCTGGCCCGCCTCAAGCAGGCAAGCCCCTTCTCCCCGTGCGGCCTAACGTTGGCCGCACCCTCCTCGATGGCGCACACGGAACACTGCACGCCACCTCACCTCATGGGCCTTTACCAGCTGCGCCAACTACGCTGGCTGTGCCAGCTACGCCAGCTGCTGGTCGGGCAGCAGACTGCCCCGAGTCTGCTGCTCGCAGGCCATACCTCGCGTAATTTTTTATGGAGGTTTTCTTCCTCGCGGTTCGGGTGGTGAAGCCAAGACCCTCGGTCCCAAGAGGCGCGAGAACACTACTTAGCGGGCACTCCTGGGGTTACGAGATCGACGGGGGCAGGGAAGGACAGTCCCCCCGCTGCCTGCCCAGTAGCAGGGTGAGTGCACACCGGGCCCGCCCCTGCTCCTCCACTGTGCCCTCTGCTGATATCAGAGGGACACGTGGAACAACTCCCCACTGGCCCAGAACAGGCCCCACCCGCGCCAGAATATTCGCCACAGGCAATAAAATCCCCCGAAGGTTAATCCCTCGACAGGATTTTATTGTCCGTGCCCAGGATGCACCAGCCAAACAACTGCCGATCCCTCCAGACGTGGACACGTCTGGACAGAAGGACAAGCAGCCGTCAGGCACACGTGGAGGTTTTCTGGCCAGCACCCCAAACTGAAAAATACTTGAGACGTCCTAGTTCATAGGTCATTGACCTAAGATAAAAATTCATCTTTTGATAGAATTTTGCATTAATTTATTGAACGTAGAGCCTAAAGTAGATATTATTACATTGGTATGTTAGTTTCATTACGACCAAATAGTTCCCCGGGTTCGAGATATTTAAATAAGTAATTTTACATAAGAAAACCCTACGTCATAAAAAATAAGAAGTCAATAAATTGCCTCTAACCCCTCAATATCTTTTAAAGTATCTCATTTAGAAGAAAATAATAATATTTAAATAAACTCCTCCAAACTGTTACCTCCTGCTACCTCAGGTGCAAACAGACGATTACTATTGAAAACATTGCCGTGATTTACTCTTAAACACTGCCAAGGGAAAAAAGGGGTAAGCAGGGCAGTCCCTACACCGATATTTGGACAGATATAGTACGAATTAACTGTATTTAGTCCGTGTGGTGCCGGACTTAAAGAATAGCACCACCCTTATCTCTTCTCATGGGTGTCGTAAAAGGCGACTAAGGGATTCACCAGAGGATGGGCAGCAGCGTTCTCTGAGTATTTAACCAACCAACTGCGATCGCCAACCCGCCTGCCAAGCGTGGCGATTACGGCATATCCCCCCTTAATTGGGGGAGGCAGTCCAGCAGTGGACGTCTTTCGGCTGAAATGATGATGATGAACTGTATTTATTATTCTTAATGCGGTCGTTTCATTGAAATGTTTGGCTTTTGTGGTATTATTAATCATTCATAATAATGCTATTGTGTGTGCGGGATTTTAAAGAGTAACCATAAAGTTTTGGTTAATTGATGTGTGGATGTGAAATGATATACCTGCTGCTCAATTTGATTTTAATACAACGTAATATGTTAATAACCGAGTCCGTGTGGTGCCGGACATAAATAATTGCACCAACCTTATTTCTTCTCATGGGTGACGTAAAAGGCGACTAAGGGATTCACCAGAGGATGGGCAGCAGCGTCCTCTGAGTATTTAATCAACCAACTGCGATCGCCAACTCACCTGCCAAGCGTGGCGATTATGGCATATCCCCCCCCCTTTTGGGGGAGGCCCATGTCCAGTAGTGGACGTTTTTCGGCTGAAATGATGATGATGATGATGATATATGTGGTGGGTTAAAATGCTGTCGAAATTATAGTGGGTTTAGGAATAAATTAAGTGCTTCAATCTTTTATTAGCGAGATTCCGTCCAACTTTTTTATCCGTCAGAGCGTGACAGGTACTGCCTGGTCAGCGAATGTCTAAATGTTATTTTACGTTTTACTAGTCACTATCAACTAGTCTTGTACACGGTGCATGTAACTGAAGCAAGTAATGGGGCAGACTATATGCGCGGGCTTCTCGTGCGGGCTAACACGGTACATTCATAAGGCACTGGACCCGCACACTAAGTAACACGGTTGTTTACACGATGCATATAACCAGCGCAAGTGCCTCAATATGCGCATGTTACCAGCACCATAACTCATAATATTTTACGTTCACAATCCTATTTTGAATTTCAGTGATACAATAGCAACTCAGTCATAAAAGTGCATAATATAATACAATGGTCACTCGAAAAACATCGGATAGGTGCACTAACAAAAAATATGAATGAATCGAAAATCGATATAATGTGTATGTCGCGGGGGGCGGAAGCGGATGTGGCGCCATAAATCCGCTGTTCGAGTCCGCCCAGCGAACTTCCGGGTGGAAAATGTGCGCCCGCCCTACTGCCGGCATTTTGGTGGTTAGGCTTTTTCGTGGTTTTAGCTTTTATGTCTAGTTATATAGCAATAATAAGCAATGAAATAACTTTTTAGGGGCGTTTAGTTAGGCTTCTGGATATAACATGGGTATATTTACTCCATAGATTGTTATAGCAATTTCTTGTTGTTTTGTCTACTTCAATGTCAAGCGTATCGGTTACATGTGATTGGCATGATATCGTTCATAAATTGCATCTTTAGGATAAAAGTCGGGTCAATGTCCACTATTGCCATGTTATCCCTCACGAACTATAAACATAGTACAATTATCTTAATAATTTCTTAGATTTTCGCGATCAGTACACATTATAATAAAACAAAGTTTAACCGGATTAAATCGCGTATTGCCAAGCTTAAGTGGCAGTAGGCGGGGCACATTGCTCGCAGAAATGATGGCCGATGGGGCAGTAAAGTTCTGGAGTGGCGACCGCGTACTGGAAGGCGCAGCGTGCGTAGGCCCCCCACAAGGTGGACCGACGACCTGGTGAAGGTCGCGGGAACCCGCTGGATGCGGAAGGCGCAGGACCGGTCGTTGTGGCGATACTTGGGGGAGGCCTATGTCCAGCAGTGGACGTCTTTCGGCTGAAATGATGATGATGATGATGATGAAATCGCGTACCTATATTATTTAAATTGGTTTTCCTGACGTTTCCAAAGCTTTGCAGCATTTCGTCGTCGCAGGTAGACTAAGATGACAAGCGTCTTTACAGATATTTCTAAAAATTGTTTTAATCTACCGTACAATATTATTAATTAAAATCGTTTCGATGCACGCAGTAATCACTCACAATATCATTATCTTTTACAGTGTTGCGTGCTGTTTGGGACTTGATTATTTTTAGGACTGGGTTCCAAACAGGTGGTAGCTGCCAACCATCTTCTCTATAAAAATTAGGATGTTTTTTAATTTTAATAGCCTCACGGAGCATTCTAGGTACATATCGGTTTTTCTTCGCCAGAACTTGTGGTTAATCAAATCGAAGAAAATGGTTGGGTTTGTCCAGGGCATGTTCACACACTGCAGACTTTGTGACGCTCCACATCATCATTTCAGCCGAAATGATGATGTGGAGCGTCCTTTGTCCACTGCTGGACAAAGGCCTCCCCCAAAGGGGGGGTGGGATATGCCATAATCACCACGCTTGGTGGGTTGGCGGTCGCAGCTGGTTGTTTAACTACTCAGAGAACGCGCTGCTGCCCATCCTCTGGTGAATCCCTTAGTCGCATTTTACGACACCCATGTGAAGAGATAGGGTACTGCGTACACTAGTACATTATTCCATGATGCATGGTTATCTTTGACATGACACTTGACAAGATGACAGAATGCATCAGTAAGGAGGGGTCATCATTCATCATCATTTCAGCCGAAAGACGTCCACTGCTGGACATAGGCCTCCCCCAAGTATCGCCACAACGACCGGTCCTGCGCCTTCCGCATCCAGCGGATTCCCGCGACCTTCACCAGGTCGTCGGTCCACCTTGTGGGGGGCCTACCCACGCTGCGCCTTCCAGTACGCGGTCGCCACACCAGAACTTTACTGCCCCATCGGCCATAATTTCTGCGAGCAATGTGCCCCACCCACTGCCACTTAAGCTTGGCAACTCTTCGGGCTATGTCGGTTACTTTCGTTCTCCTGCGAATCTCTTCATTTCTGATTCGATCACGCAGGGACACTCCGAGCATAGCCCTCTCCATTGACCTTTGAGTGACTTTGAGCCTTCTTATCAGGCCCATTGTGAGCGACCACGTTTCAGTGCCGTAAGTAATTACTGGCAACACACACTGGTCAAAGACTTTAGTCTTGAGTCACTGCGGTATGTAAGGAGGGGTAAACTTCCGCTATTACCTTGCTATTAAACCATAGTAAAAATCACGAAATATAGTAAAAATTAGGAAAGAAGAAGACATTATATTCCTTTATGTATCTTTCTAGAACAACTTTAAAAATAGCCTGAAACGACTACATTGTGTAACAACAGCATTGCAAAAGAAGTTTTAATGTCCTCTCCAAACATTGTATGGCTTTCGACTTAACTGTTTGATAACGTTCGCTACCAACGAAGATTGATTTGGCTCTGATGCCGCGCCATCCATCACTCGCTCAGTAAACACGCCTCTTACTTGACAATGCCAATAAGTGTCAATGTATCCTATAAATAACTAAAATTTCGTTCGACTTATGAGACTTGGCACGACGTGTATTGAATGTCAACCGTTTGTTTGGGGAATAACTATTAGTTTTCTCGGCAGGTGTAGTTTTGAGAATTCATGAACGATGTTCTAGGTATCATTGTACCAACATTATGGATTCTCAGTAAATCGGTTTGTGGGGATATACAAGTTGTAACAGAATAGAAGTTTTAAAAAAACATACCAATCGATTCTCCTAGTCATTCTGAACAAAATGACACCTGACATTCTCAATGACAGAGAACCACCCATAGAGAAAGGGAAAAGAGAGGTTAGAATATGTTCGGTAACAGAGAAGACCAAAAAGCGACATTCTCAAAGACAGGGAACCATCCAGAGAGAGGGAGAAGAGAGGTTAGTATATGTTCGGTACAAAGAAGACCAAAAAGCAAAATTCTCAAAGACAGAAAACCATTCAGAGACGGGGAAAAGAGAGGTTATAATACCTATGTTCGAATATCTTCGATATTTCTGTTATGATCGTGACAAAAGAGCCATTATACTGGCTTTTAATAACCGAGCACATACTTTGTCCATCTTCAATTTCATTGTAATTTCGCACGGAGCCATCACGCAAGTTTTCGACAAGGGTGTGTTCAGACACAGTTAGTATTCGCGAGCCTAATGGAAAGAACAAAAGCCTCCGTTGACGTGGGCGCAAAGGCGTGTGAAACAAAATGTGTTCAAACATATGTGAGGAGCTTCGCTTACAAGGGATAGTTACTTGACTGGAAAACTTATGAGAAATGCTTAGGGTTATTTGATTTGAATGTCTTTTTTGTTGTAAGCATTATTGTGTGACTTGTAATACTTTTGGCTGTAAGTTAAACTGGCTTTTAAATTCTAAGTCTTTTTATAACTAGAAAAATAGCTAAATATCGTTATCATCAATCAACTCAGCCTATCACAGTCCGCTGCTGGATATAGGCCTCTCCCGAATTGCGCCACAACACTCGGTCCTCTGCTAAAAATACAAAGAAATAATTCTGCAAAGCCAAAGAAGCAGAAATCTATGTATGTTAAATCTAAAATTAATTTGATTGTTCGAAATCACTAGGCTGAGCTATTAAGAATAAACTCTATGGGAAGGAGGACCGTTAAAAAACCGGGATAACGAAAAGAAACAGAATAACAGAGAGAAAGTAGTATTATTTTCTGCAACCACCTCAGATTTCCTAAACAAACACACAACACTCAGCAATAACTACCAATTGCATCGAATCCGCACTATCCTATCTCCAATAAACTTTTATGCGCATGCACCACCAGGACATAAATATAAAGAGAGCGCGGCACTCGCCGTCCGCAATCACAACGCTCCCGCACTGCCTAGGGCCGTTGCGTATCTGTAATTCCCATCTCTCGGTACAAAGCCCCGTTGATTACAGCGCAACCCGCGGCGACGCAGCCTGCCGTCTGAACGCAGCGTAATGCGTCTCTCCGCCCCTTGTGAACACTGCCTTTTTATTTCACGATCAATGAGGGTGTCAGATAGATAGGGCTTCGTGAAATTTGTTTAAAAAAACTAGCGTTTTTAATGTAAGGTTTGCGTTCGTCAGTTGATTGAAAGGTATCTGGGTGTTTGATCTCGAGACTGGCCTCGTTTTTGTAGGGTTATGTTGGAATTGTTTTAAAATTGGGTGTTACCATGCTTTGTAATTTTACTAGGGCAGTTATCGTTGAACCCAACGTAAAAGCAGAAGCAAATATATGAATTTAAAGTGGGATGGGACTGACAAAGGCTTTGTGAAATATGTAAATCAAAGTTGTAGTGATTGAAGTACAGTTACAGTTGTTGTAACAGTCAGTACTTGAATTGCAGGGAACAGAACAGTTTCTGTAATAATTCGGTAGTGGACTACTGTTAAAAAATACCTATAATCTTATGTTATTTAGACAAGGTACAAAAACGACAACATTGTTGAAAATTATAATAAAATCCATGAGAAAATGGATGAGATACACGCTTTTTAAGTTTTTGGAGCGGACGTTTTATATCCTTGTCGTGCGAAACGGATATTGTACAGAGCATGTATAATAAGTTTAAGGTACAGAGATATGTCAAGTTTCTATAGAGGTTTTGAACAATGACGTCAAACTTTGATAGTGCTGTCTCCGTCTAGTGAACAAATTTAAATCGCTTGGACATATTTAATTGGTTTTTTCACTGTTGCTTATTTTTCTTGAAGAAGTTTCGAGATTTCTAATAAAAACTAATAAAAAAAATTGTTACATTACCTATTGTTCCTTCACATGTTATGATTATGAGAATAGTACTATGAAAGTATTAAGAGGTAGTATTTCTGCAACGGAAAACAAAATAAAAAAAGCTATAAATTCAAGTCGTCTAGAATTTCACCTTGAACCCATTCAGCAAATTTAGTTTTGATTCAATTTCTACTTTAATCAATCTAGGTGCTATATGAGTAGCACTTTAAATCTCTTAAAGTAGTTATACAAAATTATATTTGTGGCTAAATTAGTTTTTCAAATCTAATTTCGGAGTGCGAAACTTATTTCTTTCTTAATAGAAGTTTCTTGAGATGCAAGTGAGAAATATGTTTTATTTTCAGCTCGCTATTTCGTGAAAGTACTATGCAAGATATTCTCTACGGAACGTACCCAGAAAATTAGGAGGACAAACTTAGGTATAGAAGTTTTTAAACATTCGCGAATTGTACTCATATTGAACTCTGTTTACGGGACTTTTCGCGCACAATTAAATCAAGAGTCTGCTCGTGACCACGGCCAATGCAACTTGGCCGTAACGTCGAGGTTAGTCAAAATCACAGACCAGTAAGCCTCAAGACGCCGCATAAACAAAGTTTTGCATGAGAACACAGTCGTAAAATATTGGCGGCGACCGGGGGGCGGACGGCGCGTTATGATTGGTCGGCTCAAATGTTCGGTGATATGATTGGTGCCGCTCGCTGACGGAGTGACGTCCCGATTGGTGGCTGGGCGTAAAATATGCAGTGCTACTGCATATGCTTCCTGACCGGGGGTATCCGGCTAATAGGCGTCTACATGCTTACTGGTCTGTGGTCAAAATGTATGTATGTGTAAATTTATTTGAGAATGAAGGAATCTTATACCTTGTATGTTTATTTGTAGTTTTTTCAGAAACTTGTTAACGGCTTCTTACGTTTAAAGGCACGCGTCTACATATCGGTATCGTACGCATCGGACGGATCGCATTGTATTAAAAAATGTGGATGACGTCATCGGCATGACTTAAAAATTTATTATAATTATGATATAGAATTAATTGCTATTTTATTTAATGATTTATATTAATGTATGCTACTATTCGAATTGTATTAAATTGTTGTGCCCAACAGGGTCCATGTGGACTTGTAATATTATTAAGACCTTGTAAAAACACATGGAAATGCAATAAAGAATTGAATTGAATTGATTGAATTGCATCCGAATGTTAATAAAGAAAATCAGATTGCTGATAGAAATTCGTCTGCAATCCGTACGCTGCGGATAGGTGGACACACTACGCTACACAGATTCGTTTAATGCGATCCGTACGACACGTATGATACCGATGAGTCGACGCCTGCCTTTCAGAAGAAAATAAAGGTAGTAAAACATAATGACACTAAAATCAGTAGGTACTTGCTCATTACTGTCTGTCTCTTTCTAAGGTCTCTTTTGCTAAAAAATAAGATATTTTTACATGCCACAAAGAAGTGGCGAGATTTCAGTTCAAAATGGAACGACTAATATCTAACTTTGTACAAAACCAGGTTTGAGCGTAATTGCCTCTTCAAAATTTCCACAAAGATCTGTGAATACCAGAATATTCTACCTACATTTTCCAGTAAAAATTCGAGGCTTTTCGTAAATGCCTCATTTTTATATCACAATAGACACGAGGCTTAAACTTGTATAAGATCGTCTTAATATTAAATAGCCCTGGGTTTACATGAGGGAATTTATGCCTCTGACCGCGGGATGTTATGGACGTCTGAAGGGCAGCATGTGTGACCTCCATAATATTTTTATGTTATTTTAACTTTGGTCATAACGGACATTATGTACTGACCAGTTTTATTTGACCCCTGAATATGTCTTAATCGTTAGGGTATTGAGGTCAGTGCGTATTGGGTACGTGTTAGTATGTATCCTTTTGGGTGTCTGATGTATATTCGTCCGAGTACCTATATTTTATTCAAGGTTCAGTTAATGTAGGTATATACATAAAATATCAATATGTTTTACCTACACGATCAGTATTACTAACCAAATAATATGAGCTCAACTGCCAATTAAAATAACGCAATAGTTAAGCAATGGACGTCGTCTTTACAAGATGATTTGGTATACGAGGAGTTATGGTTATGATACACACTAGCACAAAATTCTGGTTTTAGCTTTGTTTAAAGTTTGAGTTCGAAACATACGGTTTTATTTTTAAAAAAACGAGCTTCGTACTTAAACACTACACCACTATATTTTAATTACCAAAAAAAACTTTAAGATTAGGCTCTGCTCATCCCTCTTGCACAAATTTTAGTATAGGACCAAATCGGAAATCGTGGAATAAAAATCTGTTGTTCCATAGGACATAAATATTAGATACTAAACTCGATCAAAATGCTCAGCTCAAATTAACATCGACGACGTCTGTGGTCTAGTGGTTCGAGTGTCGGACTGCTGATCACGAGGTCGTGGGTTCGATTCCCACAGAACACAAATATTTGTGTGATGAACATAAGTGTTTGTGTTTCTTACTGGTCTGGGTGTTTCTTATGTATTATAAGTATGTATTTACAAAAAAAAAGTATATAAGTATTTTATCCATTGCCTAGTACCCATATTACAAGCTCTGCTTAGTTTGGGACTAGATGGTGCTGTGTAAAATGTCCCAAAAATATTTATTTATTTATTTTTATTTATTTAATGTAAACCTGCCGTGATTTTTTCACGATTACAATGTTGATGCCATTGTAAAAGTTGTGAAGAACCTACCCATAAAGTATGTTTGGTAATTAAAAAATAGTGGTGAATACCTCAGAACAGAATAACTTGTATAATAGTAGACAGCACGATATTATAAATTAAATAGGTAGGTATTCCTTTTGTTTCCCGTCATAGTTGAATTTTTTGTGGTAAGTTTACGTCGGTTTAATAGTATTACGGGACTTGGAGTTTGCCCTTCAAACGTTTGATTATTCATCATCATTTCAGTCGAAAGTCGTTCACGGCTGGACATAGGCCTCCCTCAATGGGGGGATATGCCATAATCACCACACTTGGCAGGCGGGTTGGCGATCGCAGTTGGTTGAATAAATGCTCAGAGAACGCTGCTGCCATCCTCTGGTGAAACCCTTAGTCGCCTTTTACTACACCCTCGATAAGAGATGGGGTGGTGCTATATTCTTTGTGTCCGGCACCACACGGAACAAAACTGATGAAATATTGTATTGAGTGATGTTGAGTGAAGTCTAGAAACGTTTGAGGAAACATATTAGAATATGGGTGTAAATGTTTGCCCTTCAAACGTTTGATTATTCTTCCTCCAAAAATATCATAAGCCGAACCACTCAACAATTAAATTCCAAACTCCATTTTTTCTTTAATTTCAGTCAGATCATTAATATTGTCTTTATAGTCAAGTTTTTGTTTACTAATGAAATAACCGTTGTTTGTTTCGTCACTGTTCGGTATACGAGGCCACTATCACGTGATGGATGACCCTCGGACGGAATCAATCTTCGTTGGAACTAACGCATTGTCTTTGTAACTGGTTCGCAGATACCAAGGTTTGATATTTCTTTTGGAATGTAGTGGAGGAATGTTTTATTGTTTTATCCATACAAAGTGTGAATGACGGTACAAAATTAAATAAAACCACGTAAAGAGTATCACGTTACCATCGATACCATGGTACAAAATGTTCAAATGGCTCTTTTAAGACCTACTTCAAATGACAAGTCTTCTCCAGCTTTGTGTGTTATCTCCATAACATTGAGGGATTCTCAGCGGAAAAAGCACATATACTCTCACAAGTCTCTAGTATCACGTTCTCTGCCTTTAGACAAAAAATCAAAGAATCCAGTTATTATAATAAAACAAGTTTAACCGGATTTTAATCCAAGTAAATTATTTTCATTTTAATATTTTGATTGCAGGACCATTTTCCTGGGCAAAGATCATTACGTTACAGACCTGTGCGAATCCATAATTATTTAAAACTCTTTTTC
Source organism: Asteroscopus sphinx (assembly GCA_949699075.1). Classification (NCBI taxonomy): domain Eukaryota; kingdom Metazoa; phylum Arthropoda; class Insecta; order Lepidoptera; family Noctuidae; genus Asteroscopus; species Asteroscopus sphinx. The sequence goes on from OX453017.1 coordinate 10,613,365, forward strand.
AATGGTTACAGATGATTACAAATGGTGTTAGGTAATCGACGTAGCCCGAAGAATTGCCAAACTTAAGTGGCAGTGGGCAGGGCACATTGCTCGCAGAACGGATGGCCGATAGGGCCGATAAGTTCTGGAGTGGCGAATGCTACGAATGTACTGGAAGGCGCAGCGTAGGTAGGCCCTCCACAAGGTGGACCGACGACCTGGTGAAGGGCGCGGAAATCTGCTGTGGCGTGGCTGTGGCTGGTGTGGCGATACTTGGGGGAGGCCTATGTCCAGCAGTGGACGTCTTTCGGCTGAAATTGTGATGATGATGACAAATGGTGTTACGTACTTATTATTTCGATATTAAATACATTAACTTATGTGTTTGAAATGCTTCTATAATCTAATAATAACCGTGTTTTCATTTAATGGCATTTCTTCATCTTCATTCTATAAGTATATCAAAAGCCTATTGCAGACTGGATATTTCTTCATTTAAAAGTTCGAAAGTATGGCATGAAAACGGTCATATACTTTCGTGCTGAAATGTCAAAAACATTTTATGTATTTGAGCTACGGGAATTGCTAGTACCTGTGTATACAGCGTGTATTCTAAAGCTGAAACAATACTTATTATAAGTATATACCTTAAGTATTGTTTCACCGGGTTGGTGATTTATGATGACCCGGAAAAGGCAAACAATACGTAAACTTTGTCGTTACTGAGTTTGATTTTTAAGTTTTCATATAAATTTTCCTGTTTACAACCCTAGAAATTGGCTGATGACGTAAATAAAGTCCCTGTACAATTATTAAGTTGAGATAGACCACACAAAATATGGATAGAAAATACGTTTTCGTAAAAACCTATTTGTACGTAATATAATATTGGTTTTAAATTATAGGTAAAATCCTGGGGCTGACAAAAACGCAGAAGCAGCTGAGAGTCCGGAAGAATGCCGAAATCGAAGAGCTGGTGGCCGAGCCTAATATTATTGGCGTGTTTAAAGCACAACGTCTGCGATGGCTCGGCCACGTCGAACGCATGGGGGAGGATCGATCGAAGAGAGCGTATCTGGGCTAAACAACTGGACGTAGACCGTCACTCCATATATCGCTGGGGAGATGCTGTGGAGGCTGATCAGCGAGAGCTTCAGGCTACCAACTGGCGAGATATCGCGCAAGATCGTCTAAAGTGGAGAGTTCTCATTTTAGAGGCCATGACTCACTTTGGGTCGCTGAGCCAGAGGAGTAAGTAAATAATAGGTACACACTGTATAATACTAGCTTCCACCTGTGACTTTGTCTGTGTAAACTTTTCCAATCGTATTGATTTGGTGGTTGAATTTTGGAAAACCATTTCTTAGTGCACGCATACGTAATGTTAGAAACCTCTGTACAACATTTCTGTACAAGTTTCTAGATCCAGTGGTTTGGGCTGTGCATTGACCGTCAGTCCGTCAGTCAATAACTTATTTATTAGAATTCATATTCAAATTCATTTATTTGCCAGAATGTAGGTGTACAAGTATGATCTGAAGAGAATACATAATTGTATATCTAAGTAGTTTATTGTATTGATATTTAAGTACTAGTTTAATGTAGGTGTATAGTAATTTGTATAGTGTAAAGACAGTAATTTAATTTCGAGGTGAGGTGTCAATTACACCCTTTACGACCTGTCATTTGACTGACCTAGTATTTTCTTGGTAAAATAGGGTGGTCTTGTACTGTCCGTTCGTGCCATAGCTATTAGTAATTTCTTAAGGTACTTATATTATGGAAGAAAATCGAAAAAAATTTGAAGCTTCTTTGTAAAGCTTGGAAATTTCAAGTCCAGAGACGGTGAAGCAGATTGACGGCAGTTTTGTTTTGCTTGCTCAACCAGCTTGTCGCACACGATAAGCGGCTCGATCAAGCATAAGGCATTTTTACTCATATTGTACGAATTCTTACAGCAATATTAATAAGAACAAAAACTCCTTTTCATTCTGTTGTTGCTTAAAATTATTCATCATCATCATCATCATTTCAGCCGAAAGACGTCCACTGCTGGACATAGGCCTCCCCCAAGTATCGCCACAACGACCGGTCCTGCGCCTTCCGCATCCAGTGGATTCCCCCGACCTTCACCAGGTCGTCGGTCCACCTTGTGGGGGGCCTACCCACGCTGCGCCTTCCAGTACGCGGTCGCCACTCCAGAAATTTACTGCCCCATCGGCCATCATTTCTGCGAGCAATGTGCCCCGCCCACTGCCACTTAAGCTTGGCAATTCTTCGGGCTATGTCGGTCACTTTCGTTCTCCTGCGAATCTCCTCATTTCTGATTCGATCACGCAGGGACACTCCGAGCATAGCCCTCTCCATTGACCTTTAAGTGACTTTGAACCTTCTTATCAGGCCCATTGTGAGCGACCACGTTTCAGTTTAAAATTATTAGTTTAGTTTATTAGTGTAGGATTGGTGCAAATTGTATGAAAGTTGTGTAGTATGGAACGTAGAGGTGTGAGTGAAAGGGAATAATTGTGAAAAAGAGAGAGGAAAGACAAAATTAAGAACAATTATGTCGGAGTGTGTGCGGAGCAGTGAAAGACGCGTGAACAAAATTATAATTATTTTTTGCATTAGGAAGTTTAAAATTTAAAATACTGAGTAGAAATTAAACTTAATAGTTTCTACAAGGAATTTTATTTGCCACGATCCCAAATCTACATAAGTATTGTTTTTTAAAAAGGTAAAGGCAATGAAAATAACATTTATACCAACAAACCTACGTATAAATTCAATGACAGTGCACTTAAACTATCAGAGGAGAGCAAGAAACGCCGCGGGATAGACATAGGAGTAACAAAAGAAACGTTTTTAGCCGAACATATTTTAATGTACGCAGCTGTGAGTTCCCATGGCTATAGAGGGGTATGGTATCATGGGATGCCTGTTATGGCTGTGATGGATATCCAATTTAGTATTATTGTAATATGGAGAAATTTAAGTAAGTAAGAGATTGATCCATAGATTTGGCGTAGGCTAGATACCGCTTGTTCATTAAATTGTATGAAAACAAGCGTGTAATTTTTTACGACCTGCAGTGACGTCACGCAAGCAATTTAGTGATGTGCTTTTGGCATTTTACCACGTTTTTATAAGTCGCTTTCAGTATTGTCTGTCATTTCGGTACAAATATTGCAATCGATTTTAAACTTCCCACTGAGCTAGAGTCAATGCAATATTAAAAATAAAATAAATAAATAAATAAATATTTTTGGGACATTTTTACACAGCACCATCTAGTCCCAAACTAAGCAAAGCTTGTACTATGGGTACTAGACGATGGATATAATACTTATATACTTTAATTTTTTTGTAAATACATACTTATAATACATAAGAAACACCCAGACCAACACAAACACTTATGTTCATCACACAAATATTTGTGTCCTGTGGGAATCGAACCCACGACCTCGTGATTAACAGTCCGACACTCGAACCACTAGACTACAGACGTCGTCACTCGTCATCGTATTAACTCGCTTTCGTTTAAAAAATGTGGTATAAATGAACTTTTTCATCAAATTATTTATGTTTTCAATGACATGATTTGTCACGGGCATGATTGAGTAGTAGCGCGGCAAGTTAGTGCATTGCACTAGCGATGGGTCGAATCGTATTTTTTTCAACTCGAATCACTCGAGTTGAAGTGATCGTTGATTCGAATCACAATACGAGTTGATTCGACTCGGTCAACAGTAGCATTCGCACCACGCGATTGCTACTGTTGACCGAGTCGAATCACACGTATGTTCTAATGTATCGAGCCGATTCGAGCCACCGAATTGGGTATGGTTACATTAAAGTTAACAAACAGTGAGCCATCCGAATCAGCGAGCGGTGTCAAATCGGGCGTCATGTGATTGGTAAGGTTTGATGGAGTTGATTCGTATACACGAATCGTGACGATTTCGCACCGCCTAATATTTTTTTCTCACTTGAACTTGTAGTCCGCAGCTATTCGCTAACTCACTCGCTCACTTACCGCCACTTGCATGAGAGCGAGTCGAGTCACCGAGCCGAGCGCCGGCGAATAGATACCTACGTTAAACGAATCAACTCGGTTTTGTTGAAACTCGATTCGAATCAGCGAGTTCAAAGGATAACTCGAGTTGTTGTAGTTAAATGATTCGAATCGCCCATCGCTACATTGCACCAACTTCAGGCATGATTTGATGGACAAGTTGCAGTATCTAGCTTACTTTAAATCTATGGATTGATCCTACTAATATTATAAATCTGAAAGTATTGATGTTTGTTTGTTTGTCCTTCAATCACGCTGACACAGCTGAATAAATTTGGATGAAATTTGGCACACAGATAGACCATAACCCGGATTAATATATAAGCTGTAACTTTTTATCCCGGGAAGATAAACAGTTCCCGAGGGATGCGTGATAACATGTTTATGTGAAAAATTTAATTACACGCGGGAAAAGCTGCGGGCCTATGCCCTATGAATTTTTCTTTTCACAATTTATCTTTACTGGACTATTCCAGTAAAAATAAATAGTGAAAAGAAAAATTCGACCACAAGCAGGATTTGAACCTACGATCTCTGTTCAATGCACCACATTGACCGCTCTCAAAATCTGTGTACATGGCCTTCCCAAAAAAGGTAGTGAGGGCTGTCATTAACATCGTGGCTCAATTTATCAGAAAAATCTGAAATGGATATCAAATACAAGATCTCACATTTGGTAGTCACACTTATCCACGAGTCACGACTCACGGGACTACGAGACATGTTATTATCATGAGAAATGGTGTAAAAGCTTAGTTTTTTTTTGTAGTATATGATGGCAAAAGAGCCAAAGGCCCACCTGATGTTAAGCGGTTACCTTTGTCCATAACAACTGTAATACCACCTAGGCTGTTGCCATAATGGTACCACAAGTTGGTTCGGCAAACTGAGACATGAAGATGGAAAGTCTTATGTGATTGTAATTTCACCGGCACCCGTACCCTTCAGAACGAAACACAGCAATGCAAGCATCACTATTTGGTGGAGAAGTAGGTACGGTGGTAGTCATAGCAATAGATAGAATGGTTGTAATCACAATTTTACTTGCGATTCATGCGTGGCAACTTTCCGAACAAAAATGACGTCAAAATGTAAGGCGTAGTGCCTTACATTTTGCAGCTTTTGTTTCTGCAGTTAGAAACAGCACAATAAGGCATTTTTGCGGGTTTTTGTTACAGTATTTATAGAAACAAGTCATAAGGCGTGCTGAGAAAAGCTTTGAAATAACCTGTACTATGGTGCATGGTGCTTTCTGCCATTCTATCTATTTCTGTGGTGGAAGTACTTCCCCGGACGAGCTCTCTTTAGTGAGCACGTAAATTTAAAACTATCACATACGATACATAAACAGTATCTAATAAGAAAATTGCAGACCAATCTCGAACAATGAATACCATCCCTAACTCCGTGATCTATGGATTGTTTATTGAAATGAGAGCTTTTCATTTGATCCAATTATTTTGAAGACCTCCCGACCGACTAATTGATTTACATAGTTAGATGGGGAAGTTTCACAATTATTATTTTGTGTTCTATCGTTTATTTTCTGTTTGCGGTCATAACATCGGTTCGTTATGTCGATATTTTGGTAATACAATTAAAGATTTAGAGTGATTGTTATGATACCAAAATAAAGTTAAGTTTATTAGATTTTAATTAGAGGTAGCGAGACCAAAATAAATCGGACTGTATATCTTTAGTGTTGTACGCCAGTTTTAGTAAAATTTTGTACCACATATTGATATATGTATTTATCTGGTATGTTTTGTTGATACTAATAAAATTTGAGCATACAGTAAATTATATATATATTGTTTTATGTAGGTCCCTGATACGTTTAGTATTGGTATAACTGTAAAAAAAAAAAAAACTTGTAGTTAAGATGTTACGCAAAGCATTTTATATAATGATTTGTGGTAACGGTATTTTTTCGTTGTTCTTTTGAACAAGCTATATCATTGTTTGGTGGATAATAATGGACACTGTATTATTCTAACTATATGCATGATAAAATTAGAAATGTATAACAGGATTATCGCCGATCACCCTATTTTATCACACACTATACGAACACATGACTGGACGACCCAAATCAGAATTAATACCAAGGGGTGACATGAAACCGGTGCTTTGACATAAATAAAGACAAAGTAGTTAGGTATGGAATTTCGCCATAAAAATACTTTAATCAAAAACCGTCACAATAGTTATTTGTGCAACAAGAGAGCAAAGTCGTTTTTTGCTGCGAGTGCTGATTTTGAATCCTGAGTGTGGCGAGGGATTCAAAGGCACGAGACGCAAAAAACTTTGCTCTCGTGTAACACACATAACTTTTTACTTCAGCAGCGAGAACACTTTAGGAGATAAAATAATAAACAGGAATAGATTGAAATAACTATTTAGGTATTGTTCGGAAATAGCACCCATGATATTTTATTATTCAAAATATATTAGGTACGTAACATTATTGAAACTAGAAATAAATATTTACAGGTTAAATATCAGTTTTATTTGCAGTAAATACTTATTTTCGTTTAAATAAAACAATAAGTAGAAAATTCAATAAATTACATTAAAATACATAATTATCTTTTTGCAAAATTTCTTTAGTTAGTACGAAATTCCGAACGTGTTTGTCTTCATTTGTTTTTGAGGTCGAATTCAAAATCGGAACTTCGAAAGGGCTGGCCTTTGTCTCTCTCTCTTTCTAATGGTGGGAAAGAGATAGAGTGTGAATGTTTCGAATTGTATGATTAACCCAAGGTTAAATAAGATATTCGTGGCTTTCTGAAAAAAAATAATTAAAAAGTTACTTGGTCTCACTCAGAGAGCAAAATGCGATTTTTGATGATTTCAGGCAGCAAAACCTACATGTTTGAGCTACTGAAGTGAAAAATCTATTTTAAACCATATGTCCATTCATGTAATGCATAGAGCTATGGAGTACCTATGTTTAGGTAATCCGGAAAACTAGTTTAATTATTGTGACCATGATTAAATATAATTTTATCTAACATCAACTTTAGAGCCAATAATAAATAAATAAATAAATATTTTTGGGACATTTTTACACACACCATCTAGTCCAAAACTAAGCAGAGCTTGTACTATGGATACTAGAAAATGGATATAATACTTACATACTTTTTTTTGTAAATACATACTTATAATACATAGGAAACACCCAGACCAACACAAACACTTATGTTCATCACATAAATATTAGTTTCCTGTGGGAATCGAACCTACGACCTCGTGATTAGCAGTCCGACACTCGAACCACTAGACCACAGACGTCGTCGTTAGCTCAATATATTATTTTTATATATAAAACCTAACAGAAACACACTTCACACTATGTTTATATACGCGCCACACACTTGCCATATTTATTCACCACACTAGTTTGCCATACACGGGTTCTCACTCAAAGCGTTGGAGCGCCCGGGGCATGCACGTATTTCCTAGTGCCTATGGTCTCGCCTTGTCCGAGCTTGTGCCTTGTCCGGGCTGTGCCTTGTCCGGCTTGTGGCCGAACAAAGTGTGCTGCGGGAAATTTTGTAACTGCCAGTGAAGTTTGAAGAGGAAAAATTTGGGTGGATTTATTATGGCTTATAGTGGCAATAGGCAATAGATTGTACTGGTTGTGTGTATAAATATTGTTCACTAGACTTTGCCCGCATTATTTGGGTATTTTTCGGGTTATCATAGAAAGACTTATCCGCGTCCTTCGGGAACTGTTTATTTTACCGGGGTAAAAAGTAGTCTATATTTTAATCCGGGTTATGATCTGTCTGTGTGCCAAGTTTCATACAAATCCGTTAAGCGGTTTCAGCGTGATTGAATTACAAACATCCAAACATCTTCACAAACTTATACATTTGTAATTTATTAGTAGGATAGGATGATAGATTACTCAGTTTCGAAAGCATTTTATAAATAATAACAAGTCAGCCAACGATAGTGAGAATTTATTAGTTATTTTTGTAAATTATTGAAAGAAAAGAATGAAAGAAAGAAAAAATATTTATTTGCTTCAAAAGTGACGCACGAAATTACCAAAAAATTCAAGAACACAGAACAAATACAGGTACAGAGCCAAGAAGTGTAGTAAGATATGCGTCACATCCGCGCAAAACGGCCACCGCTCAGCATATTGCTATGCCTCATGCACGGAGCAAAGACACGGCGCTGGTTTTCAGCGACAGCCGGCAAACAAATAATAATTCCTGAGATAGTTAAATTATGAAAATTCAAAATATTAAAAACTTTTGTTGTCGCGTGTCCCTTCTGTCAGCACAGGTCATATCAAAAAATTCGTCTCGAATTTCTAGGTTCGCGATACTCGTCTTCGAAATATTAATCTATTTTACACGCGATCCGCGAATAAAACACAACTATTTTCAACTTTGTAAGCTTACTACGAATTTAATTGGGTTATTTTAAAAGAATATTTATTTCTAGACGTAACATAATAGGATTGTCAATCATTTTAACATAGAGAAATACATTTTAAGATAGAGAAATACATTTTTCCACAGACCGCAGACTTTTCGTAAGTCTTATAAGACTTAGTTCTATAGAACTTCCACCGATTTTTTCATCATTTTCTTTTGAAATGCGCTGATAAAGTAAGAGTAATACCTACTGCTAACAATGGGCCGGTCAACAGTGATGCCAATAGGGAAGGTGACAATTTTTTTTTTATTAGTTTTTATTAGAAATCTCGAAACTTTTTTAAGAAAAATAAGCAACAGTGACAAAACCAATAAAATATTTAGTAAAATGTCCAAGTTATAGCCGATTTAAATTTGTTCACAAGACAGAGACAGCACTATTGAAGAATGACGTCATTGTTCAAAACCTTCATAGTAACTTGACATCTCTCTGAACAATGTCCGTTTCGCACGACAAGGACAGAAAATGCCCCTTCCAAAAACTTAAAAAGCGTGTATCTCTCCCATATTTTTATGGATTTTGTTTATTCTTTCTACAATGTTGTCCTTTCTGTACCTTCTTTTAAATAATATAACATTTTTGGTAATTTTTGACTGTAGTCAACTACCGGATTCCCTTGAATAACCTCACCAAAATAATTTTATGCATTACATCCCTCTCTTACAAACTTCATTGAAAAAGGACATAAAATATTAAGAACTGTCAAATTAGTATAAACTCTTGTAATTTATGGGAAAATAATCGTAACCTATATCGATGGCGAATAAATTCGCGTTAAAAACAAGCAAGACAAGTGGACTAAAATTACATACTACACAGGAATAGACAAGACTAAAATCTTCTTTCCTTATCTAATGTATTTTTTTAGAAAGAGCCAGTGAGACTAAATTAGTTTAGTTTATAAACGTGGAGTTGGAATTAAGTTTCTTACCGGTTCTTCTCCATTTGACTAACACCTTTTCTTAACGTTTTGAAAGTGCATGTAATTGTGCTTATAATTGTGCTTATAAAAAACGTTTGAGTTTGAAAGAATAAAATCAGCAGCAGTATTTATTATTTTCGTGGGTTAGTTTGTATTGTAGTAGGCTTGGTTTTAGCTCGGACGAATAAAAATGGCGGACGGAATCTCGCTAAGAAAAGATTGAAGCACTTCGTTTTTTCCTAAACCCACTATAATTTCGACAGAATTTTAACACACCCGATATATATTGTTATTTTATTTGTGACACTACGACAATGACTACCGTCACTTGAGATTTGTTGCGTGATCGCAGCTTTTTGTCTTACTATGGGTGTAAATGTGTGCGTACCAGCCCGTACTTTTAAGCGACCCGTCTTACTATGGATGCTACACTTTTTGTTTAGCGAGATTCCATCCACCTTTTTTAGTCGTCCAAGGGTTTTAGGTAATCTATTTTGTTCAAGTTATTGTCATATTGAGTTTCATATTCTCCGACAAAAGATCTGTCTCTGATTTTTGGTCTAATATCGTGCTACAGTGGTACAATAATACCCTTGTATTATCTCTAACGAGGCGTTTAATTGGACAATACTTTGTAGACGTCTAGACAGAGTTATAGATCAGCTAGATATTGGAAGAAAAGTGCTTTATTTCAGTTTTTATGATACCCATTATTATGTGCTTATGAGATTAAGATTAATAGTGAATGCAGACATAAAATATTTATTGTAGAACGTTCATCATTTTTATCTTGGTGTTATAGTGTCATGGTAAGTATAGTTATAAATGTGGAACAACAAATTTTCAAAATTTAATAGTTAATCTTTTCATAAGTGGACATCATTGGTGGATGCTGGCACATAATTTTCATCCTACTATCCCACTAATATTATAAATGCTTAAGCATGGATGTTTGTTTGTTTGTCTATTTGTTTGTCCTTTAATCACGCTAAAACGGACTTGGATGAAATTTTGAAATTAGGAAAAATCTGAACTCCCCTAAGCCACTGCGACCAGAAAAGATCTACTGTGACGCCTCTTGCAGTATTACAGCACCTCTCCAAGTTGCAAGTCAATCATAAAGTCGACTATGACCTAAGGAAAGGTAAGGATAAGGTAGTAGGATGTGATCTCCTGAGTTGAGATGACGTGGCCTCCAAGGCGCTGGCTTGAGGCTTCTTGTTTTTTTTTTTGGGGCACTGCATCATATTCGCATAGGGTATAAAAGTAACCTATATGTTAATCCAGGTTACTGTTTATCTGTATAAATACCTTCAGAGGATGGACCTTAGTGATACCATATATACCATCGCGAAAAAACCTGCAAACTGTGGTATCACTAAGGTCCATCTTCTGAAGGTATTTATACATATAAACAGTAACCTGGATTAACATATAGGTTACTTTTATTCACGGTAAGATAAACAGTTCCCGGGGGATCCGCGATAATTACACGCGGGCAAATCCGCGGGCATAGGCTTGTTCATACATGCATCCACTCTTGACACATAAAGTCTGTATAACAAACCAGTCAGCATAGAGTGTGTTTATTACTGGCCGATATTTTATCTCCTCTACAACCATAAAACTTGGCCAACCCGACACAAGCACGTTACCCCGATCACATTATTAGCGTCCAAAGTACGAATTATTTATTCACAAAGGCGAAATTTTAGCTGGCATAATCCAGACGGGCGATAATGGCATGCGTCTGCGACTTGTTCACTGCACTTGTAATGCATGGCCTCCCCTCCACTTAGGGTGACCATGCCAGATTTTTCACTTTCAGAGGCTGATGCATTCAAAGTACTGGAATCAGTGTTAAATTAAGGGACAACCTATTTTTAAAGATTTAAATTGTGGAAAGAAAAAATCGCTCACGAGCAGGATTCGAACCTGCGACTCCTGGCTCAGTACGCCATTCGCATGCATTTCGCATGCGTAAATGCGTAAAAAAAAAAAAAAAATTAACCTATTTTTATTGGATTTTTTTGTATTGTAAATTAACATACTTTATATTTAGTATTATGGTAAATGTACCTGACACCTGACTGAATTGTACTTGACACCTGTATCTACCACATTTAAGCAAATAAAGAAATTGAAATAGAAAAATGTGATAAAATCGACAAACTAAAACGAACGAACTCTAGCATCCCTTATAAATATTTAAAAAAACCGGCCAAGTGCGAGTCGGACTCGAGCAGTAAGGGTTCCGTACCTCTCAACAACCTGATACCCCATAAAAACTGAATAAAATTTACGAGAGTTTATCAAAAGACATCAACGCACAGTGCGCGAAAGATGAATTTTTGCATGTCTTTCTTACGCAGGTACCACCACATATGTCTATGTTTGTCTTATTTTTAGTATTTGTTGCTAAACTACACAATATGCACTATAATTTGACGCTGGTATATATTACCGTTTTGAAGATAGAGCAGGAACAAAAACGTTGAAAAAAATGCATGTTTTTTGAGGTTTCTTGTATGGGGACCCCCTTTGGTTTTAGACTTTTTTTTGTTTTTAGTATTTGTCGTGATACACCTCATAGAAACACAATTTCTGAGACAATTTCAACCGGTTATCTATTACCGTTCAAAAGATACAGCCCTGTGACAGACAGACGGACGGACGGACGGACAGCGTAGCGAGAGTAATAGGGTCCCGTTTGGCACCCTTCGGGTACGGAACCCTAAAAAGGATTCTTAAGTACCTATGTATGCATCCGTCAAGATAATAGTGATTTTGAACTACAAAATTACAAAAATCTAAATTAGCTTACTGTCCCGCACTGTACTATGGATATTGGTTTAACCAAGTTAAGGGAAATGGCATGACATGGCATCAGTAATTACTGATAGCTGAAAAACGGAACGTCCCATATCTGGTCACCCTACCTCCACTGCAAGTTGCTGCATTAGACTTGCAGATATTTTGTCGCCGTCGGAAGCGACTTCTGAAATACGGCCGCCGGTTGAAGTCTTATTTATTACTTTTAGGCTTCGTTCGGAGGTTTGCATATGAAGTGGCTGTTTCACGGTCAGGTGTTGTTGAGTGCTGTGGAGGTCTAATTGTGCATGTGTTGCATGTTATGTTTATCGTAATCATCATTTATAACCGGAGTCTACCTAATATTGAATATAGTGGTAATGTGGATCTGATGTAATAGCACACCCCAGACACTCCATACATCCATGTGGATTTAAGTACCTAATACTCTTACATACAAACAGATGGCGTTTGTATACGCGCCAAATGTGTGTAAGAATACGGCTGCGCCCACCGATGACGTCCGTGTCAATACAACCTGTAAACGATCTTTTCGAGAATGTTGTTAATTAAATGACAATCGAAATTATAATTATGTGATATCGCAATCAATTATGTTGAACACAGAACAACATAATTACCTTCACGTTTTGTGACAGTAAAATCACTCATATATGTGCCATATGTGATATCGCAATCAATTATGTTGAACACAGAACAACATAATTACCTTCACGTTTTGTGACAGTAAAATCACTCATACATATATGTGCCAAGTTCCTTTAGTTCATCCTTTGGAAAATGAAAACATAGCACAAGTAACTACTATTTCTATTAATATAATTATTAAGTATTTTTCACTACTTACACAAAACAAATTAATGTAAAACGCGAACGTACAGTCAAAAGCACGTCAGTGGTAACATTTGAATTAGAAAACTGCCGATACTGCTAACGAAGTAAAGACGCTGTCAATGTCAAACTGTTACCTCTGACGGGCGGGCGGGGTGAGGTAAGTTGGATTGGCGGGAGGAGGTGAGTAGCTATTCTGTACGTAGTACTTTTATATGTTCTGTGGTAGGTCTTCTTCTACTATCGTGTCGACATGAGCTACTTAATGATAGTAGCTCATGTCGTAGGGAAAAGATTAGCCACTCAGCAGATTGGTAGCGGGGTTGACTGCCCAGGGTGCACCGGACGATCAATTAAATATCGTCACTCGTGGAGGCTCTTTTAATGCAGTAGGTAAACTGCCGTGTTTATAGGCTAGATTATCGTTTTAGTAGTAGAGTTCGTTGTGTAAGAGCTCGTCCGGGGAAGTTCTGCTGCCAAACAGTGATACTGGAAGCATGTTGCTGTGCGAACGGTAGGGTGAAATTACGATCACCTGAGACTTTCCACCTGCCTAGTGGACCGACGACCTGAAAAAGTTAGCTGGGGTGGACTGGCTGAAGGCAATAGACCGAGTGTTGTAGGCCTATCTCCAGCAGAGGACTGCGAGTTTACATCTTTTGGTCTCAGTTTGGCAAAAACGATTTGTAATACCATTTAGTCAATAGTCAACAACCTAGGTGGCATGGCAGTTGTTATGGGCCAAGAAAACTTAGCATCAGATCGGCTTTTAGTTCGTTTTACCATCTTATGCCATAAAAAAGTCAGTAAAGTGACCTGTTTTATATCTTCGGTGAATCAAATTCAATCAAAGGAATATTATTATATTGCCATTACTTTTTCAAGTTTTTTATACCTTTGTTAAAAAGTAAATCTATTGTGTTGATCAGCTGATAGTATAATGGTTTAGAATCGAATCAAGCTTTTGATTTTGTTAACTTAAAAGTTTCCAAAATCATAATTTCTTTTATCTGAACGGTGCTTTACCCAATTCCCTTTCTATATCTTCCAGTAAAATGAAATGTGTATTTTAAATAGCTGTGTTGCAATACTAAAAATATCGCAATTTGTTCCGCTAATGGACATGGCAACGACATTTTTTCCGTGAGGCCGATACAAGCGCGATCATTACAAGTTTTTCGGATTGTCCCACAAGGGTTTTCCTTATCTTATCCCTCCTTTATTCCTCCCATAATTACAGCTAAGGATAGATTTAGCAGTAATGTACAATGGTTTTTGTTTATTTTCACTTGAACAATTACTTTTTGTGGTATCCTTTGTGGAAAGGATAGCCATAGGATAGCGGCGGTGTCTTTAGAATTGTGCTTCTAATCGGTTCGAGGTTTTTTATAACATAGGGCGACAAACGAGGAAGCGGGTCACCTGATGGTAAGCAATCTCAGCCGTCCATGGACATCCGCAACTCCAGGGGAGTAGCCGATGCGTTGGCAACCTTTTAAAAAGACGTATGCTCTTTTCTTAAAGGCTCCCATGTCGAATTTTTTGGGGAAAACCACTGATGGAAGTTGGTTCCACATTTTTGTTGTACGAGGCAAAAAATGGAGTGTGAAACGTAATACCAGGCCCCTCAGAAAGTATTGCGAAAAAAAGTTTTTATATATGGGAGACTGGCCAGTTATAATGTTTTTCGAAAATATGATTATTTATAAGTAAAAATAAGTAAGTTCCAATTTCAAAATTTCCCTCCACATTTTTTGCGAGTTAATTCAAAGTATTGTGTCTCACTGAAATATGGATCTGCGCCGGGAACATTTTAGAGCTATGATTTTATACGATTTCAAGTGTCGCCTGAAACCGGATGAATCGTACGATAGACTTCAAATGGCATTCATGGATGAAGGCCCTTCCAAGGCAACCGTGTATCGTTGGTATAACGAATTCAAGCGCGGTCGACCAACTTTGGGGGATGACGAAAGAAGCGGTCGCCCTTTGACGGCTGTTACCGAAGAAAACGTGCTAGCAGTGAAAAATTTAATCCAAGACAATAGGCGAATTACATATCAGGAGATTCAACACATATTGAAGATTGGATCGGGAAGCGTTCACGAGATTCTACACAGCCATCTTCGCGTGAGGAGGATAGTATCACGCTGGGTGCCGCACAACCTCACCGATGCTCAGAAGCAGGCCCGGGTGGAATGGTGCCGTGATATGCTTAACAAATTTGAAGCAGGCTCGTCTCGGCGTGTTTACGACATCGTTACAGGTGATGAGTCCTGGATTTATCAATACGACCCAGAAACCAAGCGCCAGTCGACTGTTTGGGTGTTTCAAAATGAGCCAACGCCTACCAAAGTGAAGCGATCTAGAAGCGGGGGTAAGATTTTGATCGCTAGCTTTTTTAATTTGACTGGCCACTTGGTATCAATTCCCTTACGGGATCAAAGAAGCATTAATGCCGAATGGTATACTACCAAATGTTTGCCAGAAGTTTTCTCTGTTATAAGCAACAAGCGACCAAACACAGGGCTCCGCGGGCTACTGCTCCACCACGACAATGCACCTGCGCACACCGCACTCAAAACGAGGGACTTCCTGGACAGCACGCCAGTCAAACTCCTGGGTCACCCTCCTTACAGCCCTGATCTAGCACCGTGTGACTTCTTTTTATTCCCAAAAATAAAAAATCAGCTCAAAGGGATACAATTTTCGTCGCCGGAAGATGCGCTGGCTGCGTTCGAGCAGGCTGTAAACGAGGTGTCTGCGGCGGACTGGAAAAAGTGTTTTGAAAACTGGTTTAGGCGCATGAATCTTTGTATAGAGGCTGGTGGAAAGTACTTTGAAAAGATTTGATAAAAATATATGTACGTATAGAACAATTTTTTTTAGTTTCGCAAAACTTTCTGAGTGTCCCACGTACAGTAGTTGAACGACAACCATCAAGATGGCGAGGATGGAATTTAGATTTATGTCGGTCGTCGGTCCACGCTGGGGGGCACCCTACGCTGCTTTTGCCAATTTGTGGTCTCCACTTTAGAACTCGCCTGCTCCAACGGCTATCGGTCCTTCGACAGACATGGCCGGCCCACTGCCACGTCAGCTTACTGATCCTTCAAGCTATGTCGTTCACTCCGGTTCTTCTCCGGATAATCTCGTTACGAATTTTATCCTTCAAGGAAACTCCAAGCACAGCTCGCTCCATAGCTCGCTGAGCTACTTTGAATATGTGGACTAGCCCAACTGTCACTGTAATATATGAACATTCCTTATTCGATTATTGGTATGTATCTGTTTTCATTGTGACTCGGAAAAGTGGCAGATGTTTTCTCGTTTTCAGTCATGGAATGGTCAACTGAGATGGTTATATGAAGCTCTAAGAAAATTCTGAGTTAGGTTACCGATATGTCAAGTTAGGGATTGGTGTAGGCTAATAGCGCAATAGATAGCTAGGCTATATGACAAATATACTACTGGTGCCGTGACGTAAGTGTATCAGAATTAAGTTAAAAACATCGTAGACTTTTTAGGGTTCCGTAATCAAACAATGAATCCTTATAGTGTCGCCATGTCCGTCCGTCCGTCCGACTGTCTGTTGCAGACATTTTACTCTAAGACTACGAGTGCTATCGAGTTGAAATTATGGCATGGTTATATATTCTAATGACTTCTACAAAAACATGAAAAAAAAAAACTACAAAAAAGTAGTTTTTACCGTACCTCACATACATGTGAAGGAGTGTATTTTTTCCTTTGATGTATCCCATCGTGTATGATATTGTTAAATACGTATTTCAAAAACATCAGAGGTTGTCTTAAGAACTTTTTAACCGACTTCATTTGATACTTGGTTCCGTTTATTTAGATTTAAAGTGGTCATTTTCGCTTGAGTTACGTGTCTACCCCTACATGCTAAACCACTAATCCTGAACACTTGAAAACTATCAAGCATATTAGCAAATATAATAAATTTACAAGGAAAACTATCACGGATGAGTAAGCTGTTTCAGTTTACAAGTAATAAAATGTAATATAATCGACCAACTTGTAGTTGAGTGTAAAAAAAGTTAATAAAAATTTCATAAAATAAATTACTAAATTAACTTTGTAATTTTAAATACATACGAGTTTAAGCTCAGATGTTTTGTAAGAATTCTGTATAGCCTGTACTTGATACGGAAGTCGGAACCCTACCCTGTGTGTAGTCAGACATGCACTTGGCCGGTTTTTTGTAATCGCCTGTATCAGTGCTTTACTCATCGCAAACTTTACAAGTTGTGCCCATGTTATAATGTCTAAACCACTATGAGCTATAATTAGTTGTGGTAGTCATCACACCATTACATCATCATCATTATTAGCTCGTTTGGGAAATAATTGGTTACGTTAATTTTGAACTAAACTGAATATCTTTTGATCAGCTCACCACGGAAGGTAAAATAGCGCAAATAAATGTAAAATACGTATATTCCTGTTTAAAGGGTGCACTGAGGTGTAACACGACAGAGATTTAGCAGAGAAAATACGAATGCAGGAAATTTTGACAAAGAAAATAAAGAATAAGGGGCAGAATCGAACTGGGAGATAAAATATGGGATGTTATGATCGCCAGGAGTGTGGATGACAGAAACTGATATCAATAGATTTTTGACTTTATTGCTGGGGATAAGGGTTACATTCGTATACCCTGGTAAAAGCCGGGATTAATATCGCGAAGATTACGTGTAGGAAGAAATTAATACACGACCGTCACGCTTGTTTTAGAGGGTATGCAGGTCGCTAATGACGGTATTTTGTTCCAAGTGGTAGGTATTACATTTTTGCCTTTTATCGAGAACTATTATAAAACTCGGTTTTTTTTTTTTTTTTTTCTTACAGTAAAACCTTATCCCTTATATTTATCATTGCTGAATGGAATTAAAAGGACCATACAGAATATAGACACTTTTCACCGTAAAAGATGCAAATAAGCATCAAAATGGTCCCATAACAATACCCAATATTCCAGCAAACCCGCTTGTTTATTCAAATTATTCCAATAACACATTCTATTATTTTTGCGTAACAAAAACGAACGTGTCAACATAAAATCCGGTGTAATGGAGCGAAAAAGTCGCACCATCCTCGTTCCTATCCACTGATCCCACCGCACGTCGCCAAATATAAATCACAACAAACAAAAGACTACGTAAATGTATACTTTCCAATGAAATCTCCGCCTTTTTTAATTAAACGAGTGTTTAAACCCCATCACGGATCATCAACTCGATGCTTCGCACCCTTATTCGCCCTAATACCGAATGACATTTTTACAACATCGCTAACGGCAAAAAATATTTATTAATCCACCATTTTCAATCACACAGATTTTGAATAGTAGAATCTTAAGATAAAATCAGTTTAGATAACTCCAGAGAAGTTTTAATTTGTAAAAGACACAATAGAGAAAAAGGGCTGCCAGTTGGTTGAGACAAGGAAAAGATTTGGATAGCTTTTGTATTGAGGGACGCCTTTGCAACAGGACTTCCCTTAATCAAACGCTACTTAAGCGTCCTTGATGAGAATCCCAATAATTAATAGGAGAATGATACAAATTGAGATATTTCGAGCGTCATTACGATAAAGTTTCCCTAAGAAGTAAAAAAAACAAAGTCGAAAGAATTTCTTCACATTTGATTTGCTCACTTTGTCGGATCCCCTATTCTTTTGCGTTGAGGGTACAAAAGCATCTTAAAAGACGATAAATCAAACATTTAGGAACCTCAGTGGCTCCAATAAATCCGAGTCTAACAAACGTTCAAATTATTTTAGCCTTTCTAACCAAAATCCCTTAGTAAATCGAGCGAAAATGGCGGCGTTTTATCTAGATACAGTTGGCCAAATTAATCATGTGCGGACCCGATTTTTCGATAGAAGCGAAAGTGGTTGAAGCGTTAAAGCGATTGCCTTATTCCCGGACTGGACTTTTTCAGTCCACTTGAAATTAACGAACACTTAAAAGTCCGCTACACTCGAAAACTGTGAACATGTGCCTCGAACAACGCATTAATAATTGTTTATTACTACCGAACGTGTCGAGAATATGCGCGCTGAATTAAAAATCAGATGAAATTGCGAACGGTGAAATACGTTTTGCATCGGAATTTTTACGTACGTCTGTATTTTATTTACGAAATATTTTACTGACGTTGCACCTCATTTATAGGTTCACGTATTTCGAACAGCGCATTGTTAATTGCATTTTTGTTTATGTTACTCCGGTTTAAGAATCTAAGATGCCTGCGATTTTTGTCTAAAACAATAACTTTAAACGAACTGTTATATGACATTGCGGTGTTACAAAACATTCTCGGGGTTTTTGGTCCTAAAACTGTGTTGGTGTTTTATTTATTTAATTAGAGCAACTTCAGTTTAATTAACGTCTCTGCCTATCAGTTATCTCATAGTTAAAGGCGAGAACATGAGAAACAGCTGTTTATATTAACCCTGACATACAGTGTGCCTGTCAACTCAGCTTCGACATCTCGTAAGTGTTCATACGTAAAGACAGCATGCGGATTCCATGAAACTAATTACATCAACCGGCGTAACGGCCGTGATACGCAGTTTGTTTTCTGAATGGGTGTCGATTTAACTCCGGCAAGCGCGGCTAGCTTTAACCGCAGCTTGTTACTCTAACACTTGGCTCGGAAATAAAGCGCTGCAGCCGCTTTACTCGTCACAGCGCATGCGTAGTTCTTACAGTCCCCATCCCTCGCCACCCTCAGTCAGCTGACGCCCGCTGAAACGGTTTTAATAGCACGTATGTGTTGGACTATTTGTGTATGTGTGCGTAGCTGTCCAACAGTGAGCCAAAGCGGGCTTTGTCACACGTTAGCATGAATGAGAGAGAGCCACGATCAATATTTTGAGGTCTGCAAGCTCAGGAACTTATGAAATTTTTAGTAGTTCCATAATGCTTCGGTTTTGTCGTGTAATTAAATCTTCTCGAGTTGGTCACGGGTCGACAATTATTCGAGAGTCGTATAATTATCTCTGGAACTTTATGATGTAGTGCAAAAGTGAATATTGAAGAAGTTGTTGGGATGCGGGAATAGCAATGAATGAATAAACACATATATGCAGTTGTGTTGTATGTTTAAGTGTGTCTTACCAGTTACAACTTCAAAAGTTTAGATACTAAATATTGTTAAAATATATACTACTCCATTACACATTTATGTCTAAATACCCAATAACTACATTAACACTTAGATGCAAACAACTGCATTTCATATAAAATGTAACAGAAAGGGTAAAAAAAATATGAAAAACATCGCAGACAATGCCAGAACTACTACAATGACATACAAACATAAAGCAGATAGAGAAAAACGAGCTAACAGTGAGAAAATAATGTAGACAGACAGTTGACATGTGGAACATTAAAGGCAGAAATTAAAATATAAAATTAAATTAAACAAATCCAAAGTTTCAGGAGACTGTGCTAATGTGAATGCGTCTTTATAAAACAAAACATCAACAGCAAATGAAAAGACAGAAATAAAAAACAAAAGTGAATTTAATTTCGATGAATCTTTGCATTTTGGAGGAGTGAGCTAAGCTCGTTTTATCTAAATCGTTTCAATTAAGGCTATCGAAAGTTGGATTCCATTTAAAAATATCAAAAATTTGGCGATTTTTTATATACTTTAACTTCTAATGAAAACATCGTCCAAAATCAATTGGACTTTGATTTCATTATCTTTGTTATTTTCATTTGTTTACTAAGCGCAAACCACACACAGAGCGGGCCCGCGGCGGTTGGTGCGCGGGAGTCGCGCGTGTCTCCCGCCGCGCCGCTTCTGAACCGGGCGGCCTGCGCTTTGTCTGTAGTGGCGGGAGACACGCGCGTTCCCGCGCTTCACCCGCCGCGGGCCCGACACGAGCCCGACCCGCGCCCACGTTTTGTGTGATGTCGTCCATATAAAAACAGGTTAATATACCCGACGTACTCCAAACCCGACCCGCGCCCGACCACCACCCGGCTTGTGTGTGTTTTGCGCTTTTAATGCTGCATAATTGTACACAGGCGGACTTAATGCCTTGGAATTTTTTTGTCAGACCTTAGTCGACTTTTCCAATGGAATCCAACATACCTTACTCACACGCATTATTGTAATATTTATCAGCCAATTGAGAACTGAAAATAAATAACTTCGGAAATTAATTAATACAACAACCATTCCTATATTTTGACACTTGTGTACCTTACGAGTCCCTCGACTAGAGGCAAGACTCACCTGAAACTGAAGAAATTTATTATTAAACAATCTTGAAAACAACGTTAACTATAGTTTTAAATATAGGTTGTGACTAACATTTATGTTTATTAGAGTATACAGTTTTACTCTCTCGTGTATATTTCATTCTCAACTACTTTCGGACTTGACTACAGCTTTGATCGTTGCCGAGTCCGGAACTAAACTGGCAACACCGAAATTTGTAAGCGAATAAAACCGTACAATCATAAACGTAAATTTCAAGAGATTTTATTCTTAATTCAATATAAAAACCAGCCAACAGCATGTCGGGCCATGCTTAGTATAGGGTTCCGTAGGCAGATGTAATCACAAACGAATCATATAGAATATTGTTGCTGTTAATCATGGCTGTTCTAATATTTCCGTTTTTGCAATAGAGGCAGCATTGGCAATTTTAATTTTATTTTATTTATTTTTTATTTTATTGGCATCTCAGAGCGTACTGTTATATGTATAAATTTAAGAGGTGTGTCATGTCTACATAGCACATAGGTTCTTTTTGTAAATTATTCAAATTATGATTTATTGAAGGAGCATTGTTTGCTAAGATTATTTTCCTCTAAGGTCAATTACATTTGTACTAGTACGTCTTAAGCATTTTGCAGTTTCTCTCTGTTACTCGAAAAAATATTATTTCATCATTCATTATGCTCGAAATAATTTTAAAAGAGAGTTTTTACTAAGGTCTATCAACATGGAAGATTATAAGTTTCTTCATTGTATAGTTTAGAAATGGCAGGACGAACAAATTGTAAGCCACTTTGACGGGCCATATTTCGCAAACGGTAAGTACACCTGATAAAAAAGTGATGTTTGAAGTTGTGTTTGATGGTAATGTTACCTTCATTTCATTTTAGTAGACCTATTCCCAAACGAGGGGGTGCAGCGAAAAAAAAAATTCATCCCCATTTCACATGTATAACATAAATAATTACGATTATTATTCTTTTAAAATTGAGATCTATACCTAAACTATTTTTAAATAAAATTACATGTAATTATATTTATAACTGTAGAAGTTATTAAGCTGTAAAGGATTAGGACATACGGACAGACGGGACAGACAGTGAGTTTTACAGGGTATTTCGCAAATTTTCGGTGCTGCTAATAACACCTTTGCAACTACAAGACAGAGAAGTTTCTATGATTTACCATTTATTGGCATCAGGCTAGTATCCTAAATCGTAATTAGTGTTAGTATTTTTTATATTTTTTATAATAAAATAATAACAGTAAAGCATGAATTTCAGTTTGACATCGGTAAGAAGAAGAAAAAGCTTTCACGCATACAGAGTAATAAATCGTTATCGTCTAATGACTGGTATAATGTATATTTCGTGCGGCATAACATGACAATAATGTACATTGAACCGACTTCTACTCTGAAGTTGCTATTTACAAAGACAATTATATCACTACTCATACTAATCTGTCGTTAATGTCATCTAGCTAGCATATCACAACATACGGGTTGATATACAACGACCTTGTTTTCAACGTGGCCACTATTGCGATGCGTTAGTGATATTAATGTCACTCGTTTCGCGGAACAATCACACGCGTGGTTGTTGTTAACATGACAAAATGACAGGTATAAATACATTAGTAATTAGGGGTCAAGGTCCGCTATTGCCTTATTATCCCGCACAAACTATAGTATAACTAGTTATGAATAGGCTGGTAATTAAAAAGTAGTTTTAAAAACTAAGGGACAATGTATCGAAATTGGAACCTTTTCAGAGATTCTCAAATCTGTTTTGCATTCGTAATGTAATATTTTAAATCAGTAGTAGTACTGTATTTAGCTTCGCCCTCCGCCCCCGCGTTACTAAATCGAAGGATCTAAACTCGCAACTGGAATATGGGGCAATAAGTCAACAAATGAATCCGAGATGATACATTGCCAGCTTCCACGCCAATATCGTCTCTATATAAGATTTCTTTCCTAGATTTATCACCCTCTATGCAAATAGACGTCTGATGGATATTGCGAGGCGCAAACCCCGGTTTACCGATGTGTCGAAATTAATGTTTTTTTCTGAGAGCACAAGATATTCCTGTCATATTTCATCACAAGAAACTTGTAAATAACATTGGAATATGAAATGTGCTCCAATGTTTCTGGCGACGACGCGACGTGAAAGAATTGATAAGTGCTACTTACTTAGAAAACTAAGAGGATTAAATGATTAAGAATAGGTATTTTTTTGCATGTGCCAAAGCCTTAAGTACATATAACCTGAAATAGGAAAGAAATCTCCACTCAAGCGTGGTCTCGACCACACTTCAGTGATTACCGATCGAATCTCTGCTCAAACACCTAAACAGGTGGCAGTGTAGGATAAAGCTAAACTAAGCTGATCTGTGATTAATGAATCTATACTTGAGGAATAATTAAAAACTAGTTTTAAACAGTGATCAACGCTTGAGCAGCGTTCTGTAATACGGGCTTAAAAACCAAAATACATTATAATGAAGCTTTATCTCTTATTTCATCAATTCATTCATGAAATCTATAAACCCAATTAACATTGGACATGCCAGTAAAGGGAAGGCTGTTCTCTGCGACAAATAAGAAAATAAATATATGCATTAGGACCCCCGTTTAATCTAAGTTGAGTCTCGGGCCGAGTGGTACCAGATTGGATTAACAGTGCGTGTAGCTTGGTCAGCGGTGGTATAATCAACTGGTCTCGATTAATCGCCATTATTGATTCCGTATTAATTGGCGCATCACTGTGGCTTGGCAATCACTGCACGCGATTCAGCAATCTGCTGCGGTCGGAAAAGTCAGTCTTGCTAGTATTGGGATTGTTTCATAGCTATCGATTTAATAGCTGGCTAGCGGAGCGTTGAAAATGTTTAATGTACCGATCAAATACATTGGTATCGATTCTCTTGTTCACAAAATAAACTTATTTTAAGTTATTGCTCTCTTTCACTAATAGTAGATACAAGAAAGTGATTGCAACAATTTTAGTGCTGTCAAATTAGTCGGAATTAGAATTTCCATACAAGTTTAGTCGTGATCTCAGAACGTGCCGACTAAAATATAAAGAAATGTAGCACGTAAACTAATTTGACAGTCCTAAAATTATTGCCATCCCTATCTTTTATCTACTGTTAGTAAAAGAGAGCGATAGTTTAAAATAAGTTTAGTTAGACTGTTACCGCTTACTGGATTCTGTATTTTATGCAGAGGTATTTATTAGCACAACACTTAATAATGCATGCGAGCAATTCTGCAATTTGCCACGGTCTAAAACTCACGTAGTAAAGCTTTTCGTCCCTTTGAAGTCAAATTGAAATGAGTATTCTTTTATTCATTAAAGTGTTTGTACCTTTTTTATGCATGTTTGAGCATGAATGTTACGTGACGCACTTTATTAAATTAAAGAAATCTACGCGCGTAAATTCTAGATCTTTCTATAAAAAAAAATGTTTGAGACACGTTTACCTTCACATTTTTTTATTGCTTGAGATAAAAAAAAAAGTTATAAAAGTAACATCTACCCCTTTCACTTCATCATTATCATTTTAGCCGAAAGACATCCACTTCTGGACATAGGCCTACCCCAAACATCGCCTCAACGACTGGTCCTGCGCTTCCCACATCCTGCGGATTCCTTTCACTCGACCTTCACTATGTCGTCGGTCTTCGCTTGTGGGGGGGCCTACGCATGCTGCACAATGCAATAGTGCAAAAAATGAATGAATGAAAAAATGAATGGTGCTGAATGTAGCACGCGGTCGCCACTCAAGAATTTTACGGCCCCATCGGCCATCCGTTTTGCGAGCAATGTGTTCCACCCACTACCAGTTAAGTTTGGCAATTTTTCCCATTTCACTTATTTTAGAATTATATTGCAGCCAAAGGTTACCTTTAAAATCATAATGCCTTGCACTGAAGTCATGTTTCTCTATGTTTTTTTCTGCCCATTTACAATTTCTGCCCGCTGGCTCTCAAAACTTACCTGGGCAGGTTAGCTAGTGCTGTTTTCATTTCATTTCGAGACAAGTTTTGTGGTACTAAATATTCTGTGACCGTAGTTAGATGTTATTACTAAGACTATTATTTCACGTAGCTCTGGATGTTTCCAACCGAATGCTCATATGGTACTGTTATTACTAATTTAACTGGTACAGTTTCGACCCTCGAGATCTCCATTAAGCCAAATGAGATTGGAGGTGTGTTAGTTGCAGGTAATAAATACGATTTAGAATTGGATGAAGCTATGATATTAAATCTGTTTTAAGAATTTGATATAGAGCAATTCAATATAATTATTTACGTATTCGTACACTACTCTAATTTGTATTTGAATTTTTGTTTGTTTGGCAAACAACATGCCCTGGAGTATTTTATCTTTTATACCTATAAAACATACCGTTACTGATTACCTGCCTGGCCAACCACGCACAGCATTAAACAATTGACCTAAAGATTTGAAAGGAGGAAATATCCCTTGAGTAATATTGAGTATCCTAGAGGTGCATTAAGAAGGGATTTTGTGAAACTCCATCTCTAAAGCGGTGAAAAGGGGAGGTAAAGTTTGTATGAAGAAAACACGGCAGTGAAGCCACGGGCTTCAGTTAGTCTAGTAGGTAAAAAACTAAGAAAAGAAGCGAATATCGTTGCGTGTACTTTTAAAACTCGTTCATTCCACAATTTCATGGAAGACAAAAACGAGAATAAAAGGATCAATAAAAACCATTTGATGTTCGTTAAAAATAGACGGCGAGATCGTTGAGTTTACTTACTGACGTCACAGGACAAACGTTAGGTTTAATTTTTTTCCTTTTGTACGTCTGCATTAATTTTATTGCGGCTTCTGATTCTACATGCTGAGTTTTTAGTCGTTATGGAATAATTAGGTTGTAATATTTTAGTGGTAATCATAGTTACCATTTCAGTAATAATATTGATTTTCGAGAAAAAAATATGTATTTTTCTTTGTAATTGATCCTACGAGACTACTAGCGGTGGGCATTGAATCAACGAACGGCTTTTTTAAATAGCTTTTTATCAATAACTAATTAACTATTTTCCATTACTCAACAACAGGTTGAAAAAAAAATGTCTTTGACAAAGGAACAGGTTACAAAAAACTTATGTATTGACAAACGAAATGTTTCAAAACTCAATTTTATTTCATATTTATGTTTTAAAATAAAACTGTTTCAAACGCAAAAACGTTAACATAGGAGGAAATTATAAAATTAGTTGTTTTCAAACCTGTTGAAAAGAAACAGTTTTTTCAACCGGACATTTTTCGGAAAATTAAAATAGTTTATTACATTGACACGAAAACCGTCAATAACCCATAGCTACTACTTACCATTCGATTAATTAATGTATTAATGCTTTATGCACAAACTATTGTACAGAGGCGGACTTAATGCCTAACGGGAAAAATTAATATCCTATCTATCCACGATTTACCCTACTAGAGATAGAAATTTGACATAAAATGTATGGAGCTTATGTCAAATTTCTATCTCTAGTAGGGCAAATCGTAGTATTTTTTTTTATAGTATAGGATGGCGAAACGAGCTAAAGGCCCACCTGATGTTAAGCGGTTACCTTTGCCCATGAAAACTTCAATACCACCTAGGCTGTTGCCTAAATGGTACCGCAAGTCGGTTCGCCAGACTGAGACATGAAGATGGAAAGTCTCATGTGATTGTAATTTCACCGGCACCCGTACCCTTCAGACCGAAACACAGCAATGCAAGCATCACTATTTGGCGGAGAAGTAGGCACGGTGGTAGTACTTCCCCGGACGAGCTCTTTCACAAAGGAACTCTACTACTACTAAATCGTTTATTAATTTAGGCCGTTAGGCATTTTCTACCAGTCGAATTTAGGGTGACGAAGGGACAAAACATGGTTTATTACAGAGTAATTTATTATAGATTATTATTATAGTTTTTTTTCCTGAATGATTTAAAACTCAGTGTGTGTAAGGGTGGTTTTCCTGAAAAAGCTGTGCTAGGACGCTGACTGGTGATCGAGGAAAAAATCCACCAATAGGCTTGCTTTATTTTGCTAGTCCCGCACAGCGCTGTTGTATTGGTGGATTTTTGCTTTGCTCACAACGCTCAGATCCCTCGCACAGGTCTTGTGGAAAGTTAACCTGATAGTAAGTACTCTTTTCCGCCCCATGATACACATAACATAACATCACGCCTGTATTTCCCCGAAGGGGTAGGCAGAGGTGTACACCCACATTTCGCCAGTTATGTTATGGCAGTGGCGTGCATTCCATATAGGCAATTAGGCTACTGCCTAATTGCCTATATACCACTATTGAATTTGAATGAGGAAAGCACTGGGTACTCCCAGTGCTTTCCTCATTCAAATTCAATAGTGGTGTAAGTTATTATCTTTTTTTCAAAGTACAATAATTATATATCTTTTAATAGACCTATTAATGCTAAATTAATCTTTCTACATACAAAAATCAATAACTTAGACCACAATTAAATTCAAATAAAGTAGGCCACTGCACGCCACTGTGTTATGGTCCCATGTAATAGGGGGCGAGCCTATTGCCATTGACCGGGCACAAATCCAGACTCCGGGCTGCTACTGAGAATTTTCTAATGAAAAAACCCAATAACACTTTCCCCGACCCGGGAATTGAACCCAGGACCACACGCTCAGCAGTCGCGCTTGCAACCACTAGACCAACGAGGCAGTCCGCCCCATGTTTTCGTAAGTAATTTATTTTAGTCGGTTGACTCTAATTTTACTAACAAATTGGAAGTCGGGTTGTATAGGAAACGAGGCTGGTTATTTATGTATGTATTTATTTCTTACTCGTTGTGTGGTATGTATGGAAAGTACTTAGTATTGTATTAGTAGTTACCGTTTACGGAGAATAAAATATAATTTTGTTTTATTTGCCTTTTTTCCTTAGTATTATGTTTGTTTTCTATTTTTACTATCATAAAGTACCTACCAAATAAAATTATGAAAATATTAAATTTGATGACTACGATAATAATAAGTTATTATGCTCATAATTTCATTAAAGTCGAAAATTTAAAGTTACCTATTTTAATGGAAAATTGGAATTAAGAATAATGTGTCTGTAAAAATGGGGTTATTCTCTAGGGCCTTCAGAAAAGTTACACCAAAAAAACCGGCCAAGTGCAAGTCGGGTTTCGCTCTATCAGGGTTCCGTACATATGACTAATCGATTTTTTTAATTTAGATATTTAATTAGTTTAACACATTACATAAAATATGAATTGTTTGGGTGTATCAAATATTTGGTTTCTGAACTAGACATCGCAATAACCAATAGAAGAAAAAAAAAACATTTCATAGCATACAAACTACATTATGAATAGGCGTTTTCAATATTTTTTATTTAAATACAGTATATGGTACATAATATACTTAAATAAATTCCAAATTCCTTAATAGTTTAGTTATTTAAATATACCCTGTTACCTAAATGGTCCAACACTGTCAAATTTGACGCCCCCCCATTTCTTTATTTCTGAAGATAAAAAAGAATTAAAAAAAAAAATTGTACCCGTGATTTGTACTCTAAACATCATCATCAACTCGGCCTATTGCAGTCCACTGCTAGACATAGGCCTCTCCCAAGTTGCGCCACAACACTCGGTCCTCTGCTATCCGCATCCAGTCCCCACCAGCCACGTTCTTCAGGTCGTTCGGTCCACCTGGCGGGGGCACTCTAAACATACACAAAATGAATGAAATGAGACAATGAGACAATTTAAAAACTAATACCCCACATGCCAGGGAAAGGTAAATAATTTTTTTGTCGCCCCTTTTTCATGTAGGAAACCTTATCGAAGAGGAAACCCTCTTAAAATAATTTAGTTGAATTTTTTCATCAATATTCGGTTTTGGGTCAACATTTTAAATAAATACCCAAATTTCAGGTATGTAACTCATTCCGTTTACGAGCTAGAGATCCGTGAAATACGGACAGACGGACGGACAAACAGCAGAGTGACAGCAATAGGGCTCCGTTTTGCCCGTTGAACCACGGAACCTTAAAAACAGATCATCTGTATTCTAGCTTCGCTTATCATTTATTATATTTTCGAGTACAAGTATTATAAACTAAGTAAGTTCACGAAATATAGAGATAAGTATTTCAGCTTTATTAGATTAACATTTTTTTATCTCCTTATAGATCAGAGTATAAAAATAAAAACGTGAAAAATATGATATTGTTTTTGGGATGGAATTTTCTTAAGCAATTTCTAGTGTATTGTTTTTTGGTTATAAAAGAATACTTGGGGGATTATAAAAAATATATACTTACTTTAAAAATAAATGCTTGGTTAAGTACAGTATGAGTAAATAATGCTTATTTGATTATTTTTTACTATCATAGTTAATAGACATAGTAAAAAATATAGACGAAAATGGTATTGAAGTTGCTATGGGCAAAGGTAACCGCTTAACATCAGGTGGGCCTTTAGCTCGTTTCGCCATCCAATACTATAAAAAAAAAACACGAAGTGCTGCGAACAATCATTCATAGTGAAGCCAAAAAACCGTGCTCCTTCGTGTACAACCAGCGCTCACGCCTGTATCTATAGAAGTTTATATTATACATTTTTAAAATACCCTAATACTGAAATAAGGTTAGGTTAGTAATGAACAAAACGTACAGAAAAGGATTATTAAGATTATTTGATTACGAAGTAACAGTGGAACACTGACTCCTAATAAATCACAGACTTCGTACTTTAAGAGGCAAGGTCTTCATTATTGAGAAACCTTTTACAACAAAATCTGGTTCTACAGAATAGTAGTCAAGGTACTGTAGTTTATTCAGAAACTATAAACTTTGTAAATTATAGTTCGCTGTAGTTGTAGATAGAAAAAGTGCGAAAAACGCCCGGTGATTTTAAAACTAGGTAGATTTTTTGCACTTTTTCTATCTAAAACTACATCGAACTATAATAATTTACAGAGTTAATAGTTTCTGATTAAACTACAGTACCTGTTCTTCAATTGCTAAAAATGATGTATTCAGCAAGTAATAGTTATTTTACTGATGGGGCGCCACTTGGCTGCTAAGTGTGCCATAAATTACAGTAGGTACTTTTACCACAATTCTGTAGAACCAGATTTTTGATAAGTGATGTACTCAGCGAGTAAGCATTTTTTTACTGATGGGGGTGCTACTGAGCTATATGAGCCCCTTAATGCCCCAAACAAGGTTTAATTACTAAAAGCACTTGTAATGATAATCATGATACCAAAAAAATACTTTAGGGGTCTTTGATTCCCTAAAGGGGGGACATACCGATTACAAAATTGAATGCTATTATCAGAAACCACTAGACTGCTGATACTCGATCCATTCCGACTGATTGGCTCATATGTGTCAATAGTCAATAACAATTGATTAAGTTGGCCAATACTGGGTCGCCATCTGTCGTCCGCCATTGTTGTTTCGATGACGTAACAGTTTGCTTTGAATATAGAAAGTTACTTGAAAGTCTGCCGATATTGTGGCCAAATGTTGGATCAAACTGCAAATCATTGGCAGAACATTCGTCATGGTGGGAATAATTGTCAGTTTGAGAGCTTGTTACGAAAAACGGTTTTGATTGATGACTGTGGAGTGGAGAAAAACTGTTAGTTTAGGTAGGTAAGTTATAACAGGCCTACGACATTCCATACTAGCGAACAGATTTACTTACCTACACACGCAAACACGTACGGATAGGGTTAGCCTATCCTTACACGTTTGTGTGTATGCGTAAACGCGATAATTCAGTACAGCGAATTGCCAATGGTCAGTACGTTGCGGGCGACGTTATATTAGCGTGGGGAAGTCAGTGACGGCGCTTTTTATTTAGTATTCTTTGGATTTATACTATCACAGAATTCACAGGGTAGGTTAACAGCAAAAAGGATGTTTATAACACCAAAAAAACATTCATTTACAAATGAATTACTTTATCAAGGGAATTCCAATCTTAACGGTCTTACGACTGTAAATAACAACCTTACCCCTCAATAGTTTCCGCCCTATACAGCATCTGTATCAAACATTCAAGCTGATCTGTAGCTAATCCATGGATTTCTAATGCAAATACATTCATCAGTGCTAATGCATAGGAAGTAATCAGTCTGCGAAGCCGTCATGGCTGCCGAGATATAAATCAAACCGGATTAAACCGGTTTGGGGCGATGATTATAAGAATACTATCGACGGGAGACCGTTAATTTTCGAATGTAAGTGCACTTTTCGAGCTTAGTCGTGTCTGCGAGTTATAGTCTTTTTAATTTATTCTTGGGTCGTTATTTGCAGATATTTTAACTAAGATGTTTTAGAGCGTCTCAAGTTCGTGGGGAGATTGAAGTTTAGAGTTTGTGTCAATTAATTTGAAAGTTAAAAAGACTGTCTTTTTCTGTGATTTATATCTAGCTTTAAGTTTCATTACAATCAGTTATCAATTTTTCTTAAAACGTTGGTACAATTTAACAGACGTGCTTGAAAATCTAAGGATTTTTAAAAACCTTAATTAATCAGAAATCAGAATATATTAAATTATTCAAAATAGCTGGAAAAGAAGATCTCAATTTTCATTTCACTAATATTCTAACAGGATATACGTTTCAACTTCATTGGTAAAATGCTTGCAATACCCATTTCACCCGGGTTTTGTTACCTATATCCACTACTTTGCTACATTACCATGTGCCGTATACTTTTAGCCCCTACTTACCCAAAGTAAGTGGAACTCGGATGATGAGGGTACAAGATAACGTTTTATGGACGACAGAAGCTTTTAAAAAAATATTAAGAACATTTAACGTGAATAGAGAGAAGTAATAAATATGAAAACAATATAATTTATGACCAAGTGAATGGGTAATCGTGAACCCGATTTTGGTCGTTTCACATTTTTCGTGGGGAATTTCGGCAACGAGCAAGGCAGGAATTTAAAAAAAAAACATTTAATACTGAAAATGTTTCAGTTCAATGAGTGGGCTGGGGTAGTTTGGCTCATATGTATTTTTTTGTTTGTATATTTTTTTATATTTTGCATATTGTTATTTTTTTATTTAATTTCAATGATTGTCCAATTTTAATAACCTTATATTAGCAAACTAATTCTTGTTTTCTAGAATTACTATTGCGTGTTCTAATCTTTTGAGAAACTTAAGGTGGTTTTGATATTCAGATGCGGAAAGAATAATGGGATGAGTTTGGAATAAGAAGAAAATATATTACTTATGACTGTGATTCTAATAAAGTTACGTATATATCCATATGAAGTGGAATATTTTATCCATCACTAATATTACTTTATTTTTGGTATAGAAAGTTTCTTTGATATCAGAAGTGATTTATTTTATATAATATTATGTTGTTGATCATATTCAGAGATATACGAGTTAACTTTTTGTAGACAGCTTTGTAAGGTTAAATCAAATTAGTTGTTGATACTTCCATACATGATGGGTATCAATTCAAATCAATTAAATCCAATTCAAATATTTATTTGCTAATATTCAATATTTATTTTCTTCTAATATTTATTTAGATATCTAATGATGATAAAACAAAATAATATGATTTTCTAAACTCTGATCATGAGATCAACCGTCACAGGATGCGTGACCTTGTAGGTTTACATAGTACATAATATGTTTTAAGAAATATCAGAAACCATTTTCTTCTTCTTTCTGTGCCATATCCTCATCGGATGTCAGAGACCACCGCAAGGAATTAGTTTTTATCTTGTGCCAGGTCTGCATAGACTGGCAGCGACATTGATGTTGGTCCAACCCTTGAACCATAACACTACAATTGTTGGTTTTCAGTTATTTCAATAACACGTTGTATAATTTAGAACAGGAACAGCTCATTCCTTCCATTCGAACATAATTTTTTAACAGTAATCTGAACCCGATTTCAACCATTTATGTACTTCAAAACTCGATTACACGAATTTTAGTCCGAAGTTTAAGCACTCTTAATGTAAGAGGGTACCAATTTGGCAATATTTTAGAACAAATAATACTGATGAATTCGGCCGACCTCTTAACGGGAAGTTGAGATTATTTAGATTTACTCCGAATCCTTGAGAACAGCTGTTTATCCAGGTGTCGATTGTCCACGAAGAGGGAATAATTCATACTCTTATGTCATCAAAACAATGACTGCCGAACACGTACCCCGTTCTTTAATTAAAGTCAAAAGATTTACAAACATAATAAGAAATTCAGATTAGTCCGACAATAAGGGCGTGATTATTTGACAGCAAAAGCATTTCGTTGAATTATTTGGCTTTTGGGAGCGGTAAATATTTCAACAATCAGTCGCGCCGCGTTCCTCTAAGTGCGAGAGCTAACTTCCATCGGGCAATTAACGGCATTTGCAATTCCAAATTCTCCATCGTTAGCGAAGGAAAAAATTGCCGAGCGAAAAAATTAAGGAGTCGCGAAAAAATAAACACAAACCAACTGGCGAATAAGATAACGCAAAACTCTTGCCGTACATTAATTAAACAATGAAAAATAACTCCAAGTTTTGTAAACGAATGACTAGCAAACGTGACTTTGAAGAGAAAAACTGTACAATCATCTTTTAATTTTCAAATACAACGTTTAATTAGGTTAATTCTTTACCTAAAACTCTTTCACTTGTAATTAGTTGTCTATTTCTGAAGATTTGAGATTTCCTTTAACATAAACTTTGTGGAGCGATGAAATACCTGTAACAAAAGAAAAAATACATGAATATCGCCATTTTCTGTTATTACAAAAAATAAAAAATAAAAATCTTCCAATTTGTACGAGTATAATACAAAGATAAGCAAGTGCAAATAAATTTCGATTTTCTTTAAAATAACCTGTCGCCGTGCAATCCCATCTCGTTGGAAATATGGCGACTACATTTTTTGTTCTGTAAACCGATCCAAATATTTCTCATAACATCGGCTGCATTGCAGTATCCCGCAAGACTGAAGGAAACAAGACGGAGCAAAAGGGAGAGATTGTACTAGGAATATTTCCCTCTGTAGAGAAACTCAGATTGAAAATAATCGCCCCTCCGCTCCGCCTCGTCTCGTGGCTTTATCACTAGATGTTTGGAATAATAATAATCTGTTGGGTTTATGCCAAATGAAGTGGTCGCGTATTTAGAAAGCAATTTTTACTCTCTTATTGAGATTTGATTATTGTTGGTGGAGAAAAATTCGTGTGTTGTTGGATAAAAGTACGTAAGTAATAACGAAGAGCGAATAAGTAGCTTGTACACAAATTGCCAGCTTAATGCGTAATTATGCGCAGAATTATGTTATTATTACTGTAGCGGCGTGTTATAGCTGCATGTATTGCTTGTTGTTATGCTACTTTGCTCAGCCTACGAGGGGTTTGTTTTAATTAAATAAAAATGCAATGTTCGGTCTGAATGACTGATAGAAAGTATCTATATTTTTTAATACAGCGGTCAAGGAAAGAAGGGGTATGGGAACAATTGTTTATCCAATCAGTGCGCTTTATCGCGTCATCTAGACGCACTCTCATTGGTCGCTGACATCACGACTGATCCGTAGCTATTGTCCTAAACATGCCCGCGGCCTTGAAAGCATCAGCTTTTAATAAGTTTATGATTTTTATAATTACACCAGAGGGCAGATTTTTGTGTAGGAGCGTCTCACGATGCCTGACGAAGTCTGGATATCAGCCACTCGTGATATGCCGTCGCTTCCCGGTATCGTCTTCAGAATCCGCCCCATATGCCATTTCAATGGCGGAAGGTTGACGTCCTTAATTATGACGAGCGTGTCAGGCTTCAGGTCAGTCGTATTTTCCTTCCACTTGGTCCTGGTCTGTAGCTCCGAAATGTATTCTCTGGCCCAGCGCGACCAAAATTGCTGACGAAGCTGTTCAACTCTTTGGTAACGAGTCAATCGATGGACGGGCAATTCTCGCAGGTCATCTTCACAGACCGGCGCGGTAAGTGCTCGGCCGATCAAGAAGTGTCCAGGGCTGAGGGGAAGATAGTCTCGAGGATCCGAAGACATGGGTATCAATGGCCGAGAATTCAATACAGCTTCAATTTGGCATAATACCGTAGTGAATTCCTCGAAATTTAAGTGGGCGTTGCCCACTACTCGGCGCAGATGGTACTTACACGACTTGACCCCAGCTTCCCACAAGCCACCAAAATGAGGAGAATATGGAGGTATGAAGGTAAATGTTATTGTTTGACCCCTTGCGTATTCAATAATTTCCTTCCTACATTTTGATAAAAACTGAGCAAAATCATTATTAAGACCAACAAAATTGCGACCATTATCTGAATAAATTTCTGACGGTTTACCGCGCCGTGAAATAAAACGCTTAAGCGCGAGTAAATATGCGTCAGAAGAGAGGTCGCTAACAAGTTCCAAATGAACTGCGCGTGTAGTAAAACATATAAATAAACAAATGTACGATTTTATTCATTTCGCGCCTCTGCCTTTCCGGTTTAGAACGAACACTGGCCCTGCGTAATCCACCCCTGCACGAAAGAAAGGATGACTAGCGGTTATCCGCTCTTTGGGTAAGTTGCCCATAAGTGGGCTTAAGGTTTTACCCCTAACGCGTGTACAGACAACACATTGATGAGTCACCTTCCTAGCCAGGTTTCTGCCTGATAACGGCCACCAATCCTCGCGCAAGCGGTACAGCAACGCTTGCGGCCCGCAGTGGAGAGATTGGTTGTGTATGTGTCTAAACAATAAAAGTGTAAAATGATGTTCCGAAGACAAAAGAATTGGATGTTTTTTATTGTAATTAAAATCAGGCGAATTTTTTAATCTACCTCCTACTCGGATCAAATTATCAATGTCTAAAAATAAATTTAAACTTGCAATTCTGTTGTTTGACTTGACATTCTTTCCATTTTTAAGTAAATTGTACTCAAATGGAAATGACTCCATTTGAGACAATCTAGCGAGAGTATTAATAGCATGTCTCGATTCAGTAACAGAAATCGGTCCTGTCAGCTGATTTGTTTTGTTGCGCGAGTTAAAGATAAAACGAAGTACGTATGCAGCGACATGACTCATGCGATTAAAATGCGAAAATCTGTTAAATGGAAAAAATGTTACTAACGCATCATTTTTATGCTTGATTAAGAATGAATTTATGACGTTTGATTTAAGTTCAGGCAACTCATTAGGCGAAATGTCATTAATTTTTGAAACTAAGTGTGAAGTTGAATTATTATCAAAGTCTAAGTTCTGCAAAAACATAGGGCCTTCCCACCATAAAGTCGATGAAGACAGGTCTTCAAGACTGACACCACGTGAAACCAGGTCAGCAGGATTTTCCTTGCCACTTACGTGTTGCCAGGAACACGCATTTGTCAGTTCGTGTATCTCGGCGACTCGGTTCTGCACGAAAGTCTTAAGTAAATTAGGTGCCATGCGTAACCAGCCTAACACAATAGTCGAATCGGTCCAAAACATTACGTCATCAAACTTACGAGTAAGTGAACTACGAATTTTATCGTAAAGCTTAGCACCTAACAACGCGCCACACAACTCTAATCTGGGTATGCTTATGGGTTTTAATGGAGCTACTTTACCCTTAGAAATAAGCAATTTTACTGTCACCTGATTAGTGCATACAGTGCGCACATAAGCGCAAGCGCCGTACGCAGTTTGTGAAGCATCTGTGAATATGTGTAATTCTGTCCGCGTAGGGTTGCATTGATAGACGTGTCGCGGAACTTTTATGGTGCGTAGATAAGCCAGGCTATTAACAAATCGGTTCCATGTATGGATGATATCAGTGGGAAGCGGATCATCCCATTGTAATTTTAATAACCAAAGTTTTTGCAATAATACTTTGCCGATAATAACAGACGGGCTTAACAATCCTAGCGGGTCAAAGATCTGTGAAATCGTTGACAATATTATGCGCTTGGTGATAGGATTGTTAGTGTCGTTTTGAATCTGCGTATTAAAATTGAATTCATCGGCAACGTTACACCAACCCAAACCTAATGTTCTACACTGACTATAATCACCTAGATTTAAATCTCGGAACGTAGTGTGTGCGTTTGGTGACGTTGGTGACTCACCGTCGAGTTCAAAGTTAAAAATCCACTTGCGCAGTGGAAAACAACCGGACTTAAGCACCTCAACAGTGCTTTTACAAATATTTATCAATTTGACCTTGTCCTCGCACGAGGTCAAGAGGTCATCCACGTAAAAATCATCATTTATGACTCTTTTGACCTCGAGGTCAGTACATTCGATTGCCAATTGCTTCAAACACCTCACACTAAGAAACGGCGCCGATGCCGTGCCGTATGTAACGGTATTTAGTCGATAAAACTCGAGCGGCTTTCCCGGATCGTCACGCCATATAATAAGTTGCAGATCGCGTTGAGAAGGGTGTACAAGAACTTGCCGATACATCTTTTCACAATCTGCAATTGCTGTATATTTAAACTGTCTAAAGCGTAACAAGATACCTAGCAAATCTCCCTGAATAGGAGGCCCTACGAGCTGAATATCGTTGAAAGATTTCCCACTACTAGTCGCTGCACTGGCGTCGAACACAACACGAAGCTTCGTAGTCGTGCTGTGTTCTCGAAAAATAGCGTGATGTGGCAGAATGAAGTGAGGATTCATGTAAGAATTAACCCTAGTCATGTGACCTAGATTAATATATTCGCGTATGAATTCAGTATATAATTTCTTATAACTAATAGGTGTGCGTGATAACCTTTTTTCTAAGGACAAAAAACGACGCTCTGCCTGAAGGAATGAGTCACCCAAAACATCGGGCGATTCTTTGAGTGGAATGTGAACACAGAATCTTCCATCACTATTGCGCGTAGTAGTTGTGATGTAAGATTGTTCACACGCCTGCTCTTCATCTGTGTGCGTATCCCGAGGCTTAGGCAACTCCTCCAGCTCCCAGAACTGACGTAGCTGATTGTCCATGGATTGTGTGAAGCTACATTGGACATGTCCATCATTGTGCGTAATATGATTGATAGGACCTGAAATTATCCAACCTAACTTCGTATTTTGCAGGAACGGACCGCTTGGTAAACGTATCTTGCCATCGATAAGCAAGTCCCAGAACCGGTCCGCGCCTATTAAAATATCTATCTTTTGCGGCCCTAAAAATTGCGTGTTTGCCAGCTGTACGTGGTCAGGAATCCTGAACTGTGCGCTTTGTACTTGCATAGCGGGCAAAGTGGCCGTTATTTCCGATAGAACGAAACATTTAATGCACATCGAGTAGGAATTGACACGTGATTTAATTTCAATATCACACGATTGTGTCGATTGCGATACTAAATTACCTACTCCTCGTATCTCATGAGTGGACTGTAATAACGGAATATCTAATGATTTGCAAAGCGAATGTGTGACAAAACAGCTTTGACTACCGCTGTCGAGTAATGCGCATGCCACATGATAATTATTATCTTTATCGGGAATCTCGACTAAAGCAGTGGACAACAAAACTGGTTGCACATTTATGCATTGCCTATCTGTGTGCGTGTCAGTACGAACATTGCTAACTTGAATGAATTGTTTGTTGTGATCACGGACCGTCTCCGTGTCGCGTGAGAGGGGCGCGCTCGACGCGCTTGCCTCAGAAGTCTCGCTAGCCGCAGTCGTAATCTTCGCGGTACAGCTAGTGGCATGATTGGACTCATTTGGATGAATTAGTGAATTATGTTTAGCATTGCACTGTCTACACGGTCCATATAAACAATTTTCTACAGTGTGCCCGGAACGCAAGCAATTTTCACACAAGCTATGGTCGTTAACAATCTTAAGTTTTGTTTGCAAATCCATTTTAAGAAATTTGTAACACGTGTAAATTGGATGTTTCCCTTTGCACACTACGCATTGAAATCTTTTTGATTTACGGTCCGGAGACGGTGGCTTATTGGAGGAAACATTGCAGTGTGATACATTACTTTTGACGACTGAAATGGACTTTTTAGTGTCTGTGTTATTTTGTTGATCTTTGCTGTGCGATACTGCTAATGTTTCCAGCAAATCAGCCCTGTCTTTTAGGAACTTGATCAGATCGTCAACCTTTAAAATTACTTTAGAGTTGGTATTTGACAGCAATAATCCTTTGTGTTCTTCCCACTCTCTTTCGGTAATTTTATCCAACTTGGAAACAACAATATATATTATTAACGTGTCCCAGGAATCTGTTGGCTCACCGAGTGTTTTTAAAGCGCGTAAATTATTAATAATAACATCTATCAGTTTCCTAAGTAGCGAAGGTGACTCTTTAGACAGTGCTTGGATCGAAAATAATGCTTTTACGTGACTGTGTACTAATAATCTAGTGTTATCGTACCTATTAAGAAGGAGCTCCCACGCAACAGAGTAATTATCCGATGATATTTCTATAGCATTTATCACTGATTGTGCCCCACCTTTTAGTGATGATTTTAGGTAGTGCATTTTTTGAATATCGCTTATGTCTGTTGAATTGTGTACTAAAGATAAATAGGTGTCCCTATACTCCAGCCAGTGTTCATACGAGCCGTCAAATGTAGGCAACGTGATTATAGGTAACTTAATTGACAGTGGTTTGTTAGAACGATGACACGTTTTGGAACAATTAGTGACCTCTTCACTGTCGCAAAGAATAGATTCAGCTCGAGCAAGAGTACCGTAGTAACTATCTTCGAACTGCTGACGCTGATCTAACTGTTCATCGATATCACAGTCAGGTACAATTTCCTCAACTTTAGACTGAATTTCATTAAATTCTGAGAACAAAATCCCTGCACCCTTTACACGTAATCTTAAATCTATTCTCAACTCACTAGTTAACGTCGTTACACTAATAGTATTTAAATAATTAGCGAACTTAGTCAATCTACCTTTGACAATACCACGTTTCCTAACTAAATCGCGCATGATTAGCTCAGTTTTTCCATCACTAACAACCTTATACGGAGATCTATCGCGGGTTCTACTAGGGCCCTCCACATCTTTAGGCATTCTGATGGCTTGTGAAAAGAGGAGTACTCACGTGCAAGTAGTGACTGCGTGCGAAATCAGCTGGTGCCAGCAGTGTGGCACGATCAGCTGTAGTGTCGCTCTGTGCAGTGGGCAACCCTCACCAATCTCACTGGAATCAGATCACAAACGGTATTACACTATGAACACGGCAGATCTTGAAGAACGGAACTTGATGAACGCACCGTTGATCCTCGATTGTCCTCAATTATCGCATTAATTGAAGGCCCTTGCGTGAATATACCGAAGAATCTTCGTTCTTGATCGCCTTTGTGTAGCCGCGTGGCCGTAACAATGTAGCAGTCCAAAGGTCGCTCCTCACTATGAATTCGGTGTGATTCTCCAAATTCACGAATAATGCGGCTCTGAAGGTCCAGATATGTAGCGGCGTGTTATAGCTGCATGTATTGCTTGTTGTTATGCTACTTTGCTCAGCCTACGAGGGGTTTGTTTTAATTAAATAAAAATGCAATGTTCGGTCTGAATGACTGATAGAAAGTATCTATATTTTTTAATACAGCGGTCAAGGAAAGAAGGGGTATGGGAACAATTGTTTATCCAATCAGTGCGCTTTATCGCGTCATCTAGACGCACTCTCATTGGTCGCTGACATCACGACTGATCCGTAGCTATTGTCCTAAACAATTACATTACAACTAATTTTCAACTCTTGAAAACAGTCTTAAGTACTACTTAATTTTGATTATTAGGTTTAAAGCACAGTTCATTTAATGTTTTCCTTAATACATAGCATGTTGATTAATTCAGCTGTGTAGTCCATACTTACTGTTGGCTTAATTTTCGAATATTAGCAGGAAAATTTATTCTGATAGCATCTTAAGGGTTCAAAAATATTTACCTTGTTTGGTGATTATTTTACATTTCAGAAGGAAATAAAATTTTTGCTGTCATATTTGTTCATGTTGTTTTTATAAACTTTAAGGTCCCTTGTGATAAATAAGCTGACACCCGCGGCTGCGCTCACGTGAAATGTCAACAAAAAGAATAATCCAGACGTGGTCCGTTTGCCAAATTTCATCCAAACTCGTTCAGTCGTTCAAGAGCGATTGAAGGACAAACAGACAAACATCTACACTTTTGCATTTGTAACATTAATGGAATAAAAAGTAATCGGTCGTATGTTAGTTAAAAAGAAAATAACCATTTTGGTTTTACAAAGATGATAAAAAGGAGGAAAAACAAAAATTCGTAGAAAACTATGATGAAAACTTGTCTAAGGTCATAAAAGGTCAGCTAATGTTGCAATACTTTTGTAAGTTTTATGATTATACTGAGAGAAAACTTTGTTATTCGTCTTACTCAGGCGGATGATTTCGTTTGTTGTACTTTTACCTAACTATCTCAAACGTGAAAAATAAAAACAAAAAATAAATACCTTAAAATTTACACTAAAACCTTGTTTATAACAGCGTACAAAATGTCTTTAACAAACATAAATGGTTTAAGATTTAACTAGAGAAATCCTTACTATTTATATAATTTATTTTACTGAAAAGGATGTTTTGGGTAAGTACGTAATTTGTAACTGTAAAAATATACAGAAAAAAATCAAGACTTTTGGACCTTTACTTAGAAAAGCTCTTGTTCCATTAAAATAACAGCTTACAAAATAAATGTCTTTAAAAAGCTTGTGGAAGTAATAAGTAGTAAGCTAAGCACCTTTTAGTGAGGCGTCACTTTTACGGGCGGGGTTCTCTTAAGTGCTAGGTAACCCGATATGCAAGGAATTTGCCGCACTTCCATTTTGTAAAACGTCGTAATGAAGAAAATGTTGATGAAAATTTTTGGAACGAAGTTCCTTATGGCACAGTAAACATAACTTTACAGTACAGTAACTACGTACAAACGCTCAAAACGATGCACTCACACAGACGCACGCGTCAAAAAAGTCCCAAAGGAGGTATTTGTATTGATAGCATTGCGTCGTCCGCTTAGGTTCTTGTTGATGCGTGCGGCTGTGCGAGTGATTCAATCCGCAACGTTAGGCCGTAGTTTCCATACTGTATTTTACTGTGCTTATGGGGGTTTGCGGTAAGTGTGATTCGGGAGAAAATGTAGCGTCACGGCACGTCACGCTAAGATTTGCGTTATCCCCGTAGAGTACATTGAATATAAGGAGACCTCACCTTTAAGCGCCATCTGGTGTGTAATGTCAAAGTTACAGCTAACTATTAAATAAAACATACAAAAATACATGTTTTACTGGGGCTCGAAACTGGGCCCTGTTATCTCAGACCGACACAATGTTTTCTGCCATCTATGCTTCTATTATAATTACTAAATTAAACGAACTTACCTAAGTGAAGTTCTATTGTAATTATACGAGCTGCCCAGTCTTCGATTCTTCATATATTTATTATGTAGTAACACTATATTCCATTGTTTTACGCGAATATTGAAAGTCCAGAAAAAAAAACTTTTTGTTCTGGCAACTCTAACTTATGTCATTCTATTTAGAGCAATCTGCAATAAAAAAACTTAGCACATTCCGCTTAGATTACATACCTATAACTACTGTAATTTCATAACTTCAGTCAAAGGGTAAACAAATTCTTGTTTTGGGTTTGGGAGGGAAACTACTATCGAAGACTGGGCAGCTCGTATAATTACAATAGAACTTCACTTAGGTAAGTTCGTTTAATTTAGTAATTATACTTGCTGCCCAGTCTTCGATTCTTCATATATTTATTATGTAGATGTTTAGAGATGAAGTTGGAAATTACATAAGTATTGAACATTCCGAGATAATTAAAATATCAGAAATTTCAAATCAACCTTTTATTGCAATATTAATCATTTTGAAACTATCAACTTAACTATTGTTTATTTACTTAAAATCACAAGTCGCCTTACCAGTAGGTACTCTTTATTATGATTAGATTACATAATTAATAATCAGTCTGAACATTGCACAAGGTCTTAGCAGTAATTTTTATTTTATTTTATTTTATTAGAGGTATATTCTAATGATTTGCAAAAACTTTATGTTACACCTTCCCTATTTGCCATTGAAGTGAAGGCATGACCTTGAGGTACGTAACTACATTTCTTGATGTCTATGCCACTGTCTATCATTATTTGTTTAATCCTATGACTAATGGTTTTCTTACTATTTATGAGGTTTTTATTAACTGACAAACAATTTTCAGTATTACCTAACTCTGGTTTTTCCAGTGTCTATGGATAATTTGTATGATATCTTAATGTCATAACAAAACAAAACTTAGGTCCCAAAGGAAATAAGGTAGCATAATACACACCTGTTGTTTTTCTACTGGAAGGTACAGATATTTTTAACAAGTTATTTTTAACTGTACCCCTATGTCACAATTTTCATTACCTTGTTATAGGTACTTTTATGAACCATTGACACAATAAGATGAAAAAATCAATTATATATTTTAGTGTATTAACAGATAATGTCTGTATTATTTGTGCACTTCTAAGTGCTAACAGTATAACCTACCAAGTAATATGTAAGAACAACTTCTTTCATAATCAACCAAGAAAAAATAAAAAATTAAGGGCCAATGATGGATCCCAAGTACCTTTGTATTTTGGTCGACTTGGTCGTAGTTCAAAAAAAAATACACTTGAAATATCTCTTTATTTGAACATCTGTACCTACCTAAGAATCTATTATCAATGATAATGCTGATCTAACGGAGTTGAGTGAAGTGTATGAAGCATCATACTTAAATTGTTCTGTAAGGAATTTGAATATATTTGAAATAATTATAATTCAAAGATTCCTTCACCTTTACAGAAAAAACCCAACACCTTTATAGTGTTATTGAGTATTGTTTAATCGCCTTATCTGATAATAATCAGTGATAATACCATGATTTCAGTTGTCTCATCTCATATTAAAATAAAGATATCATAAAGAGGGTGAAGTTGTCTGAAACTAACAATAATTGACTTAAAGGTTCAAAAAACTATTCTTAATACAGCCATTGAAGTAATAACTTGACACCAGGGTTGTGAGATCCATATGAGGAAAGAACTTAAGATTCTTCTAAATTCTTAATCAACCCCATTATTATTATATACATACATACATATAATGGCGGATATGCATAAAATAGGCAATGATGTTTCAGCAAATTAAGTACATTTCATAAAAGTTCTTTGCAAAGATCCCTTTGCTCCCTATTTTTAGTATTGCTTCTGGCAGCAAATACATCAAAACAGTCTGAAAA
Source organism: Asteroscopus sphinx (assembly GCA_949699075.1). Classification (NCBI taxonomy): domain Eukaryota; kingdom Metazoa; phylum Arthropoda; class Insecta; order Lepidoptera; family Noctuidae; genus Asteroscopus; species Asteroscopus sphinx. The sequence goes on from OX453017.1 coordinate 10,658,011, forward strand.
CTAACAGTCTTGCTAAAAAAGCTATAGCCGACGGGTAGTTCTCTTTCACAATTAATATTTTTACTCCTAGATTCAAGATCAGCTTCTTTGTGGTCTTTGAATTTTCACATGAAGTGAATATCTAATATCCCTTCCTAGCTAGGGAATCAAGTTTTAGGAATTGAATATTTACTCATTCAAATAATATAATAATATTGTGAGTACATAATAGCTGTAGTATTGTTTATGTGTAAAATAATTTGACAGAATTTTTATTCATAAGCAAAACTTTGTACCTAATCCGATAAAGTAACTTAAAACTCAAAGTAAATATGATGACTTGACTTGCTTTTTCTTATTCAAGAAAAACTATTTGCTGTAGTATAATAATTACAAAATATTTTTCAACCAGCACCAGATGTAGGTAGATATCTACCTATCAGCATAAATTTCAATAATTAAAATATTTAATACACTTTTTTGTAGTTTTCATGTAATTTATTCCACCATAGAAATTTTTGTTTATACTCTGTATTTATTTACATAATTGAATCAAAGTCATTAAGTATTATAATTAAGTAATTTCTCACATCTTTGATTTTATAAGTCATGTGTTTCAAAAAAACATAACTTACAACATGGCAAAGCTGCTAAAGTTTCAATGAGCAGTTTTTTATGGTTGAGTAATTAGAATTGTGAATTATCGATCATCAGATTCATCATTCACTGACAAGATCATATCCTTCATGTTTACCAAATCTTAACACTTTGTAATGTATGATGAACAAAACCCATGACACTTTCATAGTATTGTTACAATTTTTTGTCCAATATGATGGTGCTCCAATACAGTTAATATTATCAAGCTAATAAATCACTGATTTAAAACCACTTTTTTAAATAGAGCATAAAAGATTTTTTGTAAAAGTCAGGAAACAGCATGCAAACCAAAACAAGTGTAATTAAACTCATATTATTTTGGAAGTGAAACCATATTATTGTATCTTTTGTCTTGATTTTTTATGAAAACTGTAAAGTATGCATCCTTTAAATCAATAGCGCATATGTAACCATTCCTAGAAATTTGTTTTTATAATGTTCTTATTTTTTCCCATTGAAAATTTTCTGCATGTACAAATTTGTTTAGTTTAATCTCCATTTGGTTTAGTTGGCTACAGTAAACATGTTTGTGATAAAATCAATCAATCAACCAATCAGTCAATCAATCAATCCAAATGTTTATTTGTTTAAAACTTTCCTTTGACAGGCTGCATTTAGCAATAACCTCAAAATCTATAAATTTTCTTCAATAAAATTATTGTTTCAGTCATAAAAAATTTGAATTCAGTCATACATAAACAATTTATGTATGAGGCATGTATAATGCTCTTATTAAGAAGAGATTATTAATCTGTTTATCCACAGTAAGATAACTTTATCCTGTGTGATTTCTTCCCAAAAACATATAACACGTTTATTTGCCGAACAATTAATATTGAAAATCAATAAAACATTTATGTTTGAACCAGATTCCAGTTCATGTACCTTACTTGCATTTTTCTGCTGGTACTCGTAGTAACTTCCAGGGGTCCTCTGTTGATACCTGCCCCCCTCCCCTTTTTAGTCTGAGTCCAGTTCAGGGGGCTTTGAAGTTTTCCTTATCATTGTATACTTATTTTATCTATACAGGCTTGAATGCAGCAAAGTTGGCATTTCTTTAAGACTAGAGGGTGTTGCTTTATTAATAGCATGATTTTTTGTTATCACTACTAGTTCTAACTTTTCTCCAAGAAGAAAAAACTGTCTCATGACATCGAATTTGATGCTTTCATAGTACCTTTATTAAGAAATCAACTTTCTTTCATTTTGAATTTGTGTTGTACCTAGTAGGTACATATCACTCTATCTTGAAACATCTATTATAATATACCATTACAATGGTTCTTGTATTTTGGTCGCTGCTAATGGCCAATTGACAACCACTAATCTCATGTTAAAAGCTGTTCCCAAATTACCAACTGCTGCTAGCGATAATCCACACTTTTGTCTTTGTCTTTAATTGGGTCTCACAATCTATTGTGTCAACAAGTTTTGAGTTACAAGGTTTACCTTGAAAAAACTATATTGAGCTTCGGGGCATCATATAATAAAGTCAAGCTTCTTGGTATTTAATACTTTTTGGAAAGCTCATCGCTTACATTATTCTGTATTCTTTTTTGTTAAGATATTTACTACCCATTATTTCAGGGTGATTTTCATCAGCATAATATCCGTTTTCATAGTTACAAGTATTTCCTGTAGCTTATAGTACAGTTTATTGGAAACCGTGGGCCCTTACGAAGCAGACATAGTACATAATAGACTTACTAAGCCTTATAACGTAAAGATCACTGATCTTATCGTATCCATTACTTCTCTCGTGAGACATAAGGTATACGTGCATATCATAGAACTTCTAGATATACATGTTTATGTGCTTTTCACTCCACTGGAGGACCTGTCGTAACACGAACTTACATGTTACAAGGACAGAGCACAGAGACAGACAAAATGGCGCCATATAATTTTTTGCTATTGGTCTGAAAGCTGAAAAAATACCTGAAACACATACCTGTATCCTTTTTCATGATATTCTCAGTTAGATCTGGTATATCATTCGGTGATAGACTATATTAACATTCTATCAATGGTATTTCTCTTTCCGGCGTCAACACACTACACCCACCAAACTCGATATTTTTGGCGTTTTTTCCGTTTCTTCTCCGGCTTCTCCAATGTTTTCCTTAATTCGTCTTTTGTTCGTGTTCGTGTTTTGTTTACTTTAAACTTAACATAACACCAAAAATCACTTGAAAATAATTTCATTCGTAAAAAACGTCGTCCGCGCAACAACGCGAAAATAGTGAATGACATAAGTTAGAGTTGCCAGAACAAAAAGTTTTTTTTTCTGGACTTTCAATATTCGCGTAAAACAATGGAATATAGTGGTACTACATAATAAATATATGAAGAATCGAAGACTGGGCAGCAAGTATAATTGCGAAATTTAGCATTATTATGAACCGGTCAAAAATATAAATTTTAAGGATAACTTCTTTCCTGACCGCACACGTTTTTTTTTGTTAAGGTTTCATATAAAGTTGGTGAGGACAACGTGTATAATATGTCCTGAAGAAAAGGTATCAGCAGAATCAAATATGTTTTTTGTACTTATTCACGAGAATAACTCATGCTATGATGAAAGGGTCAAACCCGTTAGTAAGGTTGGTTGTTGCTGAATGCCTGGCTGAGTCTGACTGCCTGGCTGAGTCTGACTGCCTGGCTGAGTCTGACTGCCTGGCTGAGTCTGACTGCCTGGCTGAGTCTGACTTCCTGGCTGAGTCTGACTGCCTGGGAAGTAATCTGATGTCTCACAAATACATTATCATATCATAATGATGTCATCTGATGTCTGTCATCACATCATAATCTGTTTTCTTGAACATAAATAAAAAAATAAAAAAATAATGTTTTATGAATAATAACATTAAATTTCACGTTTAACCGTTTTAAATAAATAAATAAATAATCATTTATTTCAGGCAATTATACCCGTATAAAATAAAATAATAGAAATACAAAATAAAATTAAAATAATGCGATCATAATTCAAAGTAAATTCAAAATAATAACAAATAAAATGACTCGTTTAAATTATAGCTGGAACATTAATTGTCATATACGAAGAAGTGGTTAACTTCGTATATGGCATTTAATATTCCATTGTCAGATTTGTGTATGCGGCTCATAAAGGAGGCTCGTGCTTTTCTCATGACTGCGTAAAAGTCATCTACCCTGTTTTCGGAAAACATGCCGGACGCACTACACCGCCACGGCAGGCCGAGTATGCATCTGAATGTATTGTTATACTGTACACGCAACGTGTTGTAAGCACGCTGCGTGTAGTTGTACCATAGGGCACAGGTGTAAAGGTTCCGGCAGTATGCGTTAAACAGGGTGATTTTAACTTGGTCGGTACATTTCGCAAATCTTCTTGCAAGCATGTTGCTTTTGGCAGCTAGTGAACGCCTTTGTCTCTCAAGGTCCTCATCATCTTTTAATTTTTCTGTCAGTTTGTGACCCAAGTAAGTGAAACATTTTACAGATTCTAATTTGGCATTACACAGAAATATACTAGGAGGTACATGTAACGGGCTGTTATCATATCTGAAACACATTGTTTGGCTCTTTTTTACATTATATTTAAGGCCGTGCTTGTTCGCATAAACCTCACAAATATCGATTAGTTTTTGTAATGCTTTGACGGACGGGCCGAGCAGGACCATATCGTCCGCATAACTAAGGTTGTTGATAGGTACGTTATTAACTGAACAGCTGACTCCGGCCCTGCTCAGCTCGTCTATCAGATCATTAACATATAAGTTTTAGAAGTGTTTGAAATTAAATTTAGAGAAAACAGAGAACAATTTAAGAACAAAACGTGTAAAAAGTAAAGTAATCAAGTATCACATAAGTAAATTACCATCAATTGTAACGACCATCATTGTAGCACATTTAAAATAAACATTAATAAACCGGACATTTATGACAGTTATTTCTTAAATTACAATTACGCCCATACAATGTTCCCCAACCTCCCCTGCAATCAGTTAAACGTTGAAAATATTCCATAAAATATGACCACCACGTATATTCCAACCTTTTTCCTTTGAAATAAGAATCAGTTTTTGAACGCAACTACTTTTTATGAAAACAGCTGAAGTGTTGTGCTAGTCAAATATAGATTGAAGTGCAAACTAATTACGGATGATTTTTGCTTGTATGTTTCTTTTTGTCACCAATCAAATACAGTGAACATTAGCGGATTATGCCCCGTAGTCCTGGATTAATAGTCGAATGACGTGATGTAAATAAATTTAAAGGGCAGTGTTTTTAATTCACACATCTGTCGCACTTGTCGGCCTTAGGGCAGAATGGGGTTATTACTCCCTAATAAGGTCATTGGGGGATGGGTATGAATAGCCGTGTAAAAGTCGAATAGTCGTTTTCATAATTTATAGCGTTTGTTGCCTATCGTCTTATATGAGCGTAGCGCCGCGATGTATTCAAATTACTAACTCAAAGCGCGGGCAGTAAAAGTGTCACGGATGTTGTCGTATTTTGTATGAGAGATTTAAAAAATCTGCAACTCAGTATAGCGTATTGCGTTGCGTATTCTTATTAGATGGCCTACGTGGTTGTCGCAAATACCAGCCCGAAGCAAGACGTGAAGCAAACCCAATTAAATTTTCTGTTCCACTTGACATCTCTTCATCATCATGTCAGCTGAAAGGAATCCACTGCTGGATATAGGCCTCCCCCAAAAGGGGGTGAAAAGCCATAATCGCTAAGCTTGGCAGGCGGGTTGGCAATCGCAGTTGATGGATTACTCAGAGAACGCTGCTGCCCATCCTCTGGTGAACCCTTTAGTCGCCTTTTACGACACCCACGAGAAGAGATGGGGTCACTTGTTATGGGAAATTATGTTTTGTCACATAATTTCGCGTCACATTTTTTTCTTATCTATCTCTTATTTATCTCTTATCTATCTCTTATTTATCTCTTATCTATCTCTTATTTATCTTATCTATCTCTTACTTATCTCTTATGACGATAGGACGATGGGTATATTATTTCAAGGCAAATTAATTGTGTTCCATTGCAATGAACTGAATACGTAGAATGTGATGTTGATTGGATTCTGTGGATGTATAAATAAATTAGAAAATTTTCGAAGGCGCTGGTAGGTATTGGGTCAATTAATATTATATTAGAGTAACCAAGACACGTAAATGAAGGTTGAAGTCATACATAATTCAAAGCGAGCGATTATTGATTTGAAATTCCTGCTGTGAAATGCTTTTAGTGATAGACGAGCCCAATGATTGGCTGGTTTAAATTATGACAGGTTTTCACAGGTTGTCACGGTGTCTCTGTTTAGGTGTCTAATTTATGTGACTTAGATTCCAATATGGCATACCTCTGTATTGTTATATGAAGTAGTTTGAACAGTATTTCTACAGCTAAGGCCAGTGTTTATCGATGTTAATTCTCTGATTAAATGGCAGATTACTTGAAAAACGTACTGGAATTGTTCGTAAACTGTCGTTTGACTAGAGAAATATATTTGGTGAAATCAAGAATAAATTGGATGGCCGATTCGATGGATGATTCGATGGCCGTTGGAGCAGACGAGTCCTTGAGTGGAGACCGCGAATCGGCTAACGCAGCGTAGGGCGCCCCCCTGCCAGGTGGACCGATGACCTAATGAACGTGGCTGGGGGGGACTGGATGCGGAAGGCAGAGGACCGAGCGTTGTGGCGCAACTTGGGAGAGGCCTATGTCCAGCAGTGGACTGCGATAGGCTGAGTTGATTGATTGATTGATTGAAGAATAAATTGTTATTTAAGGGGAATGTAGCAACCAAGTGGCATCAGTACAAAAAATATTACTCACTGAATACATTATTTATCAAAAAATCGTTTTCAATGATTGAACTACAGGTACTGTAGTTTAATCAGAAACTATTAACTCGCTGTAGTTGTAGATAGAAAAAGAGTAAAATTTGCCACTTTTGGCTTTTTTTCTATCTAAAACTACAGCAAACTATATATTACAGAGTTAATAGTTTCAGATTAAACTACAGTACCTGTATTTCAATATTTAAAAACGAATTCTTACTTGGCTGCTACATTCCCCTTAAGTAAAATATTTTCATGGAAACCATTCGTCCAATCTTTGTCGATCAACGGAAATTATAAAATTTTTGATCCTCATTTCGGTATGACGAGCGAATCGAAAGTGTCAATCGCATGACGTCATTATTGCTTTAATTTAACAGACTGATGCCTTGCTGCATTGATTAATATTTGTCATCCCTCAACTACAGACATAAGAGGTATGACTATGAATTATTAAAATGACATATTTTTATAGCTAGCTTAATAAAATACGCATATAATTATGATATAAAGAGATACTTTTAAACCTGTATAAAAAGATCTCTTGATATCTTGTATTAATAAACCTAGAAAGGAATACATATTGAAGTTCTATATTTTATTTAGTATCTTACTCAAAAAGCTGTGGAGCATAAAATATTTGTAAAATCTTTTATCAAAGATCAAAGCTAATTGCTGACATACCTATACTTAATGAACCCCTAACAGTAACAAAAAATTCGCTTCTAATTCAGAATTTTTTTGTTAGCGTTCAAAAACTAATTCACATAGAGCGAAAACATTAAATTTGTTCAATTAAACCACTATTTCCACTGCCCCAGTCAAAAGACTGCATTGCGCAGCGAACACTAATTCAATAACAACCGCATGTTCTAAAAACAGTATTTTCATGATTTTTAGACTAGCTTTCATGATCTAATTAACACACACTCCGAATAAGCTTCGTGATTAAGTTAAATTTAGTTTTTGACGTAATTTTGCATCATCTAAAAAGTTCCAAGTATTTTAACGTCATCGAAAAAAGCATGACGTAATTTTGCGTCATATTGAAAAAGTACGTCGTATTAAAGCGTCGTGTCTTAAAAACGCGTCACGGTTTTTTGAGTCTTTGTATTGTAATTAGGAGATGGGATGCGCTCGGAGTGTCGCGTCCTTTGTTTTAAAAAAAGGGGGAACGTCACGCGCTCATGCTGCGTCACGTCGTGTCACGTCACAATAAGGCCACTGTGCGCGATATTTGTGTGTTTCCCAGCGCAATATGGCTGCGAATATCATACTAATAGCCTTAGGGGGAAAATGCTGTTTATTTGTTTCGTGGTGTTACTTATAAAAGGAGTTTAGCAATTTTTTGTATCTAGATATTATGATAAAAACAAGTTTAACCGGATTACATCGCATATATTACTTAAATTGGTTTTCCTGACGTTTCGAAAGCTTTGCATCGTTCGTGATCGCCGGAAGACTAAGATGACAAGCGTCTTTATAGAAATTTCTAAAAATCATTTAAATCTACCGTAAAAAAATTAATTAATTGAAATCGTTTCGATGCACGCAGTAGTCACTCACAGTATCATTATGTTTTACAGTGTAGCGTGCTGTTTGGGATTTCAATATTTTTAGAAATGGTTTTCAAACAGGTGAAAGCTGCCAACTACCTTCTCTATTAAAATTAGGATGTTTTTAATTTCAATAGCCTCACGGAGCATTCTAGGTATATATCGGTTTTACTTCGTCAGGACTTGTGGTTTATCAAATCGAAGAAAATGGTTTGTCTAGGGCATGTTCACACACTGCAGACTTTGTAGAGCGTCTGTTATTGACGTCAGCTTATTATTTTGAATTATGGTGGCTATACTACGATTTGTTTGCCCTATGTATGATAACCTACAATCACGATCAATCTTGTGGACCCCTGCATCTTGTAAGGGAATGTGACACTTCACCGGTCTGAGGAGTTGACTGATCTTTCTTTGTGGCTTGAAAGATATTCACTAGCTACAGATTCTATATCATTATTTTAATGATGTAAATTTATTTATTGAATGCTTCATGCACAAAAATATTGAACAGAGGCGGACTTTATGCTGTAGGCATTTTCTACCAGTCTACCTTGGAAAATATATATCACATAATTATTCTTCATTATGGTTTTTGTCGCTTAAGTACGTATAAGACTAGAGTGTGACTTCTTCGCAATTAGATATAATTCTTCAACGCTTGCTTTCTGTCCGATTAGTTTCATGCAATTCCGTCGTATGAAGCTCCCTTTTAGCATAGGCTTTATCACACTATTTTGTAATAGCCAAGTACTCATACCAAATATCAGTCATAGTCAGTTAGGCACTGCATGCTCAACACAAATAACTAACGAGGGCATTATCAGGAGGACATAATGGTTGAAATAACACGATAATATTGTTATACCAGAGACGTACCATAAATGGAGTTGGCACGAAGCCTGCCGCTTGTACAAACACGTATTATTATTTAAATGTTGATGAAATAAGCGCTATTTCTAACGTTTATTGCTGGAGTCTTATAAATGTTATCTTTTGTTATTGTTGGATTGTTCAGTTATTTTTGGACAATCCAAGGGTGATATAGCGACGTGATTATTTAAAAAGAACTCATTTAACTTTAATATTCTTATAAATTTTAAGAAACGCTTCTAATCAGCTTTCTTTTGCAGTGTTCGATGAAACATTGTGCTCTTCATTAAACATCGCAGTCTACTATTAGACATACAGACAGGCGTGATAATATGTAAGTTTACTACATATTTGAGTACCTTTTCTATTGTTTTCGGGTGGAAGTCTTCATGGATACCCTCCGTCTGGGGACGGCGGAGGGTTATGTCGGACTCTTACCGACTAATACCACACGGTGGCCATCCTCTGCACAAAATATAGGAGCTTCGGGTACTCCATTGGACCGCGCCGGAGCCCCTCTAGTGCTATGCCTTTGGCACGTCCCGGAAAAACAATTTTGTTTCCCCCACAGTAGCATGCGACCACCACGTACTGCTGTCTTCCCCAGGGTCGCTTAATAGACGCCTCGAGTCCCCCCACTCTTAGCGTCCACGACCCCGAAGGTCCCTTGCCAGATGTGGCGGCAGGGGATGCGGCCCTTCGCCCTATCTAGGCCTTGCGCTAGGGCGGTTGCCTCCCCGGCGCCGCCTTCTCCGTATTTGAGTACCTAGGCAGAGACCTCACTTCTTTCGCTTCTTTAACGCAATTAACCCCGTCATTAACCATACTGCCCATAGACGCCTCATAATAAGCGACCGATGAATGTCAACAGATCTTAATGATCTGATGTGTATGTCCCTTCCGGCCGCGTGGTTCGATCGGACAGTTCGATTAATCGAACGAAGAGGAATTTTAAATCCTTTTGGTGCGATCCTACAGTCGCCTATTTGCCACTTAGTCTTGAAAGAATCTCTTTCGACCACTCATATAAGCCGTAAAAGTTTTGCGTTAGAGAATAGCCAATAGCCGCCTTGGTAGGGCCAATTGGATTGCAGTACCCGCTTCCTCGTACTTCAGATAGTTGACAGAATTTATTGTACGCATTATATTCAACAATAAGTGTCTATTGGGCTGCATCATTGATGATCTGGCCTTACCCTAACTTACCTTAGTCTTTTGGACTACTGTGCGACGTATTCCCCTATTCTCTATCAATATTTGGCTCATTGTGTCAATTCGCAACATTCTGATTCTGAACCCTTTTTTATCCTTTGAAAAACTGTCTTCTTCTTCTTCTATCGTGTCGACATGAGCTACATAATGATAATAGCTCATGTCGTGGTGTAAAGATTAACCAGTCAGCAGGTTGGTGGCGCAGCTGACTGCCCAAGGTGCGCCGGATGATCAACTAGATATCGTCACTCTTGGAGGCTCTTTAAATATCAAGATATACGCACATATTTATTTATTCTTTATGCACAAAACTGTACAAAGGTGGAATTAATGCCTAAGGCATACTTTACCAGTCAACCAGTGCACTATTAGAATAATCTTGGCCAAGCATATATCCTTAAAAGAGTTTTCTGCATTATGACACTTCAATAAAACAAACAGGGCCCTAATTCACGTAATTTCATGACGCGCCGATCAAGTTGCATTGACGCTGCAGTTCGTTTCTGACAGCGAGCGATAGATAAGAGAATACAAAAGCATTGTTTTGATCGAAACTTAACTGCAACTGCATTACTTTAGTTACGGGAATTAGCCTAAAAAACTTCAGTTAGTCTCTCTACTATCTTAAGCGCATCCGTACACCTGGAAAGTGTGCTTCGAAATTCAACAAGGATCCAACCGTCTCTTAAACCTATCAAGTGAAGGTACGTAGGCGAGATTCCGAACAACTCGCACCACGTACCGAGCACAGTAACTCAACGTGAAGAATAAGACATGTAAATAGTAAATACGGGCGCCATTAGGGACGCTCGGCACGAATTTGCATGAAGATTAACGACTTCAGCCTTTGCTTTTGGGACTGCATAGTGCAACGCGCCCGACAAAGCCTTTGTCGAAATTTCACAATCAGATGTAACCTTTAACCTCATTATAATACAGTCGCTAATAGCGTTAACGAAACTGATATTATGGTATCTGTATTAGTGTGACCCAGTTAACGTTTCGAGTTATTTAATGTACTTAATGTAGTTTAATGATCCGTTTCAATGCTTTTGAGTAATTAATTACAAAATGATTATGTTTTAATCAGCAGGTATGTAAGGCCATGTTGGAAAATTGGATAATGGAATGGTGGTATGGTTGGTGATTAAAGTAATTACTTTGTTGTTTTAAAAACGTTCGTAGACGTTCCCAAAAACGGCCAGGATGCTACAGGGTAGCCCGCGAAAATTCAAAATTTCTTGCGTGTTTTGCAAATTGTAGCTCTATATCGCGTTGTATATCGGTCGATAATATTAATTTACGATCAATTTAATGATTTGATTTTCGGGCTTGTAGAGCTTATAGAGCTACGTTTATATTTTTTATGAGTATTATTCAGTAGATATATTGTTATTACTAACGCGAATCATGCTTTGATTGATATGCAACGCAAAATAGATCTAGAATTTACAAAATAACGAAAAAAATTGAATTTCGCGGTTTGCCCAGTAGCATTCACCGTAAGAGCATTTAAAACAGAGGAGCATGCTTGAGGAGGTTAATGAGGGTAGATGAAGCAAAAGAGGTGTGTCAGAAACCATAGTTTCTACCTAAACCAATGGGAAACAGCGCTTAATAATATGTACATATGTTAAAAAAAGTTACTAATATCTTTGTAGTGTCATTAATCACAAAAAATATCGTTTAATCGCTGTGACAAGGGTTTACAAAACCAATTAATTAAGCATCACGCGTTCATGCGATATACTTAATAAAATTCTTTAAACTGACTGACAGACAACATACAGCCTAAGCCAGCGGGTCTGGGAGGATGAATTTTTGCACAGGAGTTCATTACGTAATGTAGGTGAGCACTAAGAAAGGATTTTTGAAAATTAATCTCCTAAGGAGGTTATTATTATTTATTTATTTATATATGCTTTATTGTACACCATAAAAAACATTACATTGAATATGCATTTAAACAATACGCATTTTCTTTTTTTTGGGGTTAAAGTGGGGTTGAAAATTTGTATGAAGAAAACAAGGGAGCGAAGCCACGGGCGTCAGCCAGTGTTAAAATCCATGAAAAGAGGCAAATCTCCAGGTCACGATGGCCTTAGCATAGAACATTATCAATGTGCCGGTCCGCATCTCCCAAGGGTCTTGTCTATGCTATATAATTTTTGTTCGAGACACTCTTATCTTCCGACTGAACTGTTGGAGACGATAGTTGTGCCCATAGTCAAGAGTAAGAGTGGGGATGTCTCGGACAAGGATAATTATAGGCCAATCTCGTTGGCCACTATAGCAGCAAAGGTTCTTGACGGTGTGCTTGAGCGGAGAATAGCTGGGCAACTTAAGTTACATGATGCTCAGTTCGGTTTTAGAGCTGGGCTGTCTACTGAAACAGCTATTTTGGCGCTCAAGCATACGGTCAGGTACTATACAGACAGAAATACACCTGTGTACGCTGCTTTCTTGGACCTCTCCAAGGCATTTGACCTGGTTAATTATAATATCCTGTGGTCGAAATTGCGTAAGCAAGGTGTATCCAATGAGCTAGTTAATCTTTTTCAGTACTGGTATGATCACCAAATTAACCAGGTCAGATGGTCGGGTACTTTGTCTGAAGGATATGGTCTGGAGTGTGGAGTGAGGCAGGGAGGTTTGACCTCCCCGGCACTTTTTAGCCTATATGTGAATCATTTGATTGAGGAGCTCAACAGCACTGGTGTCGGATGCTCTATAGATGGAAATATTATAAATAGTATCAGTTATGCAGATGACATGGTGCTGTTGAGTCCCTCGATAGATGCACTTCGTAGGCTGCTTGAAGTGTGTGAGAGGTACGCCGTGTCCCACGGTCTCCTGTACAATGTTAGGAAGAGTGAGGTTATGGTGTTTCGGGCGGGTACGAAAAAGCCAGCCGGGACTGTTCCGCCGGTATTCCTTTACGGTGTACCACTAAATAGGGTGTCACAGTTTAAGTATCTTGGTCATATAGTGAATGAAGACTTGGATGATGATTGCGACATAGAAAGGGAGCGGAGAGCGTTGTCAGTCCGATGTAATATGCTGGCCCGCAGGTTTGCACGTTGTACTAAAGAAGTTAAAATCACTCTTTTCAAGGCATATTGCCAGTCATTTTACACGTGCAACCTGTGGGTTAGACATACGAAGAAGGCTTACAACGTTCTCCGTGTCCAGTATAATAACGCTTTTAGAATGCTGTTGGGGTTGCCGCGTTTCTGTAGTGCGTCAGGCATGTTTGCTGAAGCGAGAACGGATTGTTTTAATGCCATTATGCGAAAGCGAACGGCATCCCTGACGCGCAGGATTCGGGAGAGCACCAACAGTATTCTAAAAGCTATTGTAGACAAGCCAGACTGTCCATTCCTGGAGTACTGGACCCGTATGCACAACTGCGGGTCGGGTACAGCTGGTAATGGACAGAGGTACATGAATTAATTTATTATTATAATTGTAACTAAATAAGTATATTTTGTATGTAATGGATGGAATGTTACTAACATAGTCTATAAGAGATTTTTACTAACACATGGATTTTTTGTGATCCGATTTGAAATAAATAATAATAATAAATAAATAAAATAAAGAGCCACGGGAGCTACTTTTCCCGAATGTGTTATAAGATTATTGATACTGACCTTCTATCTTCGTATCATGTACCTGGGCGTTATGTAGATATTATAACCGCAAGTTTACACCTTAAGTTTACCTTTTGGTGTTATTTAACATTCTACTATAAAGCTTACAACAGTCTCGCAACATGGAACCTAAACACAATGATACCGCTTTCGGCCGTAGCATAAATATAATAAGTCAGCAGTACTGTACACACCATGGTGTATACACTAGTGGCTGTATACACTGCCGACTGCGCCATGGGCCCGGGCACCGTGCCAATTTGTCTAATGCCTAGTTATATCCCATTTACTACAGGATCAAGTATATACGAGTCTGTACTAAAGTTGCCATGTATAATGTGCTTTTTCGTTGGTTTTCCTGGTAATGGCTTTTGATCGTATTTTTTTCGGTAATATTTTATGGTTTATAACTGTTGAAATATCATAAAATCAAAGAAAAAAAGTTTAAAGGCTGTATAAATTTTTCCGTGTAACTTATTTAAAGATAAAATGACCTATTATATATTTTGCTTGTGACATAATCTTACGTATTTGTACAAAGCTAATTTGGAACAGCTATTAAGGCACGGTACACAATAAAGATGAGAAGCCAAGGTATGCTGAAATATTTTCCCTGCCAACTCTATAAAAGCACATTAGGTAGATATATCCAAATAGAAAGAACCTGCCAGCCGCTGGGCCGTATAAAACTTGTCGTTTGTCTCTAAAAAACAAAATAAAGCTAGGAATACACTCTCAACTGTCGCCATTTGTTTCATAAGCAAGAAGCCTAATATGTGACATTACATTATGCATATGTCGAGGCTTTCAGACGCATACGATGATGTGTAATTTTTCACGAGGGCAATCAGCGATTTTCCCTTTTCTCCATCGTCGTTCGCCGAAAGAGCTGTATGCGTAATGCTTTGCGTTTTTTCGCGACGTTTTATTCGCGAAATTCGCAATAAATGTGGGAGGGGTGATTAATGTGTCGGCAGATGGAACGACACTACCACTTTGATTACAAGTGTTCGAGAGCCTCGTTTGAACTCGTTTCTCATGACGGCGACGCTCTGTATTTTTCAACAGTACATTTTTATTCCAATGTTGAAATTTTTCTTCTTTATCTATCGTACTTTTTTTTTTTGCCGTGGGGAAATCCTCATGGACGCACTCCGCCCGGGGTAGGTGGAGCCAGTGTCGGACTCTTACCGACTAAAACCACCACGGTGTTCCTTCAACTACCTTAACCGGGGGCGTGGGCACCCGTGATTATTCACACAACCACCCCCGACAGGTCCTGGCCCGCCATAAGCAGGCGAGCCCCTTCTCCCCGTGTGGCCTTACGTTGGCCGCACCCGCCTAGGCGGCGCACACGGAACACTGCATGCCACCTCACCTCAAGGGCCTTTACCAACTGCGCTTGCTGCGCCAACTACACTAGCTACGCCATGCTGGTCTGCTGCTCGCAGGCCCCATCCTCCCGTAATTTTTTATAGAGGTTTTCATCCTCACGGTCTGGGCGGTGAAGCCAAGACACTCGGTCCCAAAAGGTGCGAGAACACTACTCAGCGGGCACTCCTGGGGTTACGAGATCGACGGAGGCAGGGAAGGACAATCCCCCCGCTGCCTGCCCAGTGCCCGCCCCTACTCCTCCACTGTGCCCTCTGCTGATATCAGAGGGACACGTGGAGCAACTCCCCGTTGGCCCATATGGGGCCCCCTCCCGTACCAGAATATTCGCCACAGGCAATAAGATCCCCCGGAGGTTAATCCCTCGAAAGGATTCTATTGTCCGTACCCAGGATGCACCGGCCTAACAACTGCCGTTCCCTCCAGACGTGTCCAGAGGGACAAGCAGCCGTCAGACACACGTGGAGATTTTCTGGCCAGGACCCCTTATCTACCGTACTGTTTGCGATACTTTAACCACAGATTACCTATTCGGCTTTTACTGTTTTGCCGATGACATCGTTGTAATGGCTGAGTCGCTGGAACAACTGGGCAAAATGCTGCACAGCTTAAATGGAGCCTCTCGACGTGTCGGTCTCGGCATGAATCTGGACAAGATTAAAGTCATGTTCAATATGCATGTCATGCCGAGGCCAATATTCGTCGAAGGGTCGGCACTCGAAGTTGTAATGGAATACGTCTACCTAGGGCAGGCAATTCAGCTTGAGCGACACAACTTCGAGAAAGAAGCCAACAGAAGGATCCGTCTGGGCTGGGCAGCATTTGGCAAACTTCGCCGAGTCTTCTCGTCGCCTATACCGCAAAGTTTGAAGACAAAGGTCTTCAACCAGTGCGTCCTGCCAGTCATGACTTACGGTGCCAAGACGTGGACACTGACAGTTGGGCTAGTCCACAAGTTCAAAGTCGCTCAGCGAGCTATGGAGCGTGCTATGCTTGGAGTTTCTTTGAAGGATAAAATCCGTAACGAAATTATCCGGAGAAGAACCGGAGTGACCGACATAGCTTGTAGGATCAGTAAGCTGAAGTGGCAGTGGGCTGGCCATGTCTGTCGAAGGACCGATGGACGTTAGAGCAGACGAGTCCTTGAGTGGAGACCGCGAATCGGCAAACGCAGCATAGGGCGCCCCCCTGCCAGGTGGACCGACGACCTAAAGAACGTGGCTGGGGGGAACTGGATGCGGAAGGCAGAGGACCGAGCGTTGTGGCGCAACTTGGGAGAGGCCTATACCCAGCAGTGGACTGCGATAGGCTGAGTTGATTGACTACTTTTACTTAGGATTTATCGTTTGTCTAGACATGTATTTTATACAAAAAAAATAACAAAATTTTAACTAGTATGTGCTTTATTTTATTCAAGACATAATAAAACACATGCTTTAATCTAAAACTGATTCCACTAAAATATTCCATTTGTGGGGGGCCTACCCACGCTGCGCCTTCCAGTACGCGATCGCCAGTCCAGAACTTTACGGCCCCATTGGCCATCCGTTCTGCTAGAAATGTGTCCCTCCCAATGCCAGTTAAGTTTGCCAATTCTTCGGGCTTTGTCGGTTACCTTCGTTCTTCTGCGAATCTCCTCATTTATGATTCGATGACGCAAAGACACTCCGAGCATAGCCCTATCCATTGCCCTTTGAGTGAATTTGAGCCTTCTTATCAGGCCCATTGTGAGCGACCACGTTTTAGTGCCGTAAGTAATACTGGCAATACACACTAGTCAAAGACTGTCATCTTGAGACACTGCGGTATTTTGAACCAAGGTGGACCAACGACCTGGTGAAGGTCGCGGGAATCCGCTGGATGCGGAAAGCGCAAGACCGGTCGTTGTGGCGATGCTTGGGGGAGGCCTATGTCCAGCAGTGAACGTCTTTTGGTTGAAATGACGATGATGATGGTTCCATTTGTGACTTAAATCCATACCACAGTGCTATTCTGAAAAGTATTTGAACAATACGAAATAAGAAATTTCACTGTGGATTTAGAAGTGAGCTCAACAGTGAGTTCTTATATGTAGAATAGCCACGCAGGTTAAAATTAACTCCATCCCATCACAACATCCATTAAAGGCTATCAAACAAAAAAGTCTGATTACAAAGTAAAAGCCTTTCACGCCTTTGATATCAAAACAAAACGCCACTACGTGTCAATGCAAGTTTAACGACGTCGTGTAAAAACATTTCAGCGATACATAATCGGATACCATCGTCGCTGTTCGGCTGTCATCGGCTCCACTCGGTGTCGCTCGGCTCTGTTCGCTTTTTGACGTGCCATCGTTAAGGGAATCTGTCGAATTATTCCCATGAATATTTATTCGTACGTCTGACGCTTGGGGCAGTAATGGCAGCACATTGGCTCCTGTACAAGCAAGATATTGAATCAATATGCGATTTATCTCACTATTTCCATGAGTTCGGTGGTCGGTGTGGTCGAATTGGATTGGTTTTTTGAATGGTTTTTGTAATTGCTACGAGTACACGGATTTTTTTATTCGAAATCCAATTGGGGAAAATGTGTAAAGAGGTTTATTAATTCAGAGAGATAGTTTTTTACTGAATTTAAAAAGGAGGAGGTTCTATGTTCGTCTGTATGTATTTTTTTATGTATGTTCATCGATTTTTCTGTCAATTGTGAAACGATTTTGTTTGAAAGGACATGCTCTCGAGGTGGTCCCATTTAAATTTGGTCAAGATTTTATTAAGATCTTCGGAGATAACGAAGGGAACTCTTCAATGGATTACAGTAATCACCCGCGATTGCAGAAATCGCTTGACTATATTATTATGTTGTTATGCCACTCAAAATAGAAAAAATAAAATAAACTTATAAAAAACTTCCTAAACCGTTTCACACATTTTTTTATAAAAATATGTACACCTTATATGTTTAAATGTAATTTGGAATGAGAAAAACAAAATATTCAATTAATATTATATATTTTTTAAATTATTTTTAAAGTCAGTTTTTACTTTTGTTTTAGTTTATTTTATTTCAGAATAAATTTTTACAATATTGATTGTAGCCACTGCACTGCCTTATTTAAAAAACTTTAAGAGCACATCTGAGACTTATTCGTGCATCTGTATTGTTCTATCTGTAGCGTTTTATTTCCTACCTTATTTTCCATGCAAAATGTTCAAATATACATTTGCATATGCTATAAACCAGTATAACAATATTAGTAAAGGTATACGGTTATTCTGTGCCTAAGCAAATGGAATTATGAACAAGTTAGAACCGCGTTTCGTCTTAACTAATGCAATGTATTAGAGTGGATATAATGACGACTTGATTTAATTTACTATATTATATTAGCTATGGTTGACTATATTATTGATCAGACAATAGATATTCTGTAAATGAAATTGAGATTCGAGGTTTATGATTTAGAACATTTTGGATTATTTGGACTGCCTTATTGGTCTAGTTGTTGTAAACGCGACTGATAAGCATGGGGTCCTGGGTTCGATTCACAATTTGGAACCGAGCAACTAGAGTCTGACGTTTCAAAAGTGCCTGTAATTAGGTTTATTTGAAATAAAAAACATTTGAATTTGAATTCCAGGATCGGGCAAGAGTTTTTTTAGTAGAAGTAGCAGCCCGGAGTCTGAATTTGTACCCGGTTAATGGCAATAGGCTCGTCCCCTATTACATGGGACTATTTTTGGTAGTCTTTACTAAACAAGTTAATTTTTTGTAATGTTGATACCTCATCTTGAGATATATTTCGAAGACGTCTGTGGTCTAGTGGTTCGAGGGTCGGACTGTTGATCATGAGGTCATGGGTTCGATTCCCACAGGACACAAATATTTGTGTGATGGACATAAGTGTTTGTGTTGGTCTGGGTGTTTCTTATATATTGTAAGTATGTATTTACAAACAAAAAAAAGTATTAAAGTATTTTATCCATTGTCCAGTACCCATAGCACAAGCTTTGCTTAATTTGGGACTAGATGGTGCTGTGTAAAAATGTCCCAAAAATATTTATTTTTTTATAATAGAGGGGGCAAACGAGCAAGTGGTCACGGTGGTGATGGTAAGCAATTACCGCCACCCATGGACATCCGCAACACCTGGCAGGGGAGTAGCCGATGCGTTGCCGACCTTGATAAAAGACAAATGCTATTTTTTGAAGGCTCCCATATCGAATCTGTTTAAGAAAACCACTGTTGTTGTTTTTCTTCTGATTTTCTAAGCAATGAAGAAGTACAGGGTTTTAAATTAATGGTTTTTACTTGCACAAGCTGTGGGAGGCAGTGTATTATTACAGCGCTACAAGGACTTGCAATCAAGAACTTTTTGTGTTCTTTGCAAGTGGTATCATTTGTAGAATACAAACCGTATATTGGAAGATGTGGAAATTGTATAGTTTAATAAAGTTAATTATTTCAGATTATTTATTTGCAGTGTTTTGTTTTGGTTTTCTTAGTTTAAATAATCGTAATTCGATTATTAGGGTAAACCATAATATTAATACAAGATTAAAATTAAATAACGCCGCAACATTAAAAATTGATTGATCTGGTTAAAGAATTGATTAATCTAAAATTTGTAACAATTTTAAGTAAATCTGATTGGTTGGTTAATCAGGGAATTAATGTTGGCGAGCACTACCCATAATCTTTTATAGATAAACAGTTTTGTCACTAATATCGCGCAAGAAATGGAGGTACCGTAAAATGCCCTAACTTTGCCAACAAGCCCTACTTTGCCTAAGGCATTAACTTAATTTTTACACGCACTGACACTTTATAACTGAACCAAATGTTAGCGTTGTCATAGTTTGTAAAGCTCCCCAAGTACGGAAATCACAGCTATTATAGTTTACTCAAAAAATAACTAGGCAAAGTAGGGCTTGTGGGCCAAGTTAGGGCAGTTTACGGTAGGTTTTTTCTTTATGTTAAATTTTTTTTGTGTATTATTAAGACGACCTCGTGTAAAACTATTATGATATAGATCGTGGCCGTGTACTGATCTGCAAACTTTAAAACTATAATCGAATTAACAAGCGCAGTTATTATTTGATAGTATTTTCATTGCAGTATGAGGCTGTCAGTATCATCATCATCCTCCTGCCCTTATCCCAATCTATTTGGGGTCGGCGCAGCATGTATTTTTCTTCCATACGTCTCTATCAGCCGTCATCTCCGTGTTCACTTTCTTTTTATCCATATCATCTTTCACACAATCCATCCATCTTTTCTTTGGTCTACCTCTTTTCTTATAGCCATCCACATTCATACACAAAACTTTTTTCGTACCATGCTCCTCATTTATCCGCATCACATATCCATACCATGACAATCTACTGCATTTCAACTTTTCCGTCACTGGCGCTACTTTCAAACTCCCTCTCACATATACATTTCTTATCTTTTCAGTATATCCAGTTAAAATACTTTTTCTTACTAATCCCACTACTCTTGCCAGAAGATCGTATCTCGATTCGGTGGTTGGCCCATTCGGGGCCGCTCGAGTAGATTCGGGATTGGTCGGGATTTGTGCAAGGTAACAGTAGCTATCAGCTAAAATGCGCCAACCGTTCACTGGTTTATCTGTGAACTCATGCAGGACGCCTATCTTAGGGGATTGTTTTGTGCTCAGTCATTGGGATGTATTCAGGTTTCAGGTTAAATTTTGAATGCATATTGGGAACATCCGGATGTGGAGAGACACCAAACCTTTAAAACTATAGTCATTGGACTTTATATCACTGTAAGGCGTTTTTAACATGTTTACTCATAAGATTTAAAGACTTATTGTGTTTAAGTCTTCTTCTTTTCGTGGTTACTGTTTTTAGATATTCATTGACCAGAAAGTGGCACACTGTATTCCACTCTTTGTAGCCTGCGATTGGTCTACTCGGGATAAAGCGTCGCACAGCGAACAAGCAAGTAGGTGAGACTTGTGATCACGTCTGTCTGCAATAATAAAACAAGATGTGCCATGCAGGAACACCGCTTGACGCTTTGAAATGATCACTTCGCCGACGGAATGCCTACAGATTTAAGTACTGCATGCCCACTTTTCGCATGTGGCGTACTTTTTTATTTTTTTACTTATTTATTTGTTCAGTGGTATACATTACAAAAACATTCTAAAGATGTAAACATAAACTCATTAGAGTTTGAGCGTACATCATCGACTATACAAACAGGTTTACAAAAACTTTTTAACAAAAAATTGAACCGACGAAAACAGAAACTGAAAAGCGAAAAATAACTAATTATGAGTCGGCGCCAAACAAACTTTTAACAAGCAACGTGCATGCAAGTTGCAAGTGGCCGAGCGGAGAACGATTTTTTGTAAAGTTATTGTTTATCGTTGAAAATTTCACGTTGTATTTGATGTTACGTTGTTTTTATTATTTATTTAAAGTAACTTAATGATCTTCGTTGATTGTTTGTTTGGCGCCGACTCATAATTAGTTATTTTTCGCTTTTCAGTTTCTGTTTTCGTCGGTTCAATTTTTTGTTAAAAAGTTTTATTTTTCATTTTTTTGTGGTTAAAATCTATCTCCAGGTCTCCATTATGTCGTAGTGTCTAGAACTATATTTATGTGTGTCTAGTTTCAACAGAATCGGTTAACATGTAAGAATTCAGTGGGTGAACAAACACTCATCCCCTATTTTACAACCCTTAGGGGTGGATTTTGATTTTGAAATTTAAATGGGACCAACTTCGAGATATACCCTATCCATTAAAAAAAGAATCATCAAAATCGGACCACTCTGTAAAAAGTTATGCGTGGTCATACATAAAAAAAAAAAAAAAAAAAGGAACAAAAAAAAAAAATATACGCGTCGAATTGAGAACCTCCTCCTTTTTTTCGTCGGTTAAAAAATATAGTTAACAAGGTAGGATATTACATAAGTACAATGAGGGTAGATACCAGATAATATTTAGCTACATTATAAAGGAGCGAACACCGGTGACTGCGCGAACCGTCTTCTAAAACAATGTGGTGGAGGGTAGTTTATGTGTTGATACAGGTTATTCCTACAAATGCAGCAAACTTCTTGAGAATTTATTATACTTACATTAATAATGCTATTAATTGTATTGTATAGTTATTTTGCTTATTGGGCATTTGCAACTTGCAAAAAATTTGTTTTAATTTAAATTTTACGTTTTTTTTCTTCTTGGTGTGCGGGAGAAAATATGAATGTGAGCGCCGTACTTATTATTTTTGTTTCTGTGTTTTTAAAATAAGTGAGGAAAAGCGGTTGTATACGGCGCGGGTAACATGCGCAAAATGCGCATGTAAACGTCCTGATAAATGTGCGGTCTAGTGCCTTATGAATGTACCACATTAGACCACGCGTATAGCCCGCGCAAGTAGTCCGCACCAGTTCCATGCACCGTGTGCAAGCACCATTAAGAATGAACCATTATGCATTATTGGTAAATATCTCCCTTGTTTATGTAATCTTGGTAACTGTCATGAAGAAGAACTATAGAAGTAAATACAGATCTAATAAAAAAATTGTGCCCACCCACAGTTTGCCGGCAATTCGACTGCAAGATTGCAATGGATGTCAATCGGCAGTCGCTGTACAAGCACGCCATCTCTAAGAAGCGCTAGGAAGCCACTCGGATTCGGGAGCGGCGAGCATCCAGGCTTGAACAGCGCACCATAAAAACAAAAACAAATCGAAACCAATAAATTAATACCTACATAAAACAAAAATGTCTTCGGCTCATAAACTGAGAACCATCAACAGTGAGTCACCCTTTTAATCTCATAAAATTTATCTCTCAGTACAGGGTGTTCAACGAAAGAGCATTATTATTTTAAGGGTCATCTATTTATTAGAAGGCCCCTGGCGAAGCTATAAACAATCTATTAATAAATTAAGGTCCCGCTTTGGGATCGGCCGAACGTGCCACAAATATTATAAAGCCAAACTATTCGATGCAGGAAGGGTTCGTTAATATATTATGGGAGTTTTCTTAGGCAAATTCATGTTGGGTTCTTTGGCGGAATTGCTCTGAATTTATTGATTGATTTTAAGTTTTTTTTTTAGATCCCCTTGGATTCTATCGCTAGTTTGGTCACTGATGGTATAGTGGTTACTGTACGGTATTGAACCACACAACTTTACTGACTAGCTGATGTGATAATAAATAATATGAGTCCTTTAAAGTAAATAGTTTATTGCACTAAATTAACACCTTAGTAGTAGTAGAGCTCCTTTGTAAAAGAGCTCGTCCGGGGAAGTACTCGTACATACTTCTCCGCCAAATAGTGATGCTTGCATCGCTGTGTATAAGTGTGTGTCTGAAGGGTACGGATGCCGGTGAAATTACAATCACATGAGACTTTCCATCTTCATGTCTCAGTTTGGCGAACCGACTTGCGGTACCATTTAGGCAACAGCCTAGGTGGTATTGCAGTTGTTATGGGCAAAGGTAACCACTTAACATCAGGTGGGCATTTAGCTCGTTTCGCCACCCTATAATGAAAAAAAAAAACACCAAAAATTCAGACATTATAAAGAGGAAAGATTTGTATTTTTGTGTGTATGTTTGTAATGAATAAACTCAAAAACTACTGTGCCGATTTCATAAAGAAATTCACTATTAGAAAGCTACATTCACCCTGAGTAACATAGGGTATATTTATAAAAAAATAATCACCCGTGCGAAGCCGGGGCTGCTAGTGTACAATCATTTCGCAATGTAATAAATAGTTCGTTAATGTACATTTTGTTGCATAAAGCTAAAATAATTAAACGCTACCTGAAAAATAGCGTGTTGGTAGCATTTCACTGTTGCAGAATCTGTTCAAGTAACGGCCATTTTTCAATATTGTTACATCACTAGTATTTTAAATTGGAATTTAATATTTTATTCCATGTTTAAGAACTCTTGTTGTGAAAGAACTATATCTAAGTAGTCTTCGCCCGCGGCTTCGTCACCGTATAAATCGGTTTATCACAGAAAGACCTTATCGCGCATGCCTCGGGAAATATTTATCTTCCCGGGATGAAAAGTAAACTACATGTTTATCCAGGTTATAAGTCTCTCTTATCTTTTCTTTATTTATTTTTCATGGTCTATCTGTGTGCCAAATTTCATTCAAATCCGTTATATAAGAATTATATCCATTGTCTAGTACCCATAGTATAAGCTCTGCTTAGTTTGGGACTACATGGTGCTGTGTACAAAAAGTGCCAAAATATTTATTTTATTCAACCATTTCTACGTGATTGAAGGACAAACAAACAAACGTCCATATTTTTGCATTTATAATATCTAACGTCATCAGACGTTATCAGACGTCAACGCGGCAGGCCCAGACGGAGATGGCGGGATGAGCTGGACTCCTTCCAAAAGGACTGGACGCTTGTAGCAATAGAAAGGAAGAAGTGGAAGGAGAGTAGGGAGGCCTTTGCCCTGGGACACTTCAGGCTTATAATAATAATAATATCTAAAGGTAAAACTTTAAAGTATTAATACAAAATGTAGGCGTAGTTTTATAGACAAAAGGAGCAAAGTTACTTTTGTACTGCTACGCGAATGAATAAAGCTTAGCTAAGGCTAAGCTGTATATCATCTCATTGCAGCTTGCTCATTATGTTATAACAAGGTGTGTTCACAAACAGATTGCATAACATGTTAGAATCGATACGTGCCACTACAATCAGTTTCAAGTACAATTAATGCACTTTGTGTGAATTGATTAGTGTCCCATAGCCACTCGTCTGGTTACCTAATACTCGACAAGGACATACCTTAGTTGGAACCACAGAAATAGATAGAATGGTCAAGTGGGCACGGCGCGCGTGCCAACACTCCACCATAGTGCAGTGCATTTCAAATCCTTTCTCAGTACGCCTTAAGACTTGTTTCTGTAAATACTGTAACAAAAACCCGCAAAAATGCCTTATTGTGCTGTTTCTAATTGCAGAAACAAAAGCTGTAAAGAACATTTGATTAAGTAATTTTTTTTAAACTAATGACGTCAATATGTAAGGCGTAGTTTGTTGTCGCTATACGCATCATTTTAGTACGGGGTGAGGTAAATATCGTTGTCATTTAGAGATAACATTGCTGTGTTGACACTGTGAAATGGCTGAACGGATTTAGATGAAATTTGGAACACAGATAGACCACAACTCGGATTAACATACCGGCTATTATCCCGGGAAGATAAGCAGTTCCTGATGGATGCTCAATAACGTATTTCTGTGATAAACCGAATTGTTCGCAGGCGAAGCCGTGGGCATAGGCTACAATCATAGTTATACATAATTAAAGCAAATAACAATCACATGAGACTTTCCATCTTCACGTCTCAATTTAGCAATTGCGAATTGCAGTACCATATTTAGGTAATAGTCTAGGTCATATTTTTTATTATTTGAGGAAAGAGGTAGGGTTCTTGAACGCCTAAGCTACTGCGACCTGGTAAGATCTATTGTGATGCCTCTTGCAGCATTACAGCACTTCCCCAAGCTGCAAGTCAATCATGAAGTCGACTCTGACTTTGGGGGATTTGATCTCATGCGTCGAGATATGGTCTCCAAGATGCTGGCTTCTCATGTGGTGCACTGTATCACACTCACATAGGATATGGATGGGCGTCTCATCCTAGTCTAGGTCATATTGTAGTTATTATGTCCAAATGTAACCGCTTCACATCAGGTAGGCCTTTAGCTCATTTCGCCATTCTTTTGCATAAAAAAGTACCAACAAATGCAGTCCGAGAGTGAGTCTGATCGGAACAACATCTTTCTTCACAGCATCAAATGAGATGTAAGCCGGAAATCAACTAGTCTAATAGATTTTTAATCAATTTAGTTACGTGTCGGCCATTTTGCAACGTGGCAGCCGCCGGTTGGTTCGTTTGAATTCGGAATGAGCGCGCGGTACCCCATCAATCATTGGGCCGCGCTGGCCTACGCTTGACGGGACACAAATTATGATTGAGATTTATGCCCCTTTACCACTACTCAGTAACGCCTGTTAAGGCTCTTGCACACGATTGATTTTTGGTCAATCAACAGTTCTGCTAATAGGTTTGTTCATTAATATTGACCGGTTCAATTGTTTTCCTATAAAAATAAGCCCAATAGATGAATTTTCCTTTTCATCATTAGTTTTAGTTTGAGAGGCAGTTTTTTTATACATAACGGACTTGGGTTTGACCGCCACCTCTTCTGATGTTTTTTTTTTATACTTTAGCATGGCGAAACGAGCTAAAGGCCCACCTGATGTTAAGCGGTTTCCTTTGCCCATAACAAGTTCAATACCACCTAGGCTATTACCTAAATGGTACTGCAAGTCGGTTCGCCAAAATGAGACATGAAGATGGAAAGTCTCATGTGATTGTAATTAACATGTTAAGCGTTGGTTTCAATATTTACTACAGTAACATTGTATACATATACATAATTGGCTTTCAGTCGCCATTTTAAACTGTAAATCATAACAAAATACTTTATGTATGTTAGTGAAAGTTAAGGCATCATCATCATAATTTCGGCCCAATGACGTCCACTGCTGGACATAGGCCTCCCCCAAGCATCGCCATTACGACCAGCGGATTCCCGCGACCTTCACCAGGTCGTCGGTCTACCTTGTGGGGGTTGTTGTTGACCCACGCTGCGTCTTTCCAATACAAGGAAAGTTAAGTACGGTACAAGAAACATGAAAGCAGAATAAATGCAGTAGAAATGAGAGCTTTGAGAAGTATAAGTGGTGTAACTTTGTTTTGGAGATAAAGTGAGGAATAGCGTAATAGGAGCGTTGTGGAGTGGAAGAAGATGTAGGGACAAAGATTGAGAAAAGTATGTTAAGATGGTTTGGGCGTATAGAGAGGATGGACGAGAGGAGATTGACGAAATAAGTATACGAAGCGAGAGTGGATAGAAGAGTTGAAGGGGGACGATCTCATGAACACAGAACAAACAGGCGTGATTATATGAATGCATGTATATTTTAGGGAAAAACTGCCGTTCTCACTGAAATATGTAGGCTCAAAATCGATTTCAATAATTAAAACCTTCGATCAAATATATTATAGATGCACAGTCTTGTACAAAATCAAACCCAAAAAACGTCTCCGCGATGAAATGTACTAGTAACTATGTTTATGACAACGACAAGTACGACAATCCGTCCTTTGTTGGCACATTTGGAGTATAGTTTTTTTTTTTCTACACATTTTAGCATCGTGAAACGTCTCGCTGCTCGCCCGGTCGTGAAGCGAAACTATGGACGCGACTGATTTTTGCACAGTTTTGATGGTGCTGTTTTTCGAGCGGCGATGGTGTATCTATAGTATATTTGATCGAAGATTAAAACTATAAAAGTCTACGTAGTCCACAATCTGTAAAAGCCCTAATGTCCATAACTTAGGCGCTAGTCATATGAATACGTCAAAGCGTAATAGCTTGTCAAAATTCAATAGCTTTTATTACAAATGCGCCTATTAACGCTTAATATAGTGTCATTAATATTATTTATTTCGTTAAACTCATTAAGAACTATAAATTGTGTAGTTATGGGAGCTAATCACGATATTGAAACCCATATGTAATGGGAAAAGGCTACTATGTCTAATTAAAAATGTTCCCATGAATACAAATGAGGTATGCATCGAAGAATTAGTTGAATTTTGTGTTAAATTTACAGGTTTTTTTTATTCCGTGTTAATGTACCTACCTTATGTGATTTACTGTTGTAAATTTCGTCACTGACCTGAATAATTTTTAATCGACTTTAATTGATCTGGGAAAAAAACTATTTAAATATACCTGAGCTTGACTTTTATACTTTTCTATATTTATTTTAGTATGGTATTTATTGATTGCAAGTTTTCTGTATTAGTACACCGCCAACTGCCCGTTATATGTTCTTGTACATTCATCCAATGGTTGTCTGGAAATTGCTTTTTGCGATAAGACCGCCAATTGTTAGTATGCTGACGTTTGTTATAACTTTAGTTTGATTGTGCAAACAAAAAAGTGTATTCTATCTATTTATCTCTATCAATTTCTACGTTGATTTTATAGAGATTTGCTTGCTAGTTTGAAATCCCAAAATAAAACATATATTATTTTATTTACTTGTATTTCAATTGTGCATTTCTGTATACAAGCACATTAGTTTGGATTAGATATAAATAACACTGAAAAATTACTGATATAAATTGTTACTAAAGCAATAAATCTTCCAAGTATCCTCTTATCACATAAAGCAATGGATTAAGTTGAGAATTTCATTTCTAAAGAGGCGCCATTCGAAACCATTACATTGCGCAACATTCGCAACAACCTGTGTAAACCTAGAACCTTTGTATACAGGTAATACTATCGAATAAATGGTCTGAAGTGAACGCTGCATTGTTAGGTTATCTCCGACGCCGCTCCGGAACGAACGAGATACGAGTAGCTAAAGCAAGATGATCCCTCCACCCTCCCACTTCTCCTCGTACCTGGAGGCTTTGTGCTCAAAACGCCGATACAAGCTAAAGATGATTTGAATTATCAGGGCTCTTAGTTAAATGGTTTGTTGTTATCCTGCCCAGGTAGGTATCTATAAAGGCTGAATCGTAGATTATAGACGGTGTTCGTGCCTAGATTTGTGTGAACAATTTGAGTGGAATTAATGCTCGATTGGTTTGTTGGTTAAGATTTTTAGGGATAGATTTTTTTATTTGATACATGAAGGTTTTGGTAGTTTATTATGTATCACGTATGTCTTAATTTTTCCGCTAACCCTTATCTAACAGCGGGTGCGTCGTGAACGAATGTCTAAAGCCTCATTCTGTAAAGAGGACGGTGTCTAAAAGTGGGATTGTAATGGGCTGATATAATTACTTGTCCTGATTCATAAACGCAGAGCCTAAACCGCTGGGGCTAAAACATGAGATTTTGACAGTAGATACCTTTTATAACGAAGGCATCCAAAGGAAGGATTTTTAGAAATTACACAGGTAAAACAGGGTATGAAAATTTGTATGAATATCCGTCATTTTTGAAGTCAGATGTATAAAAAACGGTATTTGGCTTTTTGGTTGAAAATAAAGAAATACCTACGTGTTTCAGTGTATATGTAAAATCCACCCTTAAGGGGGTAAAATAGGGGGTGAAAGTTTGTATTAAATATCGTGGGCGCACGCAAAGGATTTTGGCGAAAAAAAAACGTATGCTTGACACAAGCATTACACATAAGGTGTAAAATTATAAGCCAAGGTCCTTTTGAGGAGTGAATGTATCTACTCATCCTAACAAACAACTTTTACTATGGGACCAACCATGAAAACCAACCAAGTTATCGATGTCATGACTTACGGTGCCGAGACGTGGACACTGACAGTTGGGCTAGTCCACAAATTTAAAGTCGCTCAGCGAGCTATGGAGCGAGCTATGCTTGGAGTTTCTTTGAAGGATAAAATCCGTAACGAGATTATCCGGAGAAGAACCGGAGTGACCGACATAGCTTGTAGGATCAGTAAGCTGAAGTGGCAGTCGGCTGGCCATGTCTGTCGAAGGACCGATGGCTGTTGGAGCAGACGAGTCCTTGAGTGGAGACCGCGTATCGGCAAACGCAGCGTAGGGCGCCCCCCTGCCAGGTGGACCGACGACCTAAAGAACGTGGCTGGGGGGGACTGGATGCGGAAGGCAGAGGACCGAGCGTTGTGGCGCAACTTGGGAGAGGCCTTTGTCCAGCAGTGGACTGCGATAGGCTGAGTTGATTGATTGATATCGATGTAGCTAGACAAAATCTATGAAACAGCTGGTTGTTTTTTGCGATGTCAGGGTTGTACTCCAAAAGTAAAAGTTGTTCGGTATGATGAGTATATTAACCCCTTAAAAGTAAATAATGTTACACCTGCACAGCATGACTGGGTGAACGAGGGGCACATTCAAGAATATGGTAGAATGTGTGTACATATACCTAATAAAATGTTGAAAATAATATTCCACGCGTACAGGAGAAAAAATGCTCGTGCAAGCTCTTGCTGTCCAGGGGTCAGCCTAGTAAAACAGGCGGAGAGAGTAGAACTAGCGACTGATATACACTGCCGTGCTAGATGCATCACCTCACTGCATGAAACTTTGATTTATAAGCACCAATGACCATTCAGCCTAATAGACGACTAATGTTGAATATAATGCGTACAATAAATTCTGCCACTAGTTGAGGCGGGGTACCGCAATCCGATTGACCCTACCAAGGCGGCTATTGGCTAATCACTAACGCGGCAGTATTGACGGCTCATGTAAGTGGTCGAAACTGATTTGAAGATTTCAAGTGCGAATAGTGGCGACCTACATTAGTGAAATTTCTGTTATGAGGCGTCTATGGGCTGTATAGTCTTTTATACATATTTGAAATAAGAATCAAGAACCGCAAGAACCTCCTTCAATAAATCCCTCGTTTAACAAGCCAAAATGTATAATTTAAATGAAAAAAAAAATCGATGTAATTTGTAATAAATTAAGAACTGCTATCTAAGAGAATTGGAACACCTATTCACATTTTGTACCTTTCATTCCCCGACCTACATTTACCCCGAAAATAGGCGGTCAAACCTTCCTTACAAGACATTACCGGGAAGTTTATTGTCTAACAAACGTCAGATTAACTGGTTGTTAGCGGCCTAGGCTCAATTCATTGCCTAGGAGCTTATGTCCAGTTAATGGACTGAATGAGTCTACTGGATTACAGCACCTAGTAAAAGACTGTTATACAATAGAATGTTTAAAAGAAAATCTATTGGATGATAGGCTTTTGTTATAGTTTAGTTTTCTAACTATTTCTAGATTCGGAACTAGATATTTGTGCGTTGACTTGGCAGAATATTGCTTTATTGAAGATGTAGCATAGAAAAGAGGACAATATTATTATCTATTATATGGATGTACTGGTCAGTCTGTGGATGGGTGACCGTTTCGTTACACATCGAGACCCCTCCGTGCCTCGGAGAGCACGTTAAGCTGTCGGTCCCGGTTGTCATACGAATATCTATGGCAGTCGTTACGGGTAGTCAGAAGCCTGAAAGTCTGACAACTGGTCTAACCTCCGAATGTCAGTATTACCCAGTAACTGTGTTGCGGGGGTCTGATGGCAGTCGCTCTGTGTAAAATACTGATGTTCAGCCGCATCTGGGTAGACTGGAACCTGACCCCCAATATAATTGGGAAAAGGCTCGGAGGATGATGATAAGGATGTACCTAAATATTTTATGTTTATTCAATGAAAGGATATAGTTTTTAGATATACTTTCTGTTAAGTGGGAATATTACATTAGATACGACAAAAATTAAATGATTATCTTGAAGTACATTAATATTTCCGTAAGTAAATATCGTCACAACGTGTCGTATATTCACTCCATTAATGCAATAATTAGTTATGTTAATTGGAGTAAAAAAAAAAACCAACGCTTTTCAGAAAATTCTTTGAAATGGAAAAAGCATGGTATTTATGAAAATAATAATAATTAAAGTCACATCACAGCGGTAAGGCGCCGTCAAGTGAACAAATCTGCCATAGCCGAGCATTTGCTCGAGTCAGGACCAAACCATTGGATTGAGCTACACGACCCGAAAATCCTCTCCACTGATCGTCATTACTATCCCAGAATTGTATGAGAAGCGATTGAGATAAAGAAATATGAAAATTTCAATCGGGATGGATATAGGTTGTCCTCCTCGTGGAATCCAGTAATCGAGAAGTGTTTGCGTCGTGGTTATTCTACATATATGTCCGCCGAAACTGTCAGTATTGTGTGTCGTGATTCAACATATCGTGTTACGGACAGCGACGTTACGAAAAACCAACCGCGGGTAGTTCGAGAAAACACCCGCTGCTCAAGACGATGACACCCGCATTACTTCAGTCTGCTCGTGACCAAAGAGAATATAACCAATACGTTTACTCGTGACCACGGCCAATGCAACTTGGTCGAAACGTCGAGGATAGTCAAAATGTTTGTTAAGTTTTGATTTTATTGTGCGCGACAAGTCCCGTAAATATAGTTCAATATGAGTGAAATTCGCGAAAGTAAAAAAAAATCTAATAATTAAAGTGTCAGATAAGTAAATATAGTATAGTCCCTTCAAGAGATTCAAGTCCATGAGACATTGTAACAAAAAGTATATCGAATTCATAACATATGTTTACAACTTTTTCCTATAAAATTATATATATATATTCGACCACACACCATAATAACTTTTAATGCTTATGAAATAAAGACGCTTTCAAGGTCAAGCTGTTACCATTTTACCATTGACGCGAGGTGGACTGTACGTAGGCGGTACCCTTTCTCTGAATTCAGACAGTCTCTCTTTTTATATATAGGTATATAATAATATTGATACCGTTTTATTCAGCCTCATTCGGGTTTTTCACAAAAAACTTGATTCTTTGTTGTGTAATATTCCTACAATTGTACATACTTGGCAACGAACTTCGACAAAACATTCCTTGTCTACACAACATCGTTCCAATATATATTTCAGATATTTTCCGCACTTCCTCACACAATGGAGATGTCAAACGCACTGTTGAGATCGACAAAGGCTATTATTATACAATTCCTGAATGAAGTTTGATCAAACCGCCGCAATATCCAATTCACGCGCCGTAAGCATCATTTGTAGCCAACTAGAAGTACAAACTATGAAGCGTCACAAAGTAATACATTCGGGGAAGTTCGGGGAAGTTCGCCTCTCGGGGCTATACGCGGACTGCATCGCCTATCCAACTATGATTCAATATATATTAGCTTTGGGAACTTTGATTTTGGTGTTCTTATTGCTTTATGCAAAATATTCAAAAGTGAGTTCGAATTATATTTGCGAATACCTATTGCGTTTTATAAGGGTTGATTGAAGGATTGGATGGTTATCGGAATTTTTCCAATCAATGTTTTGCCACTTCCATCATGTATGTATATTCTCGAAGTATAGGAATGTTCGTCAGAAACAACATGGAACTTGGGACGTACCTATCTCAGAAATATACGAAACCCGAACAGACTTGTTTTGCCACTGGGAACCGAACCACCATATTTAAAAAAAAATGTTTTTCAATGTGTTACAACAACAAACAGACACAAATGATTTGCTGTACTGACAAATGGCTTTACGACGTTTTAATTTTACTTGTGTTCTTATGTTGTATGATGTTTAAATATTAGTGGTATTTTTAGACATTTCGATCATTTAAATATATATATTTTTTATTGACATTAACTTGACATTGCTGGTAATAATTTACAATTGAATTGAATTGTGTTTTCTATTACCTACGCATGTTGTCTCTCAACTTTTGCATGCCGAGCTGGCAGAGTTTTGTGAAACTAATATATAAATTTAAGAAATGTTGTACATACCATAACTATAGCAAAATAAATAAATTCATTCATTTCATTCAAAATTTGTGGTCAAACTTGATCCCTTCAAAAACATTTGATGTAAAAATGTAGACAAGACGCGCAAACCTTTTACTGTTAAAAATGATAAAATCTCACGTAGAGCCATGTCCTGAGTCAACAAAGCTGTGACAAAGAAAGCTGTAAGGCTGAACCAAAGTTGATCAAACTGTGTGGAACTATAGCATATAAGCAAAATAACAGTAGTTGTTTTCGTTATAGCTTATACTGTCTATAGACATTAGCAGTTTGTTGTGGCATGGATGCTACCTGCTTTCAAAATAAAGACGCTGTCAAGGCCACTGATGTGTTGTCGACTGTACATAAATATATGAAACCTTACTTTGGTATTTTTTGTGTAGTCGTGTTTTTTAATGATTTACCACTTCTTCAAGATTAATTACTTGAAGTTTTTTTGTTGTACTTTCTAAACATGAATAACTTTAAGTAAACACAGAACAGCGTTTTATAAGATTAGGTTGCCCGTATAATCTTTATTTCTTAGAACTTGTCGTAAGTTTCTGTTTGCTATCCTAAGTTAATAGTGAAAAGTTTTGCATTGTTTGCTGAACTCTCAACACTCACTGAAGGTTCTGTTATAAAACTTTGATATTTATTACAGCTCTGATCATTTTGTTTCGTTTTTTATTTATGATAGTTGATGGGATAAGGCATCTGTTGGCACGGGCTACGCTATAGCTGTCACATGGGGGCTAGGCATAAGTTCTAAGGGGCTAGGCTCCATCGCGCGTATGGTATAGTTGGGCGGATGAGTTCTGCTTTATCTTACAACTTTGCTATCGTTTGTTTCTATGTCAACCAAGCAGCGCCGGCGCATGCTATAGACTATTTTGTGGCACAGATACAAAAGACAGGTTCAGATTCGGCGAATATTTGCGTTTTTGCGTAGACTAAGGACGATCCGGATCCCCTAACACCACCTCCCCTCTTAAATACGTTAGTGTTCGACCAAATCGGGATTTTTGGCTACAAAACCGAAACCCGGTTTGATCTTCGGCCTCGGTCTCAGTTTCGGCCGAAACCGAAACTTATTTAGATTTTTTAAAACGTTAACAGTTCACAGCCATTGTTTAACTGTTGTGCCTGCTTTGCGCTCACT
Organism: Asteroscopus sphinx; assembly: GCA_949699075.1. Taxonomy (NCBI): domain Eukaryota; kingdom Metazoa; phylum Arthropoda; class Insecta; order Lepidoptera; family Noctuidae; genus Asteroscopus; species Asteroscopus sphinx. The sequence goes on from OX453017.1 coordinate 10,692,751, forward strand.
GAAAAGGTTATATTTACAAAAAAATCAAGTCTTTTTCAACATAATCTTGTTGAAATCTACGTTACTTTTGAATAATATCTCATTCATTTATTATCAATTCGAGTAAGTAATTCAATAGTTATAATTTTGTTATAAAATGCTTTACCTTACGGAAATAAAAATAAAAACAAACAATATACTAGATTTTTTATGCGTAAAGATTGCCAGCCGGCTGGGGAACTGAAGGTCAACTGGAGATGCCATATGTATTTGCCCGAAATAAGCCGAACGTGATCCGAAAATCGAGATTACAAAATTTTGGCGGGGTCGAATTTTCGGCTGGTTTGTGATTGAAACCGAAACCACGTCTGAACCTAAACTTTTTGGCCGAAACTGGCAGAAACCAAAACCGAAATTTCGGTCGGTCACTAATACGTGTTTTTCAAAGTTCGTAGCTTGAGAGCTACAAGCTCTTGCTGTGTGCAAGTTTCTTCACAATGTTTTCATTCACCGTTAAAGTGATAATCAAATTCTAATCCACACATGAATACGAAAAAAAGAGGTATGGGACGGGTTTGGACTTAGACCTTCCAGTATGGAAGGCAAACGTTCCACCGCTAGGCTATCACTGCATTTTTGAAGACATCAATGTATATTATTTGTATAAAATCATGATTTAAGAAAACGAAACCACTTGAGGTGTTACATGGCCGGGACGTTGAGTGGACGAGCTCTCTTATTCGTATAATATCGTAACCAGGGAACGCACACGTCCACAATTGAATGTGGGATTATGGGCTGTCACATCCGGACGTTTTGACCGTAATGTGGATTAGAAGATATATCTCACTGGACGTTGGCATTTTAGGGTTAGGTAACTAGATATTTTAATGGAGGTACGTTTATTTGTGATCGGTTGGCATGTTGGCAATGGTATGGAAATAAAAATGTTACTCGGTAGTTTTTTTAATTATTTTCCATAAAATTTGTAAGAGCCCCTTCACACTAGCGTAGGCGTTCGATAAACGTATGCGCAGCACAGACGCCGCGATAAGCTGCGCCTGTAAATGCTATAAATGCTAATACTAAAATGATATCGCGATCGTGTGGTGTCTGCGCGACGCTAGCGAGGCAAAGCGACGTGTGCGTCACAAGCGACGCGGGCGGCGCCGCGGCGTCGGCGTTGTGTTTTCGTCTATCGAACGCTTACGCTGGAAAAACGCTAGTGTGTAGGGGCTCTAAGGTATACGTGGTGTATTTGTTAATGCATTGATGTATGATGCACTATTTAGCATTATTTGTAGAAGATATAACTGTAAACTGCAATAATGTGTACCACACATTTGAAGCAAGTTTCTACTGACATGATTGAATTTAAATTTAACCTTTTCATGAACCTATTAAAAGGAAATCTTTACATTTTACACCGAAAATTAAATTTTCCGTAAACCCGTAATACGGACCGTTACGCGTTAGCAACTATGCAAATATTTTGTTATGAAAAATTATGATAGAAGCGCCATAACAAATTACAGTGTCCATCTTAGTAATGTAGGCGATCTCTGGATTTAATTAATCACAATATTATGTAGCGAAAGGGTCGGACTCACGGATGCGCGGTCGTGATAACAGACACGAGATGATGGTGCAAATTGTAAGCGAACCACTTAATTAGCCCGTCTGCTAGTGATTGTGAAAAATTAGGTGTCTCGAAGGATACGGGGTTTTGTGTAGAATAAGACATTACAACGGTTTGGGTAAATAATGGATGGTGAAGACAAAGTCGTCTGTGGTCTAGTGGTTGTTGGTCTGGGTGTTTCTTATGTATTATATGTAAGTATCTAATTACATAAAATAAAGTATATAAGTATTAAATCCATTATCTAGTACCCATAGTACAAGTACAAACAGTACTAGTTAGTAGTAACAGAAGTTTAGGACTAGATGGTGCTGTGTAAAGTGTTCCCCACGAGAAAAAATAAAATGAAAATTCAATTTTGGAAATTAGAAGAAGTTGATATGCCAGCAGTGCATAGTGTAAGCTGAGTTTAATGATGAAAGGGGACTTCTTTTTGACCAGGACCTGGTAGTTATCAAGGCACGAGTGAATAGATATTCGCTGGTCAAGCGTGTACCATCGTCAACCACACTATCGCTTAACATCAGGGGGCCTAGTACGACTTTGACATTTACGAAAATTACACTTACTTTCATAGTTTTCGTCAACTTTCATTCATGAATCAGTAGTTCCTTCTTGAATCCGCCAGGGGCGCTACTGATTTATGAATGAAAATCGACGAAAAGTATGAAAGTATTCGTAAGTATCAAACTTGTACTAGGCCTTCAGGTGAGGTGGAGGACAAACGCAAGCCCATTAGGTATAATAAAACATTAGTTCGACAAAATACTAGTAGTAGTAACGCTATTGCTCATAACTTGTGCCATTCCCATACTAACTCAAGCCGAGGTTTAACGAGACGGCAAATTCTGAAAAACAAGCGACCTCGATGAGGGTCAGACGTGGAGGTACAATTAAAAAGCGAAATGTAAGCCAAGGATTAAGCGGCACAGAAATAATGAGACGATTTGCTGAATAATGAGCGAATGTACCGAAAGACGCAGAATCTTCAGACATTAAAATTTGTTCGGTTTGTACACTCGATGTATTTGATCAACAGTGGGTGTCTATAGATTGTATCATCGTCTTAATAGACGTCCACTGCTGGACATAGGCCTCTCCCAAGTATCGCCACAACGACGAATAGGTTGTATATGGTTACATAATTTTAATAAAACTTTTCAACAAAAAATTGAACCGACGAAAACAGAAACTGAAAAACGAAGCTTTTATTAAAAAGATTTTTTTTTTAATTTATTTTTTTGCTTTTTTTTTGTTTTTGTTTTAATAAAAACAAAATATCATCTACTGCTACGCAATATCTTCTCGTCCAAAATACCGCAGTGTCTCGAGACGAAAGTCTTTGACCAGTGTGTGTTGCCAGTAAATACTTACGGCACTGTAACGTGGTCGCTCACAATGGGCCTGATAAGAAGGCTCAAAGTCACTCAAAGGTCAATGGAGAGGGCTATGCTCGGAGTGTCCCTGCGTGATCGAATCAGAAATGAGGAGATTCGCAGGAGAACGAAAGTGACCGACATAGCCCGAAGAATTGCCAAGCTTAAGTGGCAGTGGGCGGGGCACATTGCTCGCAGAAATGATGGCCGATGGGGCAGTAAAGTTCTGGAGTGGCGACCGCGTACTGGAAGGCGCAGCGCGGGTAGGCCCCCCACAAGGTCGACCGACGACCTGGTGAAGGTCGCGGGAGTCCGCTGGATGCGGAAGGCGCAGGACCGGTCGTTGTGGCGATACTTGGGGGAGGCCTATGTCCAGCAGTGGACGTCTTTCGGCTGAAATGATGATGATTTGTTTTAAGTCATTTATTTAATGATCTTCGTTGATTGTTTAGGAAGGTGGCGTCCTACCCCAGACTTTGTAATCAAAACACGGATATTACTAAAACCGAATCCGATTACACGATTACCGGAGTCACGTTAAAATTGTCAAGTGCATTTACGAAGTAAGAAGTGTGTATGAAGAAAGTCCTTCGTAAGTGTCACCGTGGCATGGTCTCGACAGTCTAGTCTACCAAGTTTCCACAATAAGAGTACGACCGATAGAGTAACAAGTCTGAACATTTTCCTTTGCTCGTATTACCCGCAGCGTTCGGAATCAGGTCGGGAATATCGACTTGAAAATTTCTAGTTTGTTAGTTCGGAATGACACCGCGGTCGAAGATTGGATTATTTTTACAAGTTGCAACTGTTCGGCGCTCCGGCTGGCTTTCTTGTTTTAAGTGGTAGTTTGCGAGTACTTACAAGATAATTGCATAATTTTTAGAACAGTATCGTTGTTAGCGGGAATTAGACTGGAGACAAAACAAGCAAATCGTATAGAGGTAAAACTATGAAAACAATGCTGTGTTAAGATAAAAGAAAATCTTTGTTCAACTTATAGTTAATTGCAGACATGTTTTTAGATTGCATACTACTACTTTTTAACCGACTTCAAAAAAAGGAGGTACTCAATTCGATTGTATTTTTTTTAAATGTTTGTTACCTCATGTTACCTCAGAACTCCGTCATTAAGAAACCGATTTGGATTTATTTTATTTGAAAGGATATACTTCCAGATTGTTCCCAATTTGATCAAAATCCAGTTCTTATAATGGGATCCATGTGGAATTGAGGGAACTCCTCAAATATTATAGGCATACCTACTACATATAGCGATTTTGTTATTTTTATCAACAAATTAAGCATTTGCATTCAGAGAGTATCATTAGGTGAACATCTGATGAAGATCTTCGGAGATAAAGAAGGGAAATCTACAATGGATAATCAATGCAAATCATCGGGGATTGCAGCAATCGCTTGTCTTGCTATTGTTAATGCCACTAAAAACAGAAAAGTAAAATAACTTAAAAAAAGTAAAAACCGACTCCAAAAAGAATAAAATAATTTGTTTGAAATAATTTAGGAAGTCGGTGCCATTTTTTTTTAAATCAAACCTAATCAAGGCACCAACTTCCTAAACTGTTTCAAACAAATAGTTTTATTCATTTTGAAGTCGGTTTTTACTTTTTTTTATTTTTTTTATTACAATTTTTCTGTTTAATTGACCGACCGAAGCAAGGTCCTTGAGGTAACTAGGGCATTCAGCACTTGTCCTTCTGTCTGTCTGTCTGTCAGATCCTTATAACTTCCAATCCAAACAATGTAATTCCTTTAAAATCTCAAATAATTCGTAAAACTTTAGGCCAAAGCTGAAAACTGGTCTTGTGAAAATGCAAGACCACAAGACTGAAAGACCAAGACTTTGGGCAACACTAAATCTAAGACATTGGTGTCGATTCTCTTGTTCACGAACTAAACTTATTTTAAACTATCGCTCTCTTTTACTAAAAGTAGATACAAGAAAGGGATGGCAACCATTTTAGAACTGTCAAATTAGTTTACGTGTTACATTTCTTTGTATTTTAGTGGGCACGTTCCGAGATCACGACTAAACTTGTATGGAAATTTTAATTTCGTCTAATTTGACAGCTCTTAAATGGTTGCCATCCCTTTCTTGTATCTACTATTAGTAAAAGAGAGCGATAGTTTAAAATAAATTTAGTTCGTGAACAAGAGAATCGACACCATTGTCTATCTATGTTCCATACCACATCCAAATCCGTTCAATCAATTCAGCGTGCTAATGAAGGAAAAACAAACAAATAAACATCTATACTTTCAAATTTATAATATTGGTAAGATATTTCAAGACTATTTTGACCTCAGACCTATTTTTTAACTTGACATCAGATGAAAAATATACGTGTGCGTCAGGGGCATAAACTTATTAAACTACTAGCGGACCCGGCAGACGTCGTCCTGCCCGGAAAAGCAGCGCCACATATAATTAAAATCATCCCTGCCATTTAGGAGAAGATCAGTGACATACAGACAGAAGGGCCACCTACCGGATCCAATTGTGTTTTCACACCATCCAGGAAACCATTGAAATATTCACAAAAAAATTCATCCAAATCGGTTCAGCTGTTTAGGAGGAGTTAGGCGACAATCAGATGTACAGAAGAAATAAATATTCGCGGCTTCACTCGCGTTAAATTCTGCTAACCCACGTGACGGATCCTGTTAATTCAGTCCAGTCCAGTCCAGTTCCATCCATCCATCCATCCATCCTTTTATTCGGACCGTCCAGTCCAGTCCAGTCCAGTCACTATCCCACTATCCCACTATCTCACCCCATGTCCAGTCCCGTCCCATGTCCCGTCCCGTCCCATGTTAAATGTCCCATCCCGTCCCATGTCCAATGTCCCGTCTCATGTACCATGTCCCGTCCCGGCCCATGTCCCTTCTCAAGTCCCGTCTCGTCCCATGTCCCGTCCCCCATGTCACATGTCCCGTCCCGTCCCGTCTCATGTCCCATGTCCCGTCCCGGCCCATGTCCCTTCCCATGTCCCGTCCCGTCCCATGTCCCGTCCCCCATGTCACATGTCCCGTCCCCCATGTCACATGTCCCGTCCCCCATGTCACATGTCCCGTCCCGTCCCGTCCCATATCCCGTCCCCCATGTCACATGTCCTGTCCCGTCCGTCCCATGTCCCGTCCCATGTTATCAATTGTTCAGCAAATCAAATTTGGTGACACAACGACTGCAGCGCCACCTACCGGGTCCATTTGTTAATTCAAACCCTGCAGGGACCCGGACTCGAACGTACCTACACAAAAAATATCATTAAAATCTATCATCTATCAGTTTTGGAGATCAAATTTACCTCTCGCAGGTCTGCTGGAAGAAATTTCTTATAGAAATAAGCAGTGCCTTTGTACTATTCAATTATACGGTATTTCGTTCACTACAAAATAAATTTAATTAATTTTATAGCGTCAACAACACGTGGTAATTATGCTGTTAAAATGTAGCTTATATGACACGTTCGTAGATTTACCATAGCAGCGCCATCTATTCATTACTTACTCAACCCAGTCGAAAGGTATCGACATCTGTTAGAATCATTTGGAGTTAACAGATAATTGTGACTGTCAAATAATAACAGACAAATAATTAGCAATAAATTAAAATTGCGACTATAATTTGAGATTTAAACTATCCTATCTCTCAAGTTGGATCGAACTCCACATGGTGTGCGAATTTTATTATAATCGGTTAAGTGGTTTAGGAGTCCATTGAGGACAAACATTGTGACACGAGATTTATATATATTAAGATAAGTTTATGGTCAGGGGACCCCCGTCTGGAACGAAATTATCCTTAAAATTCATATATTTTTTGAGTGGATCATTATAATGCTTAATTTCACAACTACAATACAAGCATAGATGGCAGCAAAAATCATGCTTGACTGAGATACCACAGGACCAGGCTCGATCCTCGGTCCTACCATGTCTTTTTGTATGTTTTATTTAATAGTTAGCTGTAAGTTTGACTTTACCTTACTCACCAGATGGCGCTTAAAGGTGGGTTAGCTAACAACTTTATGTACGTATATTCAATGTACTCTATGGGTATAACGAAATTTTTTGCGTGACGCTACATTTCTCCCGAATCACTCCTAGCGCAAGGCTGCATAAGGAACCTCATTCCAAAAATACCCTCAGAAATATATAGCACGAGCAATGCACACCTTTCCATACATACGCGTCCACACGAGGGTAGGTAATAACATTTTGTTGGTCGCAGGTGTCGCCACGATATTGGGTCTGGCTAAATTAATGTCACATAGGAAATTATGCAAATCCGTGCATAGCCTGTCCCGTGCCACGTCAGCTGAAAATTCTCTTAACATTATGTCCAATGGTATTAGTGTCCGACCTGTGATTAGCGTGGCGCATAGAATATATTGTTGCTTTCATGAAAATAGTTGCTATATCTAACTGCTAACTTTTGCCTGCGGCTTCGACCATAATTCGTTTTATCATAGAAAGACTTTATTGCACATCCCTCAGAAACTGAGTACCTTCCTGGGATAAAAAGTATTTTACTATTCTATTCTACTCCAGGATATATTCTACTTGTGTATCGAAATTCATCTGAATCTGTTCAGCTGTTTCAGCGTGGTTCAATGATAAATAAACAAACATATACTTTCGCATTTATAATATCATTAAGGGTAGGACAAGTAGGTTTTTTTTATTTTTATTATTTGCTATATTTATTACAATAAAATAAGAAACATATCATTTTTTAATTTTTTATTGGTATTGGTATACGTAGTTTATAATTTATTATCTTAAGTATGTTTATATTTAGTATGTTTTTAAGGTCACACACTGTGTCTACGTCTTTCTTTTATCCTTCTTTCCTGTCGCAGGTCTGCTGGAAGAAATTTATTTTAGAGATAAGCAGTACCTTTATGCTCAAGTGTTTGTTCTGTATGTTTTCTATAATAAAATGTGTTGTGTGTATATAACTAAATAAATAAATAAATATCTACTTAACAAAATTCTTAAAACTGACTGACAGACAACCCACAGCCTGTGGGTATAGGAGGATCACATTTTGCACAAGAGTTCCTCAGACAACGTAGATGAGCTCTAAAATAGGATTTTTGAAAATCCATCCCATAAGGGTTGAAATTTTGTGTGAAGAAGACACGGGAGTGAAGCCACAGACGCGGGCGTTATTCAGCTAGTAATTAATATGTTAAGGAAATAAAATAAAAACTGCCGACCTAATTCCGTTCTAAAAGTACTATCAAACAAGCACAAAATTACCGCTGAATTTCAAACACATCATGTCATTATCAGTCTAGTTATGATCGATTTGATTTAACATAATATTAGCTGTTTGCTCCTGTGTGAATTGAGCAATTAATATACAATTCCGACATTAGTCGCATCATATGTGAGATCATAATGAATCAATGGCATTCAGCACAGAATTAGGGGGTTTGGGTCCAAAGTGGCCCGCCTTGGGTAGGGTTGCCGATTCTGTTTTTAAACTCGTTAATCATTTTTGACAGGGTAGGGAAAATATTGGAATAATGTAATGATATTAAATTAATGATCGGTTTGTTTGGGCGTATTTTGTGTGGTGAAATTCAAGAGGGGCTTTTATTGAATTTGTGTACTGTTCTGTACACCTAATGACGTTTTTAGTATTATAATAAATTTGATTATTCAGAGGACCAAAGCTCGTAATTTAAATTATTTAAAACTAGTCTATGCACCGTTCCGTGTGGTGCTGGACGCAAAGAATTGCACTACCCTATATTTTCTCATGGGTACCGTAAAAGGCGACTAAGGGATTCACTAGAGGATGGGTAGCAGCGTTCTCCGAAAAATTTAACCAACTAACTGCGATCGCCAACCCAACAACAACCACAACAACAACCTGCCAAGCGTGTCGATGATGGCATATCCCCGCCATTAGGGGAGGCCTATGTCCAGCAGTGGATTTCTTTCGGCTGAAATGATAATGATAATGAGTCTATACACGCGGCTTTGCCAGCTTATAATTCGGTTTATCACAGATTTTTATCGCGTATCCCTCAGTAACTGTTTATCTTCTCGGTATATAAAGTAGCTTTTATGTTAATCCGGGTTATGGTCTACCTGTACGCCAAATTTCATCCAAAAGCGTTCAGCCATTTCAGGAAGATTTAAGGACAAACAAACAGACAAAAATCCATACTTTCGCATTTATAACATTAGTAGAATATAGTTTCAATTTATAAATGTCATAAATAAACGTCAGACAGGCAGATCTACTGTCATGATTTTGACATTTAAAACATTGAGATAGGTTGGAACTATATACTGTTATTACTTGTTATATACGTGGGACACTCAGAAAGTTTTGCGAAACTAAAAAAAATTGTTCTATACGTACATATATTTTTATCAAATCTTTTCAAAGTACTTTCCACCAGCCTCTATACAAAGATTCATGCGCCTAAACCAGTTTTCAAAACACTTTTTCCAGTCCGCCGCAGACACCTCGTTTACAGCCTGCTCGAACGCAGCCAGCGCATCTTCCGGCGACGAAAATTGTATCCCTTTGAGCTGATTTTTTATTTTTGGGAATAAAAAGAAGTCACACGGTGCTAGATCAGGGCTGTAAGGAGGGTGACCCAAGAGTTTGACTGGCGTGCTGTCCAGGAAGTCCCTCGTTTTGAGTGCGGTGTGCGCAGGTGCATTGTCGTGGTGGAGCAGTAGCCCGCGGAGCCCTGTGTTTGGTCGCTTGTTGCTTATAACAGAGAAAACTTCTGGCAAACATTTGGTAGTATACCATTCGGCATTAATGCTTCTTTGATCCCGTAAGGGAATTGATACCAAGTGGCCAGTCAAATTAAAAAAGCTAGCGATCAAAATCTTACCCCCGCTTCTAGATCGCTTCACTTTGGTAGGCGTTGGCTCATTTTGAAACACCCAAACAGTCGACTGGCGCTTGGTTTCTGGGTCGTATTGATAAATCCAGGACTCATCACCTGTAACGATGTCGTAAACACGCCGAGACGAGCCTGCTTCAAATTTGTTAAGCATATCACGGCACCATTCCACCCGGGCCTGCTTCTGAGCATCGGTGAGGTTGTGCGGCACCCAGCGTGATACTATCCTCCTCACGCGAAGATGGCTGTGTAGAATCTCGTGAACGCTTCCCGATCCAATCTTCAATATGTGTTAAATCTCCTGATATGTAATTCGCCTATTGTCTTGGATTAAATTTTTCACTGCTAGCATGTTTTCTTCGGTAACAGCCGTCAAAGGGCGACCGCTTCTTTCGTCATCCCCCAAAGTTGGTCGACCGCGCTTGAATTCGTTATACCAACGATACACGGTTGCCTTGGAAGGGCCTTCATCCATGAATGCCATTTGAAGTCTATCGTACGATTCATCCGGTTTCAGGCGACACTTGAAATCGTATAAAATCATAGCTCTAAAATGTTCCCGGCGCAGATCCATATTTCAGTGAGACACAATACTTTGAATTAACTCGCAAAAAATGTGGAGGGAAATTTTGAAATTGGAACTTACTTATTTTTACTTATAAATAATCATATTTTCGAAAAACATTATAACTGGCCAGTCTCCCATATATAAAAACTTTTTTTCGCAATACTTTCTGAGGGGCCTGGTACTGTTGAACATTTTTAATTACAAGAAAGGGCCTTCTGATTTAATTTCTTCGGCCGTATAGAAAATACACGTAAAGCTACTCCAAAAATTCATAACAGTGTATAATAACAATATAATTTACTTGTAAAAGTTTGTCGTTAGGACGCGGAAGAGCATATTGTTACCGGAAAACATACACGTAATTTATTCTTTCTAAGAACAGTTTTTGACAAGTTCTGAAGGTCAGTAATGTTCGGAGTAATTCGTAATTGTTATGTTGGATACAGACTTCGTTTCCTTCATTGCTACAATGATATATTTTGCGTGGGCTAAAATATATTGGAAAGAGGCACTTGAATGTTTTAAGGGGTCTTATGTTGGAGTAAAGATACAGTTAGCACGTGTCTTTTAAAGAATTATAATAAAAAAAATATGGTACATATATCGGGTCCCTTAAGGCTGTGGAAAATACAAGAGAAAAGTGGACGCGGAATGGGTTTATTTTAGTTACAAAGCTGCATTAACCTGAAAAACAATTTCAACATTTAAATGTGTTTTATTAAATTGTATTTCTTTTAACTACTTCTGAAATTCACTCTGTGACCAAAAAATCCCGTAAAATCTCAATATAAAGCTACATTACCTACTGTTCTGAGCTAAATAAATGTTTTCTTTTTCTTTATTACAGTCAAGTGACAGCCCTGAAACCACCACCGAAAGCAGGCCACCGCTGTCCTGCATTCAATTACATTGATAACATCACGCAACGTCGCAATTACGATGCTAATCCGTCAATCGAGTGCGAGCCCGCTGAATACAACCCTGAGTACTAGGGGAACCGCGTACGCCGCGGTGTGGCTTCTGTACATCATAATATGAGGATAAGTAGGATTGGCGTAGTTATTTGGGCTTATTTAAATAATTTGTAGATAGTTAAAGATTAGGTTATGATGGCTTAAGATATTATAATGTTAGGAGTCAGCAGAAAAAAATGGCAACACTGCGGTCTTCCCAACAAAGTCGGCCATCTTTATCGTAAGCGGTTGGAGTTGTTGGCTCACTCACTTCATTTTGCCGCCAGACATCGAAGCAGTTGGACGTCCTATAACCTGACTTGACTTGTCTCTTTGTTGTTAATGTTATTGAAGTACTTATTAACCACTAACCTAACAATACAGTGCTCTCGTGGTTGGTTCGAGAGTTTTAATATGACTTTCATTTATTTAACATACCCACCTGACTTCTGATAAGCAGACATTAATTCTAACTGTAAAACTATGGTCAGTTCTATCTCATCATCATCATCATCTTTTCAGCCGAAAGACGTCCACTGCTGGACATAGGCCTCCCCCAAGTATCGCCACAACGATCGGTCCTGCGCCTTCCGCATCCAGCGGATTCCCGCGACCTTAGTTCTATATAATTCAATTCAATAAAATGTGGCCGTCTCCAATAATAGGTAGGTATATATTTTTTGCTTGCTTAAGTATTTGGTTTGTTTTTTTTTTTTTTTTTACCTATAGCCAATATCACTGTTGTTAAATACTTGTCGACATAAGTATCATATTTATGGAAATGTAAAAATTTTGATTCTATGTTTTTTAAATTACTCCAATCATCATCATCATTTCAGCCGAAAGACGTCCACTACTGGACATAGGCCTCCCCCAATTAAGGGGGGGATATGCCATAATAGCCACGCTTGGCAGGCGGGTTGGCGATCGCAGTTGTTTGGTTAAAAACTCAGATAACGTTGCTGTAAATCCTCTGATGAATCCCTTAGTCGCCTTTTACGACACCCATGAGAAGAGATAAGTGGTGCAATTCTTCAATCAAATTAGAAGAAATTAAGGGTAAACCTCGGAATGACAGATAAAAAGCAGATTTTTTGCATCCTTTGCTCATGTTCTAAAGGCGTACTGAAAAGTCTCACACTATTTTTTTTTAATAAAGAAGTAAGATTTGTGTGGTTGTTTATTTGTAATCGAAAAACTCTGAAACGTCTGAATCGATTTTAATAATTCTTTCACCATTAGTATAGAATATATGCCATTAGAAAGCTACTTTATCCAGAAGTAACATAGGCTATACTTTATTTCAGTATGCAGGTGAAGCGGCTGGCATAGCTAGTATGATATAATCTAGTGTCTGCGTCTCGAAATAATCTTACTAAGGGTCACGAAATCGTTTTTTTTCTCAGAAGTTATATAGCAATTCAAGGTGGTTCAGGAAAAAAATATGAAAAGATCTTTACTCAGCAGTGGTTGATTATTATAATTACGGAATAGAAAAAAAGGCGGAGGTGCCCAACGGCTACCACATGCGTGGCACAATGCGCAAAACTCACTTAATCGCGCTTAATTTAAATTAGTAATCGTAAAGGCCACAGAAATAGATAGAGTAGAATGATTGTAATCACAATTTTACTTGCGATTCAAGCGTGGCAACTTTCGAACAAACTACGCCGTACATATTGACGTCATTATTAAAAAAAAATTACTTTAATCAAATGTACTTTACAGTTTTTGTTTCTGCAGTTAGAAACAGCACATTAAGGCATTTTTGCGAGTTTTTGTTACAGTATTTACAGAAAAAAGTCATAAGGCGTACTAAGAAAGGCTTGGAAATGCCCTGAACTATGGTGCAGAGTGTTGGCAAGCGCGCCCTGCCCACTTTTCCATTCTATCTATTCTGTGGTAAAGGCACTTCCAGTTGTTTTCTGTATTCGGTGATTAAAACGCACGAACCATGGTACCATTAAAATTATTGCTCTACAAAGGGTATTTGCTTTTATAAATTAAGTTGTAGAACTATCTTCACTAAAGTTATTATAACCCTGGAGTTAAGATAACAGCTCCAGTTTCTACCGAGTTGGTTCAGAACTTAGAAATACATAATACTCTGGATTATATCGTTTCAAATCAGCTTTATAATAGCGATTTCTGAACATGTTTTATCAATGGAGAGTAATCCAATTTTGGACCCAATTGGCTATAGTGCTTATGCTTATGTAATTTAAGTTATATCGTGTTAGAAATTGGCAGTAAATTGCAGTTGCTCCTTTCTATATTCACTATTAATGCAATATTTGCTGTCAAATGCAAAGAAAATGTATTGTCAAGTGTGTTTGAGTTTTACTATAAGAAATGTTACGTATGTGTAATCATTTCAAACACAGTTTTCTGCGAAATAGCGTTGTGGCTCGCTCGCCCGGCGGATATAAACCGAGAAAAAAACGTCACCGTTAACTCGCACTCACGTTCCATCCGTGTTTGCAAAAACGTAGAAGCCTACGCCTCCCATTTTTTTAATGAAATAGTTTTAGGTCCATTAAGATAAATTTTCAGTTGATTGTAGATGTGCAACTTAGGCTTGATTTCACTTAACATAATTCTCTGGTTAAACGACTGTTTACCCTAATTTCCAGTACATTTATCGAATAATCGGTCGTTTAATTATAGAATTAACGTTGACGAACACCAGCCTTATAAGAATTGTTTTTCTAGGGCAAAACAAGACCCAGTATTTTGTTAAGAAAATGCAAGATAGAAAAAAGAGTCGTTCGTATAACTTGAGTAGAAAAGATGAAAGACTATAAAGAAAATTATAAAAAAAAAAGTAATCTATACTATAGCTGAAGAGTTTTTTTTGTTTGATTGGTTGTTTGTTTGTTTAAACGCACAAATCTCTGGAACTACTAGAAGGATCTGAAAATATATTTTTGTAAATGGTAGCCAGATTCATGAGGAATAGCATAGGCTACATAACATTACGCTACAACCCTTAAGAGTAGAAATAAGTCAGAATTTTACATTAAACGAGGCATAGCTAGTTATTAAAATAAAATGAGCTGCCTGCCGAGCTAGAAAATAGATTGACAGAAAATTGACTCTACTTATTACTTCTCTCTATCTCTTAATCGAAATACACGAATAAAACCACGCAACAAAACATAAACACGACATACACAAACCCGAAGTCTCGAACCGACGTTACAAACAACCATAAGTCGTCAACTCCCATACATTTCATATTCAACGGGTATTCCGCAAAGTGGGCCCCGATCCGACGTTATTGATATTTGACAAATAAAGTAATATATCAAACCACATTAGGGGGGCCCTGTGGGACGCTTCGTATAAAACATAATCTTGACCGATAAGGAGCAAGCACGGATGCTATTACTTTTATTGGAGGGCCCCGTGATCAATGACAGCGTTGCAAATAGCATTAGGGATGTGGTTGACACGCGATAACTATCTAGGAATGGGTGGAAGGAATTAAATTAGATATGTACCGCAAAATTATCCAACTTATATCCATATCCTTACTTTACCTAATGGCATTAATAAAATTTTTGAAGTAAAACTTCTTTACGCACGCTTGACTTGGAGAGTAAGCTGGTGAATGCGTTACGAAAAGCGTAATCGCGTTAACGAAAAGTGTGATCGGGCGAGGCGAACGGATGGGGTAGTGCGGGACGCGGGGAACGTACGCGCGACGGCTGGCCATGACACAGCGCGGGCAGATCATTGAAATAGTCAAATATAATATAACCACTACGTTTGAAATAGTATTGAAGAAGATATAAGTTAGTAAAGTTTTACTTCAGTCGTGTGCTCTAAAGCACACTCGCTTTTTTACACACACTGACACTTCGTAACTTTTGTCAGAACCACAGTTAGAAAATCAGATTAGTACAAATTAGACAAAGTAGGGTTTTGTAGGCAAAGTTAGAGTATTTTAAGGTGCACATCTGTATGATTTTACCACTCCAACTATATTTAGGACTCGAAGAATTAAACTTTCGTGTTGGAATCAACCATAAGCCATCAAAATAATTTCAAGCTAAAGTAAGCCTTAATATCCAGTAAAATCTTTTTTATTATGGATAAAATGTTGAATTGATATTCCTAAAACAATCGTTATTTAACGAGCCCTACCCATGAGTTCAGTGGGGTAATTGTGTAATGCATTCACATTGACATCAGCTTTCATTTTGAAATTACAGCAATATTCATTGCGTGGTACGTAGTTGTCAATATGATGGATTGTCAAAACAGACAGAGCAATGAACATTGAAATCCAGATGATTGCGATCGCGAGTGAGTTACGCAATTAGGCAGCAGTTCATGAGTTTTAGGTCCACCACAGTTATGTTTCCAACATGTGCAGTCGTATGAACCTACAAAATTACCTACAAAAATTAAAAAGGCGATCTAATTATTATATTCTAAATAATGAGGAGAGTCTTTGTTTAGCCTTTTCTTATTTGTACTAATTTTTGTAACTACTGAAAAAGTCAACTAAGTTTTAGAGTACTAAAACTATTTCATTTATAACACCATTATGTATACAGAGTTGGCAAAATAAATTGGCGAGTATATTTGAATCTAAGAATTCATAACACATTTCAGGGTCCTTCTATTTCAATAAAACAAAGCAAACACTTATAAGCGAAGTACACAAGATCAACAAATACTGCATCGCTCGCCTTGTCCGCAAGCGTGTACCTATCCTTAGAAACTTGTTGACGAATTCAAGGGTCCATCGAGAATCGAGATGAGAGGGACTCGTATCGATTCCCAGTACATTAATATAAGTCGAGTGCTCGCCTCACCGCTAAGGATGTTTTATTGTATCGATAAAACGGATTTCGGAACATAGAGGGCTATAATGACCTCGAATTATTATGTCCGTGTGTGTGTTTGTGAGATGAAAGTGGAAGTACTTATAAGTTGGGTCTTTTTCTGGACGAACTGGGGTTGTTACACAAAGGAAGCAGTAAGTACTGCGATTAATAGATGTTACTCGATCAATAGTCGCGAGAGTCGTCTTTACCCGAGATAGAAATTGTGCAATTTTAATTTTCTTAACAATGAAGAGAAAGTTACCGTTAAAAGTGCTACTCAAAGATATTTAAAAGTATAGATATGTCATACCCTAGCAAAACAACCGAATTAAGTGTTCCGTACGCACCGGCAGCGCAATACACAAACTAGTAGCTACTACTATTATTTGTTCTATGGTAGTAGATACAAAGTAAGTTGGTTACTTCAAGTTATTTTCACGTCATATGGAATACTTTTTGTACACACACGACGGCATTTTTTTTTGTCACGCTCAGTGCATTACTTAATACGCGGATTAATAGAAAAACGTCCTAGTTAGGACGTTTTCAAGTCTTTAGATTGCGAGCGCATGTAACATATCAGTATCATTGGTGCTACTGATAATTATTATGTTTGGCATACGCAATCGACCATACGCATTCATAAGGCAAACTTAGGTAATAGCAACGCAGTAATCTGCGAAAAAAATAATACATGCGTTTTTTGCAAATTGTAACTGTATTTAACGTTGCGTTGCGTTGTGTTTATCAGAATATAGAAGTTTTTAAACTTTCGCGAATTTCACTCATATTTGCTCACTTAAATGTCATGCTGATGGTGGCGTTAGTGTCGGGTCGTTAAGTTCCCTTCAATATGGTTGAGTTAAGCGATGGCTGATGCTCGCGTCATGCTCGTGAACAGGTGCCGTCTGTCGGGACAGGTCAGCTCCTACTTACTATGGCAACTCTTTTTACAAAATTATTAATACAAACGGTTTCACTCACAAAATAACTTCTTAGGTTTTCGCGATCACTAACACATTATAATAAAACAAAGTTTAACCGGATTCAATCGCGTAGGTATATTATTTAAATTGGTTTCCCTGACGTTTCGAAAGCTTAGCAGCATTTCGTGGTCGCAGGTAGACTAAGATGACAAGCGTCTTTACAAATATTTCTAAAAAAATATTTTTATCTACCGTACAATATTATTAATTAAAATCGTTTCGATGCACGCAGTAATCACTCACAATATCATTATCTTTTACAGTGTTGCAAAAAACAAGTAAGTAACAAGTAAGTAAGTGGGTTTCACTCACGTTTATATTAATAACTAGCTTTTACCCGCGGCTCCGCTCGCGTTAAATTCTGCTAACCCACGTCAGTCCAGTCCAATCCAGTCCATTCCAGTCCAGTCCACTGTCCCACTGTCCCGCTGTCCCGCTGCCCCACTGCCCCACTGCCCCACTGCCCCACTGCCCCACTGCCCCGCTGCACCGCTGCCCCGCTGCCCCGCTGCCCCACTGCCCCTCTACCCCACTGCCCCGCTGCCCCGCTGCCCCACTGCCCCACTATCCCACTGCCCCACTGCCCCGCTGCCCCACAGCCCCGCTGCCCCACAGCCCCGCTACCCCACAGCCCCGCTGCCCTAATGCCCCGCTATCCCACTGCCCCGCTGCCCCGCTAATCCACTGCCCCACTGCCCCGTTGCCCCACTACCCCACTGCCCTACTTCCCCCACTGCCCCGCTGCACGGCTGCCCCGGTACCCCACTGCCCGACTGCCCCACTGCCCAGCTGCCCCACTGCCCCGCTGCCCAGTTGCCCCGCTGCCCCGCTACACCACTGCCCCATTGCCCCGCTGCCCCACTATACCACTGCCCCACTTCCTGCCACGCTGCCCCCCTCTGCCCCGCTTCCCCGATACCCCACTGCCCCGCTGCCCCACTGCCCCGCTGCCCCACTGTCCCACTGCCCCGCTGCCCCGCTACCCCACTGCCCCGCTGCTCCACTATACCACTGCCCCACAGCATGCACCGCAGCCCCACTGCCCCGCTGCCTAGCTGCCCCGCTGCCCCACTGCCCCGCTCATCAACTGCCCCACTGCCCCGCTGCCCCACTACCCCACTGCCCTACTACCACCACTGCCCCGCTGCACGGCTGCCCCGCTTCCCCTCTGCCCAACTGCCCAGCTGCCCCACTGCCCCGCTGCCCAGCTGCCCCGCTGCCCCGCTACACCACTGCCCCACTGCCCCGCTGCCCCACTATACCACTGCCCCACTTCCTGCCACGCTGCCCCCCTCTGCCAAGCTTCCCCGCTACCCCGCTACCACACTGCCCCACTGCCCCGCTGCCCCTCTGTCCCACTGCCCCGCTGCCCCGCTAACCCACTGCCCCGCTGCCCCACTATACCACTGCCCCACAGCCTGCACCGCAGCCCCACTGCCCCGCTTCCCCACTGCCCCGCTGCCCCACTGTCCCGCTGCCCCAATTCCCCGCGGCTCCGCTACGCCACTGTCCCGCTGCCCCATTGCCCCGCTACCCCACTGCCCCACTGCCCCGCTGCCCCACTACCCCGCTGCCCCGCTGCCCCACTACCCCACTGCCCCGCTACACCACTGCCCCACTGCCCCACTATACCACTGCCCCACTTCCTGCCTCTCTGCCCCCCACTGCCCCGCTTCCCCGCTACCCCACTGTCCCACTGCCCCACTATCCCACTGCCCCGCTGCCCCGCTACACCACTGCCCCGCTTCCCCACTATACCACTGCCCCACAGCCTGCACCACTGCACAGCATGCACCACTGCCCCACTGCCCCGCATCCCCACTGCCCCACTGCCCCACTGTCCCAATACCCCGCTGCCCCACTGCCCCGCTGCCCCATTGCCCCGCTACACCACTATCCCGCTGCCCCACTATAACACTGCCCCTCTGCCCCGCTACCCCACAGCCCCACTGCCCCGCTGCCCCACTTTCCCACAGCCCCACAGCCTGCCCCGCTTCCCCACTGCCCCGCAGCCCCACTGTCCCGCTGCCCCACTGCCCAGCTGACCCGCTGCCCCACTGCCCCGCTGCCCCAATGCAAAGCTTCCCCACTATCCCACTGCCCCACTGCCCCGCTGCCCCGGTAACCCACTGCCACGCTGCCCCACTGCCCCGCTAACCGTATGCTACGCTGCCCCGCTACCCCACTGCCCCACTGCCCCACGGCCCCACTGCCTGCCCCGCTGCCCCAGTCCCCTAAGGCCCCGCAGCCCCGTTACCCCACTGCCCCACTGCACAGCCGCCCCACTGCCCCGCTGCACGGCTGCCCCGCTTCCCCTCTGCCCAACTGCCCAGCTGCCCCACTGCCCCGCTGCCCAGCTGCCCCGCTGCCCCGCTACACCACTGCCCCACTGCCCCGCTGCCCCACTATACCACTGCCCCACTTCCTGCCACGCTGCCCCCCTCTGCCAAGCTTCCCCGCTACCCCGCTACCCCACTGCCCCACTGCCCCGCTGCCCCTCTGTCCCACTGCCCCGCTGCCCCGCTAACCCACTGCCCCGCTGCCCCACTATACCACTGCCCCACAGCCTGCACCGCAGCCCCACTGCCCCGCTTCCCCACTGCCCCGCTGCCCCACTGTCCCGCTGCCCCAATTCCCCGCGGCTCCGCTACGCCACTGTCCCGCTGCCCCATTGCCCCGCTACCCCACTGCCCCACTGCCCCGCTGCCCCACTACCCCGCTGCCCCGCTGCCCCACTACCCCACTGCCCCGCTACACCACTGCCCCACTGCCCCACTATACCACTGCCCCACTTCCTGCCTCTCTGCCCCCCACTGCCCCGCTTCCCCGCTACCCCACTGTCCCACTGCCCCACTATCCCACTGCCCCGCTGCCCCGCTACACCACTGCCCCGCTTCCCCACTATACCACTGCCCCACAGCCTGCACCACTGCACAGCATGCACCACTGCCCCACTGCCCCGCATCCCCACTGCCCCACTGCCCCACTGTCCCAATACCCCGCTGCCCCACTGCCCCGCTGCCCCATTGCCCCGCTACACCACTATCCCGCTGCCCCACTATAACACTGCCCCTCTGCCCCGCTACCCCACAGCCCCACTGCCCCGCTGCCCCACTTTCCCACAGCCCCACAGCCTGCCCCGCTTCCCCACTGCCCCGCAGCCCCACTGTCCCGCTGCCCCACTGCCCAGCTGACCCGCTGCCCCACTGCCCCGCTGCCCCAATGCAAAGCTTCCCCACTATCCCACTGCCCCACTGCCCCGCTGCCCCGGTAACCCACTGCCACGCTGCCCCACTGCCCCGCTAACCGTATGCTACGCTGCCCCGCTACCCCACTGCCCCACTGCCCCACGGCCCCACTGCCTGCCCCGCTGCCCCAGTCCCCTAAGGCCCCGCAGCCCCGTTACCCCACTGCCCCGCTGCCCCACTGCACAGCCGCCCCACTGCCCCACTGCCCAACTGCCTTGCTACCCCACTGCCCCACTGCCCCGCTGCCCCTCTATCCCACTGCCCAGCTGCCCCGTTACCCCACTGCCCCACTGCCCCGCTGGCACGCTGCCCCGCTGCCCCACTGCATCGCTGTCCCGCTTCCCCGCTGCCCCACTGTCCCGCTGCGTCGCTGCCCCGCTGCCCCACAACCCCACTGCCCCACTGCCCTGCTACCCGCTACCCCACTGCCCCACTATCCCACTGCCCCACTGGCCCGCTGCCCCAATTCCCCACTGCCCCACTGCCACACTGTCCCACCGTCCCACTGCCGCTTTCCTACTGTCCCACTGCCACTGTCCTACTGTATCACTGTCCCACCGTCCCACTGACCCACTGTCCCACTGTCCCACTGTCCCACTGTCCCACTGTCCCACTATCTCACTATATCACTATCGTCCCATGTCCCATGTCCTGTCCCATGTAACATCCTATGTCCAGTCCCATGTGCCGTCCCACTGTCCTGTCCCATGTCCCGTCTCATGTCCCGTCCTCAGTCCCGTCCCCTGTCCCGTCCCCAGTCCCATCCCCAGTCCCATCCCCAGTCCCATCCCCTGTCCACTCCACTCCACTCCACTCCATCGTACATTACTATCCGCTCGTGCAAATGCATAGAAGCTTCGATCTGTCGGGTGAGTACGCAACCCATGAATTAATTTTTTTCTTTCTTTCTTTCTTTCTCAAAACCCATACCAGTTTTTAAGTCAGATCATCAGCTTTCAAACAAAAAAAAAATCATCAAAATCGGTCCAGTAGTTTTAGCGTGATACTGGAACAAACAAACAAACAAACAAACAAACAAACAGACGTTTACAATTTTATAATAGTTAAGATTATGAATTTAACTCACGATAGTTTATTTCTAAAGGCAATATTCTCAATTCTCACTTTTAAACTATTGTTTATTTCTGACATTAACCTACATTATACCACATTATTTGAATAAATTTGATGTAATAAACAATAACCTATTTTAAAAAGAGTATATCCATGGAGTTTCTTGCCGATTTTTCTCCATAGGACCCACAATTTGGAACCGTGCAACTAGAACCTGACCTTTCAAGAGTGCCTGTAATTAGGTTTATTTGAAATAAAAAACATTTGATTTTGATTTCATAGTTCCGATTTCACTGTGCGCAAAAAGTCCCGTAAATGTAGTTTAATCAGAATATGTTTTGCGACTATAATCACAATCACAATCATCATTATCATTATTTCAGCCGAAAGATGTCTACTATTGGATATAATTTTAGTTCTGCATAGTGGTGTGAACCGGAGGCAATTTCAGCCTCCGGAGATTATGCGGAGATTTTATTGAATCACCGGAGATTATCCGGATAATCTCCGGTTATTCAAAATACTCTAAATCTGAGAAAAAAAAAACACACGATTTATAAATTACCTATTATATAAAAATAACTTTCAGTTACAGACCAATAAACACAAATATAACCGGTAGTTTAGTGAAATCACCGATTAGTCTCCGGTACTCTCTCTAACCGGTGATTATCCGGTTTTTTGAGAACCGGTTCACACCACTAGTTCTGCACATGTAATTAGGTTAATAAATGTTATTTAGTGTATGAAATTGTTAACAAAATGTCTTTTGATAATTATTATTGACGAATTGCATTAATAATACATCATCAACTCAGCCTATCGCAGTCCACTGCTGGACATAGGCCTCTCCCAAGTTGCGCCACAACGCTCGGTCCTCTGCCTTCCGCATCCAGTCCCCCCCAGCCACGTTCTATAGGTCGTCGGTCCATCTGGCAGGGGGTCGCCCTACGCTGCGTTTGCCGATACGCGGTCTCCACTCAAGGACTCGTCCGAAAAATGAATACATGCCAAGATTGTTTACTAAATAAGTAAGACAAGGAAGAAAAAACAGAGATTATGTAGTCTGTGGGGTTCTTACATAGAACAATAGGAGCTGACACATTCATTTCTCTTATTCCGTACTAAAAGCGGACGAAGAACTAGTTTATATCCTATACCTAGTAATATAGTTAGTTTTACAGCCTAGTCTAGACTAGACAGACGAGAATGTCCTCATTGTTCTCATTATTTATTTAATCGTATGGCATCTTTATAGGCTATCTATACATCTATATTATTTTATTCACAATGAGTGCGGCGAGGAAGACCAGACTGTGGACCATATAATCCAACGATGTCCTTTATTGTCGTTTCCTGGCTCTCCAGAGGATCTTTTCACCCTTACACGTGACGCCACCATCTGGTTGAAGAATCTCAATTTGTCATTGTGAATAAAATTGTTCTCATTATTAAGCTGGATTAACTTACGTGCTGGAAAATAACAACGACAGCCTTACCTGGAAAGTGAAAACATATTCATTAGTAAATTGCGTACTATTAATTTATATTGCATGACAATAAAAGCGTGCCTAGTGTGGACACCACGGTAAATAATCTTTGTAAGCACTCGAAAATATACAAATTTTAAGCTTTTAATTGACCTCAAAGTGCTCATAATGTAACTTATCAAAAGGCCAATTCTCGTAATTAAGTTTTAAGCTCGGACGAATAAAAATGGCGGACGCAAACTCGCTAAGAAAAGATTGAAGCACCTCGTTTTTTCCTAAACCCACTATAATTTCGACATAATTTTAACACACCAGATATATATTGTCATTTTAATTATGATACTACGACAATGAGTACTGTCACACGAGATTTGTTGTGTAATCGCGGCTTTTTGTCTTACTATGTGTGTGCATGTGTGCGTGCCAGCCCGTACTTTTAAGCGAGCCGTCTTACTATAGACGCCTCAGTTTTTGTTTATCGAGATTCCGTCCGCCTTTTTTATTCGTCCAAGGTTTTAAGCTTTTGATTTTGATTCAGCATACCATGTTACGGACAGCGACGTTACGAAAAACCAGCCGCGGGTAGTTCGAGAATACACCCGCCGCTCAAGACGATGACACCCGCATACTTCAGTCTGCTCATGACCACGTCCAATGCAACTTGGCAGAAATGTCCAGGTAAGTCAAAATGTTTGTTTTGTTTTGATTTAATTGTGCCCGAAAAGTCCAGTAAATATATTTCAATACAAATCATCGATAGTTCTATTTTTCGATGCAATCGATGGTATGTGATGGCTGGTATTTAATTCAAACAAATATTGTATAAAAAATATAAATCAGTTTATTTCAGATAAAAAAATAAGACAAACAATAAAAAACTCTACAAATTGACTGCCACAAAAAATGCACAAAGCCTTTAAAATTTCACAAAAGCTTATAAAAGCAAAGTTAACCATTTTTAGTCTAAGTTAATAAGTTAATATTTTTTTTTTATAGTATCGGATGGCGAAACGAGCTAAAGGCCCACCTGATGTTAAGCGGTTACCTTTGCCCATGACAATTTCAATACCACCTAGGCTGTTGCCTAAATGGCATCGCAAGTAATATTGCAATGTATGGAAAATAAAGAAACTTGTTACAAAAATCCTATTTCCTTTGATTTGCCACATAACATTTCTTTGCAAGATTTGTTCCTTATAAGCAACCTTATCAATTGGGTTAATAATAACGGGTGATATTTTTTTGGAAAAAGAGATTCGGTTCGATTCCTGGCCTAAAATTACTGAACTTTTTTCCTATTTAGACTACTGTCTACAGTGGCCTACTCTGTAGATAGCGATCTAAATATTTTGAGAAATTTTGAGGGCTTCTAGAAATAATTTATCAACAAAAACGAAAACATAGCGACACACAAATTAGTTCATGTTTATTTTACTGTAAAAAATCATTGCCATAGGGTTATAAAACAGAAAGAAAACAGTCGAGAGCGTTTGTATGGAGAAAAGACCTCCCGCATTTCCTCTTTAATATGCTTGCAAATGCTTTGAAACAGATTATTCAGAAAAGGAACTCTATTAAGCG
Organism: Asteroscopus sphinx; assembly: GCA_949699075.1. NCBI lineage: Eukaryota > Metazoa > Arthropoda > Insecta > Lepidoptera > Noctuidae > Asteroscopus > Asteroscopus sphinx. Next base: position 10,717,385 of record OX453017.1, read on the forward strand.
GATCCCAGCAATAACTTGGGATTCGGGAACAAAGAAAAAGATGATTACAACTTCGAATCCGAATCGAAAATCAAGATAAACCGAAAACTTTAATCCAATATCGATGTTAACTTGCGAAAATATTACGAAAAGAGCCAGAAAACTGGTCTTACATTGCTTTAAGGTTATTGCCAATCTGAGATTTTGGCACCGGTCTTTCTTGTCTTATATTATGATCAAAGTTTGGCACCAATCAATACGTAGTCTAATTTAGTATAAAGACTCTGTTATGTGCCAACTAATGTCCTATAAATTCAGAAGTTTGTTAATAAACGTTGAAATTTCGATAACTCACAAATATTGGATGGCAAAGTGTGATAAAATGTGTAATTTTTTTTTTAATAACTTTTTTACATTATAGCATCGAAAATGAACTACTATACTATTTTTTAAGTAAAGTCCATAACTATTTTTTTGTCGCGTTTGATTAAATTTTTTACTCAAATTGCGTAAAAATAAATGTATATGAGTATTATTATATTATATTATATCCATTGTCTAGTACCCATAGCAGAAGCTCTGCATAGTTTGGGACTAGATGGTGCTGTGTAAAAATGTCCCAAAAATATTTTTTATTTTATTTTATATAGAATATTTTTTGGATGTGATGTTGTCGTTTTTTTTTATTGATATTGGTTCTGTATATATAGAACGTGCAATTTATACATATTTATTATTGAAGTTTTTTTCATCCATAAACATTTATGGGTACAGGTAATTACCGTGTAAAGTAGAACGAAGCATGAAACACCTCTTTCACCTGTACAGTATTTATTTTACCTGGAACTGCTCAAGTTATTAATGGGGTCAATTGCTAGTGGGGTGTGGCTAGTGGCTACTTAGCACTATTTGCTCTTTCAGCAGCTTTACATTGTGTAAGGTAAATTAAGCAAAGGTTTTCTCAGAAAATGCTTCTGTTACCGGCAGTCAATTAACGAAGTTATGGAGTAACTACGAAGAATTAAGAGAGGAGCGTTGGCCTTCATGGACAATGGAGCTGATTCTCTTGTTTTTTCAATCGCATATAAATGGTAAAAAAAACTACTATAAACGGAACTTGCATTGTTCTTTTATACAAGACAGGCTCTGCTCGTACTGGTTTTGTTACCATTAATAAGCGGTTCACTGTACACCGCGTTAAGCTAATTTTGATATCACATTGTATCTCTTCCTTACAAAAAATTTTAAAAAATTTAGAACTCAAATTAGTCTATGCCCTTGTAATTTATGGGAAAAGAGTGTTAACCTTAAGGTGGCGACCAAAGGACATTGATAAAAATAGCCTTAAACTGTTACTAAGATGAACAATATACGAAAATTACATGCGAATTTTTTCGTTTCTTAATATATATTGTATTTAATGCGGACAGTACAAGAACCATTTTTTTTATTTTAAGGAGTATCAATACATTAATGACGTAACCAGATAAAATTGTATCATCTATGATATCTGTGTATCATCCATATTTTTATTTCGATACTCTATAGTCTATGATTCAATATTATAGACTCCTTTTCACACAAGAAATTCCATAAAATTGGCATTGACTGACAACTTGACGACAATGTAGGTTGTTTGACATAAGGAAAAAAGCAAAACAAGACATCAAAATAGCACAGATAGCTGTGATTATATGTGTCAAAATAGTAAATATTTTAAAAATCTAAAATTATATTTAGTACTGTCCTTGTTTATGAATGTATTGCAATACATTGGCTTCAATGAGTTGTATATGGTGAGCATCAACTTTAATTTGTACAGAAAAAGGCCGAGACACTAAGGATCTTTAGCAATGTCCTTTACCTAAGTTTGTTAAGTCCAGTTGACCGGACTAAATATCTTCTATCCTTCTCTAATGTTTTGGTTAGAGAAAGACATTATTACTATTTCAGCCGAAAGAAGTCCACTGCTGGACATAGGCCTCCCCCGATTAATGGGAAGATATGCCATAATCACCACGCTTGGCAGGCGGGTTGGCGATCGCAGTTGGTTGGCTAAATACTCAGAGAACGCTGCTGCCCATCCTCTGGTGAATACCTTAGTCGCCTTTTACGACACCCATGAGAAGAGATAAGGGTGGTGCAATTCTTTATGTCCGTGCCGGACACAAGAAACAGAGAGAGAGACATAGTGAGACTAAATTAGTTAAGTTCGTAAACAGCAGAATAAGTACCTACCAAAGAATGAGTTTTAGTAAGAGCTTAGTACACATTTGATCAATATTATAACTTTGCTCATACTGGCCAATACATTTCAGACTGACACTGAAAATAAGATCACCACGAAATTAATCCCTGTATTTAATTAAGAATATATCAACAATAATAAAAGCACCGCAAAATGTAATGAGCAGTCGAATACATGAGCCAAGTACTTGAAAACTCATCTCTATAATTAGTAATTACCATTCGTAGCTTCATAATGGGACGCGTCGTTTGCGATGACGAATCGTAATTGGACTGTTATATATATATTTTTTTAATTTATTCATGACCATGGATACATGTCCTTCAGTCGTAATCATTGAACATATTATACTTAGTTTGTATCCTAGTAAAGTGATGGAAACTTTACTAGGTTTCTGAGGGGATGATGAGATAATACGAAAGTCATAATTTTCAACTTTGTACCATTTATCCACACTTGTACACGTTAACGAGCACTTAACATTTAATAATCCACCATTATTACACATTAACACTCGAAGAAACACAAATTTTGGAAAACAATAAAAAATCCACAACATGATCTTTACGAATTTTCCCGCCAACCCCTTGGACTGTTGTTATAAATAATTAACTACTAAAGCATCTCTTATTAGGTTTGTCATATCACTTTATATACATATGTTTATTGGTATATATGAACATAATAAATTATGATTTTTACTGGCTTGGTATCCGTTCGACACTTGAGTTGGTATGAAAATCAGTGCTGTGTTGTGGCTTACGTTACAATACTGCATCATGCTGAGTGTCAATTGATATTATTTCTATAGATTATTTTACAAAAACTCTAGACAAACTGTTTAAATTAGTCGTCTCAAACACAAAAAATATAACACAGTACTCAGTTTATATTTTATTCACGTATAATTCTGCCATCCGCCTACCTACCAACTGTAGATTATGACTTAATAAATTATTTAAATTGACTCTAAAAAGCATCTTCGACTATATTAAACCAAGCTTTTAGTCAAGATGATAATAAAAAATTGTCCAATAATAGAAACCCTCAATCAAGTGTCTGGATATGACATTCATGGATTGCGTAACCGTTTGATAGTTGATATCGGTCTCATAAAGTTCATAAACGGTCAATTCCTGGCAAATTGTTGTATGACATCTTGTCCTGGACTGTAATGAATACAAAATATTGGTTACGTTTATATTTTTATCTACACTCGTATCGTAAAATTCGAATTATGAACTCGAAAGTAATGTCATAATGACATACTTTACGCACATGCACCTGTTATGAATTTAAAAAGTTTCATTACGATACAGTTTGCTGAACAAAACAATGCGGTAATTTAATTTTTTTTCCATAACCGCACACTTCAGCCTAACTAAGGAGTTTTTAATGCCACTTCGACCTAACCAAGGAGTTTTCAAACCTTTTTTTTAGCAGTCGTACAGTTTGGCACCAATAAGTACACAAAATTCAGGGTGGCGCCACTTGTCATACATTGAAAATTTTTATCGTTTAAAATCGCGTTTTTGGCAGAACTTTTGATTGTCATATTGCTTTTAATTATATTTAAATGTTTACAGGCATATTTTTTGTATGATAAAACAGAGATTGACGGAATCCTGACAAGGATAGAAAATTAGTTCCGATTATAATGTTGTCGCCAGACTATATTTTATTATCTGTGTAGGCGCGCACCAGCGCGCGTGCGCGGCCGCGCGCCTGGCCTACTGGATTTGGACATCGTTACTTGTAAATTTATTGTTATTGTTTACGTTATTATTATGGTTTTGTATGTCGAAAGTTTTATTCTGGGCAAAAATATCTGACTACAGCAGTGATACTGAACTGAGGAGAATATGACCCCGCCTGAATTTCTGGATGCAGCAACGTAAATGACGAACAATCTTTTACCAGAGAAATCAAGAAAAACAACGACAATGTTACTAAGATTTTGACTTTGGTATTTTATTTAAAATTGTATGAGTGTAGATAAAATAGTGTATGAAACTGACATAATTAGGTATTAAAACACTCGTGTGATACTATTAAAAACCTCGCCTACGGCTCGGTTTTTAAACTCACACTCGTGTTTTAATAACCCCTATTATGCAACAGTTTCATAAACTACTATTATAATAATACGGTTAAAGATGTTTATTTTCTCAAAAGAATTACAAATTCACTTCAGAGAAAACATAAAGTAAAAATAAAAGTAAACAATATGCCATTAAGCGTAGCTCAAAATAATGAGCTCAAAATAAAAATGCATTGCGTTGATGTTGCTTGAAAAAATAACATTAATAAAACATCTAATACTTTCGGCCTACCAAAACAAAACGAAACAGAAGTAGGTAGTTTTACACAAGCAGCAGTAGAGTTGTGAATAATTATTATTAATCAGTTTATTTCAGATAAAAAATCCATAACTCGTACAACATAAAACATAACATAAAATTACTTAAGTATTAAATTAAAACAATCAAAATTAAATTACAATAAATAATAACACATAATGCGGACCATATACGGACCTACGTTAGAAAACCGAAATATTTAAAGATGTTTTCATACCAAGTGCTTATTATTTTACTGTTTTATTGTAAAAAAATTGTTTCGTATTATTTTCGTGTCACATGGTCATGCATGTCCAATTTATGACGCAGTTTAAGGAATCAAACTTTAAGGTTTTAAGCCACCAAAAGTAACGTCATTAGAATTATATTAGTATAAGTAAAATTAAAAAGTAAAATTGCTTCGGCACGCTCTTACTATTTTGGGGTTTGTTGGGACTGCTGGCGGTAGCTAGAGAGAGCTAAAGAGAGCTGGGCTAGTGAGAGGTATCTCACAAAGCTTATTCTGTCTAGGGTTCTCACTAGTTTTGCCCAAAGTATTGATCTTGCAGTCTTGCGGTCTTGTATTTTCGCAAAACTAGTCTTGCAGCCTTGCGGTTTTGCATTTTCCCAAGACCAACCTTACAATCTTGCATTTTCGCAAGACCAGTCTTGCAGCTTTACGGCATTGCATGTTTGCGAGACCAGTCTTGCAGCCTACCAGTCTTGCAGCTTTGCGGTCTTGCAGTCTTGCGGTCTTGCATTTTCGCAAGACCAGTCTTGCAGCCTTGCGGTCTTGCATTTCCGCAAGACCAAGACCAAAACTTACACACACTACAACACACACTATTTCTCGCATTCCCTATACTACATCTACCATACCAGCTCAAAACGTCAAATCAAAACATTTCATCATAAAACCAACCCTGTTTCAGAACAGTGCTTAGTTTCTTTCGCAAGATTTGTTCATTGCGTGAACACTCAAGTAGTGAGTATAAGTTTGACGCCAAACTTTATCTCTAATGTAAAAGTTTGTCGGAGCCGGGGTATGTCAGAAGTTGCCGACTTTCTGACGTGTGCACCGACCATAGGAATCCGATCTTGCAACTTATATACTTTTGTCGCGTTGTAATTGAAAAGTTAAGTGTTTGTTGGTAGATTAGCGAATAGTTTTCTAAGTATGAATGACTTGTTTTTGTTTATGGCGATTAATTGATTGAGGGATGGTGGTTGGTGTTATGACAGATGTGCAACGGTAACATATATGTGTGTTGTTATGGCCGTTTTGAGCGGATAGACGCATTATCTACCACTTTTTTTGATTCTGTGTTCCTGTTTTAACTTGTGATTTTGTGCATCACTCTTGATGCAAATTTGTTTTTCTTCTTTCTTTATGGTAAAAGAGGTTTTATTAAGTGTAGTTACTGGTTCACAGCAGTGCTTTACTTAAGTTCAGAATTAGGTTAACCAATATGAAGACACTGTTACCATCGGACGAATATAAAAAAGCAGACGGAATCTCGCTAAGAAAAGATTGAAGCACTTTATTTTTTCCTAAGCTCATTATAATTTCGACAGCATTTTAACACACCAGATATATATTGTTATTTTATTTGTGACACTACGAAAATGACTACCTCTATACGAGATTTGTTGTGTAATTGCGGCTTTTTGTCTGAATGTGGATGTGAATGTGTGCGTGCCAGCCCGTACTTTTAAGCGAGCCGTCTTACTATGGGTGCTTTACTTTTTGTTGAGCGAGATTCCGTCCGCCTTTTTTATTCCTCCATGCAGTTCTTGATCACCCAACTTCTTGATATTTATTAGGTCCGAAGTTATCTAATTTTGAAAATAACATTTAAAATCATTAACAATATTGTTGAGTTATCAGTCTGACTGTAAAAGTCCATCACGAATAAAAACAAAATATCATCCCACAAATTCCAGCAAACAAACGTTTCATTTCAATCAAATTTTTGAAAAGCGATGCCATCGATACGCGCACAATACATAAAAAGGTCGAGGTTTTCTACACAACGTAATTTCCGACAGCAACGGACCGTGAGCCTGGCGAAATTCCCTCGAATTTCCGCCAATCGGCGTTATCAAGCGAGCCGCGGACCCATGTGGCCATGGATGGACTGAGCGATCGATACTGATGGACTGCTCAGTTTCTCTGCTCTATCGAGTGACGGTTACAATTTGTGTCTTTTTTCTTGATGATTAATTGGTACAATGCATCGACCATACAGCCCAATAGACGCCTAATATTGTTCTTATTCTTATTCTTTATTGTACACACAGATATACATTTAGATTACAGTAGGAAAGTTTATGTACATCGGCGAGCTTAACTCAGAACTGAGTTTTCTAACAGCAAACCTTAAAGCGATAAAGAGATGTTGAATGTAGAGGACAGAAACAAGTGTACAACATATTGAATATAATGCGTACAATACATTCTGTCAACTAGCTGAGGCAGGCCTGACTGGCTGACCTGCTAATGTGTGAAGTGACACCGAATTGCGTAACTCACTAGCGATCGCAATCATCTGGATTTCAATGTTTATTGCTCTGAGTGTTTTGACAATCCGTCTTATTGGCAATTACGTACCACGCAATGAATAATTGCTGTAATTTCAAAATGAAAGCTAATAGAAAGAAAGAAAGCGATAGGTACACATACAAAATAACTTTATTACATAGTACATTTTAGGAATTACAGTACAGTAATGTCACTGTGAATGCCTTTATACACGATTACTCCACTGTTTTATTTAATTAACAGTTATCTGTAACTTTGACGTTACCCACCAGATGGTGCTTAAAGGTGAGGTCAGCTGACAATTCTATATCCGTATATTTAATGTACTGTATGGGTTTAACGCAAATCTTAGCGTAACGTGACGTGACGCTACATTTTCTCCCGAATCACACACCGCAAGTCCCCATAAGGAACTTCGTACCAAAAGTTATTGGCAGATATGTTTTTTTGCAAGCTATTACTTGAAACACAAAACCTATTTTGTTCACAGATAAACCTTTCTAGCAAGCATAGCACAGCATGCGGTACATATGATGCAAGGTTGACGAAAAAATTGGTATATTTTTATTCTCTACTAGCATGCGCCCGCAGCTTCACTCGCTTGTTCTGTCAATACGAAGTATCCTATGTGTTAATTATTGGTGTATGGTCTATCTATACGCCAAGTTTCATCCAAATCCGTTCAGCCGTTTCAGAGCGATTGAAGGATGTACAAAATCCATACTTACTTGTTTTTATTAGTAGAATCTACTTAATGAAATATTGCAGGACGCAATTTCTAAAGTAAAATCCAGTTGCGTTCAAAAGAAAGCACTCTTTCACCAAACATCAAATAAAAAAAGTCTAAAAAAAGAAAAAAATATGCAAAGAAATTTTATCAATACACCATAAATTCTATCTCCATACATCTTAACCTTCCGACGCGGTGTTGGTCTAAATGATCCCCCAATATAATGTTTTATCAACCCGAAAACCGTCGAAACGCTCGAATCTGTCTGCTCTCTGTTTAAAAATGTAAAGCGGGAACCCGTCACTGCAGCCTGAAAGGCAGGAAATGCATTTGCAAATTAGATTTTCGACCCCCCCGCCGCCGGCGTTATCGTGTCTTCAACCCACTTGTCTTTTAACCTCCGGTCATGTGCGGGGATTTCAGCGTTTCATCACGCTTTTTATTTTGAGTGAATTTAGGCAAGATTTTATTTTAGATATTTTGAATGCGATGCTCATCTCGTTAGCAGTTTCATTTTACTTACAGTTTTGTTACGAAATGCTTTTATTGAGTTGTATTTATTTAATGCTATAAAATGTAATAGGCAACTAACTTGACAATACACTAGTATTGAACCATTTGGGTGGTTGCATTTTAGTGTTTTTACATAAAATAAAGTACGATATTTACCTGCAAAATAAAAACTGAACAAATAAATTGGAACACAAAATATTCAAGCAAAAACCAAAACACGCTGCTCCCGTGTATTTTTTTAACGTTTTTCTCCCCTAGCAGTTGTAAACAACCGGTCCCTGTATTAGAAAAAAGCACAGGCAAACCGGTTTAAGCTGGTGGTTTCTCGTTCACACTCGATTTGGCAAGGAAATTGCTGCGTCTACCCGTCGATGCCGAGTTTACATGCGCGTCCAGACTGCACAATCTCGTTTGATACAGACAATTGAAATAAAAAAGTCAATTTATTTAGATGATTTTGTGAAAATTTTGTGTAAGATTTTGCGGTGGATTGATTACAGAAGAAAAGTGATTGTCTAAATTAAATGATAGTGGAAAATGTCTGAAAAAGAAAGTTTTAGTAAAATTGGCGAAAAACTGAATTCGACTATAAAATGATAAAATCAACTCGATATTTATTTATTCACTCAACAGCTGTGTACTTTGAAATAAGAACACAAAAATATATAAACCTTAAAATACACAACCGATTGTCTAGTACGAAACATAAATAAATTGTTATTACATCTATAAAACCAGCTGAAACAAGTGAATACTGTAAATAGAATCACAATTCGTTTCTAGACTAGGGTCGCCAAAACTTAGACAATATTGTCCGTACATTTGTATTTTATGCGCTTGGGTATAATGTAATTTTGTATTAACGAGTAAAAAGCAGACCAGATTTGATTCTAAATTGTATCGAAGAAAATTGTTTCTTGTGTTATTCGAGACACGTACTGTTGAGCAAGACCACGTTACTGGTAAAACATAGTGCGTTGTAATTTGTAATGAAAGGAGTCAATACAATCCGACCTGTATTGAATAAATTGAATAATATATATTTTTTTTTTAATACCTACGTAATGTGTTGCTTTTATGTAATACAATTAATTTATATTTTGGATCAGATACTAAATTTTTATATTTATTTTAGGTATGTGCTCTGTTTTTGAGTGCACAGCTTGTATAAATTGTTGTTTGCCTACTGTTGTAAAACATAACGACAGTCTAAAATTAGTTTTCATGAAATATTATCATGCATAGAATCTGAATTATTCTTCTGAATGCACAACGTGTTATTTAAATAACTCAAAACCTCAAACACCCCAACAATTTTTTATTGTAATTAATTGATATGACAAGTAAATATTTATTTTCATAGTTGATTGTAGAAGATATTAGTAATTTTGGTTGTTATACTAAATCTAATCGACGCGCCCCGCTCGCGCACCGCCCTTCCACTAAAAAATATCCCAGTGGCATATTTATACTGCTAGATGGCCAGTTCACAATGAAAACATGTGAAATATTATTTAACTTTTTGTACAATCCTCTAAATATGTCCATGAGTTTCAGGTTTTGAGTTATTTGAATAACTTGTTTTACGTTGGTTACTTTACGTTCAATGACTTTTTTCTAATATATATTTTCCATTACTTTTTTCTCTGGTACCTTAACTAGTATTACCTACAATTGCTTTAGTTCAATTTAGAAATTGTGATTTCCAAAACTTCAGAAACTAAATATCCAATCTCCTTTATTAATCTCTAACCCTGTAATAACTCTCGCAATTTCAATACCATCAACCCTAACGAAACGAGGCGTAGCTATCACCGTGCAGTGTGCCCGACAGTGCCCGCAATGTGCCCGAATATTTCATTCCGGCTCGAAAGGGTTGCCATAACTGAACGGCCCAGTGTGCCGAATCTAATGATAATGTAATTAGTTCTTCGTCTCATTCTGACGGATTGGAATAAAAACTGTTAGGCTATTTGTCTCAGTTGAGCTGGTGCCAAAATGTTGTAGACTAACAGTCAAAATTAATATCCTATCTATCCACGCTTGGGCAAATAAAAAAAATACTAGAGATAGAAATTTTACATAAGGTCCATAAAAATTATGTAAAATTTCTATCTCTAGTAGGGAAAATTGTGGATTGTAGAATATTAATTTTGGCCTTAATTCGATAATTACGATGACAGATTTTGTAATGTATTTGGTTTTTCTTTCGTCTGTTTCTTAAGCCCGATTTACACTCTTTTTTTTACGTTTTATTTTGCACGAGTGTAACCACTGTAGTTATTGACTTAAGCTGGGTCTCCTGCGACAAAAATCTAACAAAACTAGCTGACAAAACGTGTTTTAGTTTTTAGGCCAATCGAATGCGGCCGAACAGCTAGGCCATGCCCACTTTTTGTTAGAAAAACACGTTACATGTTAGAAATAATAAAAATATGGTCGCAGAAGACCCGCCTGTAGCTTTAACACTTGACCAATATAAGTCGGGCTTTTTTCTAATTTAAATACGTTTCCGTTATCCTAAGTGGACTCAACGTGAGTTTTAAAGAAATTCTGATTTTAAACAAAAAAAAAAAAAAACAGTTCTCATCTTAAATATTTTTTGTGAGCAAGTATTAAAGAGTTAGGAATTTTTTGTATGCATAATAGCTTGAAAAATAAAAAAAATACAAACTTCCCGTTAAACCTACCTACCCTAATCACTTATCGATCAAGTAAACAACTTAGTACGAATTTTCTTAAAATTAACCGTCATCTAAAAATAAGTAGCGTGAAATGGGTGGCTGTGGGTAATTGGTCATATTTACAAGAGTGGCAACGGCCCGAATGGAAAAATTGGCCAATTACCCGGGAAAAAATTATATCGGTTACCCTAGTAGGTGTTTAATTGGGTAAGTGGAGAGGTAGGGGAAAAGATGCTCATTTTGGTACAAATTAATAGGGAACATCAAAGCACGCTAAGCCAAGTCTACAAAAGAGAGAGGCACTGTGATATTTTCCGTTTATAGAAATAATATAATAATATTCGATTTTCAATACAAAAGTATTGTCATTTTCGTATACTAAATTGGGACGTAAGTATAGTAAATTTCGGGATGAAATAGAAATTACAGGTGATTTTACAATTCATATTTTCTCCTTCCATTCATGGAAAGCTGCTATAATGTAAGCTTTGTAATGATATTAATTGTATAAAACAACTTCAGACATAAAAACCTCCAAACAACATTCCAACAAAAACATATTTTGTGTCAAACGTGCGTTTATTTTTAGTTTATACAATTTATGTCATAGTTTACACAGACTAAAGTCTGTTTTTTCTTACTTGTCTTATTTAGTAAGCAATCTTGGCATGTCTCTTTATTCAAGTAACTACTGATAAAATATAATTCTAGTTCTGCACATGTAATTGGCAAAAAATAATATTTTGTGTGTAAAATTAAAACATAATGTCTTTTTTAATAATTATTATTGACGGATTGCATTAAAAATACATGAATAGAATATAATAGTATTTATATGCATCAAACATGGTACATTAACGTGTTAGAAAACATTATTTTGAACTAATACATGTTCCACCAGGTACTGGCATACACATTTTTTCATTATGCATGTAATATTTGACAATGCTTTTTAAATTATATATTATGTATTAGCATTAACACTCTTAAACTATTAACATTCAACAACATTATTAAATCGAAATTTATCCCACAATAATAAGATTCCATGCTAAGATTGTTTACCAAATAAGACAAGTGTATCTCATGTTTCACGTTTTCTTGGTCCATCTGAAGGTTGTCTGGAAGATATCGGTTTTAGCGATTAGACCAGCAATGTTCCCTTAATTCATAGTTTCTACCTATTTTTGATTATTCTATTTTATCTTGAATTCGATTTATCTACTAGATTCCTACTTCCTAGAGTTCATCGACCTTCAATAAACTCATACAAATGAAGGACCGTGTTAACGATGAGCCCGGGGTGGTTACAGGGGAGACGATGTCCACAGGGCGAAGTGTTCAAGGGTCAGAGGGGTAAAGAGGAGAATCGGCAATAAGTGCAACCGTTACTGCAGCCAATCCGCCGGAATGGACTCAGCACAGATTTATAGAAGGGTAATGGATGCTGGAAGCGTCTTTGTTGGCTTATATTTGAAAGTTATTGGTGGGTACGTACTAAGACCAGATAATGTTATTGTCGTTTCCATGGTTACAGATAAAGAAGTAGTAGAAGTTGGTGAATATTTTGTGTTACTACTGCAGTTATACTATCTATCCAATGGGATAGATAGTATAACTGCAGTAGTAACACAAAATGAATGAACATTCACACTGAATGCAGTGATTCAATGAGAGTTTAAAGGTTTTTAAAGCAGCTTGGAACAACATGAGCTTTAAATTACCGTTGGGAACGACGAGATTGTTATTTTATTGTTAACTGGCGGTCCCGGCAGACGTCATCCTGCCCGGAAAAGCAGCGCCACCTACCAGGTCCAATTGTGAATCTAAACCATTCTCGAATCCACTGGAACACACAAAAAGATTCGTCCAAATTGGTCCAGCCGTTTAGGAGGAGTTCAGTCACATACACACGCACAGAAGAATTAAATATATAAATATTATCTCCTTAACATAAGTAGTATATGCAGACGAGGAAGGTCTGCTGTCGCTCATTGTTCTTGTATCTCTGACATTTAATTGGAGAAGACAAGGAGGAAAGAAATATTTATATCAACCTTTTTGTTTCTAAAAACAGAAAGCTCGTGAAGGCGTCGCTCGTATGCTTCTTCGGAGAGGAAGTGATGCTTAGGAAGTACGCGGTGTAGAGGGTTTGAGAGGCGTGACCTCTCTCCTCACCCGCAGGAGACCGGGCGCCACAGGAGGCGTGCACCGACCCCAAGCTACCTTAGGCGTGGGCCTGCGGGTGGCCAGTCAAGGCTCGTGACAGTGACGTGCAAAAGTCCACGCGCGCCAGTCTGGTGGAGGGTGCGGCTGAGGTTAGGTCGTATGGGGCCCAGAACGGCTTGCTTGATAGTGGCGAGCTGGGACCTGTTGGGGGTGCTAGCAGAATTCAGAGCTTATCCCACACCCTCAGCCAAAGGAACACCATGGCGGTTTTAGTCGGTAAGAGTCCGACGCTGGCTCTGGCTTCCACGGGTAGAGTGCATTCAAGAGGATTTCGCTTTTGATAAGGTTGATTTAATAGGTTTGTAGCGGACACAAAGACAACGAAATGAGTTAAATAAAAGCAATAATAATTAATAGTAATTATTATTCATCATAATTGCGTGTTCTGTCACGAGGACGTTATGGATGTTATACTGGTAAAGGGAATTGGTTACCTGCTCTTTAATTAATGTGTGTTATTTCTTTTAGCAGAACGACTGCAGTAATGTAATTATAAAGTGAGTGATTTCAAAGTTGATCGATCGATATTCTTTCAATGCATGGAGGGTCGAAATATAATCAATTTGGTTACTTACATTATATTCCTGAGGGTAAATGACTTATAATATGCAGCTGGGTAAACCAGTTGACCGTGACAGGTTGATTTTATTGACTGATGAGGATGAAATTATTTTGAGCCTGTCCAACAAAGGGTCTTTGGTCACGCATAAGGCTTACGTATTTTTGACATACAATTAAATTGTACATAGATCAAATTCGATTTGATTTAAAATCTTTTTCGTTATAAAACAGCCTTTACGCTGCATAGTAGTTAACGTACTTCTTTTGTAATATTGTAAATAAATAATGTTCTTTATAAAAACCATTTCAGTTCAGTCATATCTAGATATCTCCCATCGTTGGCAACAGAATAGCATTTGCAAAGCGCTTGCGTGGCACAGCACTGCAACTGGATATATCATAGGATATAGTAACTTCAGCGATTGTTTATAGCCTGGCTCTGCGATTGTCTATCAGCGCTGCGTCGGCTGACCGCAGTCAAGTGCTTCAGTTTTTCAAGTAGCCATGATATTACAGTTTTGAAGAGTTGAATGGGTTTATCGATAGCCAATTTTGTGCCAAGTGGATTGCGCATTAAAAAGTTGAGTGTTCATGCTATGGTAATATTATTGTTTAGTTGCGCAATAAAAGTTTCAACATAAACTAAGCGATTTAGTTTAATTTATAGAAGTTATTATTTATGTAGGTAATAAATTGTTGCTGTGCCACAACATTCAAGGATCAAATTGGATTATTCTATGGTTATCAAACATAATGATGGTACATTACGTGAAGTTAATGTAGGTATTTATTTATTTTAGGCATATAATAGCAGCGTAGTAATGAATTCGTCACGCAATGATAACAAATGACCAATAATTTTAAAACCAATTTTATATTAAAATCTCCACGACAATATTAATCGTTGGACTATAAATAGTGTCGTAAATACATGTCGTATCATGCACCACCTCGATATCGCAGTTATAATAATGAAATATCGTCCAACGTTCGCCATCCGACAAAAACAATTTGTCGGCCCCGCTGCAGGAATGTCGATAATTAAACCAACCTGCAGTTCGCTATTTCAGCGCTCGATCGACAGACCCATATATTTTGCTTTCATTTTCTTTTTAATCCGTCCGGCTATGAATCCATTCCTTCCCCGTATAAATTACTAGCGCCGCTCCGATAGAGACTTCATCGATATCGGTGAAAATCAACCACGATAAATCTGTAGGTTATAAAAAATTAGTTGAACGGGAGAACAAGAGGGGCCCACAGCGGTATCGATAAAAAAATGGTGCCACCCGACTTCTGCGTGATATGTTGGGATTAAGTAAGGAACATCAATAAGTAGCTTTCAAAATTCCGCGCACACCGGTACACGAGAGAGGCACAGGAAAAAATTGAAAGGAGACTCAAATATGTCGTCTGAATATTAAAAAGCAAAATACTGAATAATGCAGCGGGCGAACTGCGAATGATATAAGAGTGTAAGACGATTGGTGGAGCTATTTGCAAGCCATTAGTGTTGATAAAGCGTAACGGAATTTCGCACAGACGACTTTTTACGAGGACACCCGACGGCCTTTTTTTGGTTCAGACATCATTATATTCTTTTCCGTGTCCGCCATATATGGAATTTCTTTTATCTAGTAATCTTCGTGTACGTTTCGAAATGGAGTGGATTTTTATCCGTGGGTACGTACGGGGAACTTATTATTTCTTATGTTCGATGCTCCGTCACGTTTTTTATAATAATGATTGTAAGTCGACACTGCGTAATTTGTCTTACGCGTTTCGTTTTTCGTATTTTTTATTTCAGTTCCGTTTTGGAACAGATATTAAAGTATTGTTTAAAAAAAAGTATTCAAAGCTAAATGTAAGCGAATCTTTTACGTGGCTTTTTCAGTAAAAAAACAACTAAGAGCAAAAGGAATTTTGCGAACGTTTCTTTATTTCCAGTTAAAATAGAGTTAGAGTTAGTTTTAATCCAAATAAGAAATAAAATACTGTTATATTTTTTTATGGCATAAGATAGCGAAACGAGCTAAAGGCCCACCTGATGTTAAACGGTTACCTTTTCCCATAACAACTGCGAGACCTCTAGGCTGTTGCCCAAATGGTACTGCAAATCGCATTCACCAAACTGATACATGGAAATGGAAAGTCTCCAAGAACGTCATACTGAATACCGTATGTTATATAATATTCGTCGTGGGTTCGATTCCCACAGGACACAAATATTTGTGTGATGAACATAAGTGTCTGTGTTGGTCTGGGTCTTTCTTACAAAAAAAATAGTGTAGAAGTATTATATATCCATTGTCTAGTACCCATAGCACAAGCTCTGCTTAGTTTGGGACTAGATGGTGCTGTGTAAAAATGTTCCAAAAATATTTATTATTTTTCGTATCTGTCTTCTTTTAAAATAGCCTTAATTTGATGCCCAATGGGTATTAAAGAAACCAGCTACACCTATTTTTAAAAAGTAACATGACCCGAATTACTTTTTATTTCTTCAAAATTTCCAGCAAATTAATAAAAAAGGAGGCTATGCTCGGAGTGTCCCTGCGTGATCGAATCAGAAATGAGGAGATTCGCAGGAGAACGAAAGTAACCGACATAGCCCGAAGAATTGCCAAACTTAAGTGGCAGTGGGCGGGGCACATTGCTCGCAGAACGGATGGCCGATGGGGCAGTAAAGTTCTGGAGTGGCGATCGCGTACTGGAAGGCGCAGCGTGGGTAGGCCCCCCACAAGGTGGACCGACGACCTGGTGAAGGTCGCGGGAATCCGCTGGATGCGGAAGGCACAGGACCGGTCGTTGTGGCGATGCTTGGGGGAGGCCTATGTCCAGCAGTGGACGTCTTTCGGCTGAAATGATGATGATGATGATGAATAAAAAAGAAAATTTATTCTCCTAATTTTGAGTGAAAGAAGAAAGAAAAATGATATATTTATCTATTTTTATTATATTTAATTATAAGTCCGTAGTACGAAACATATTTTACTACTTTACTGGTGCATCTACCTTATTCTTTGTCTCTGCATTACCCTAAGGTTGTCTGGTAGAGAACGCCTATGGCGTTAAGACCGCCTTTGTACCCTGTTGTGCATAAAGAATTAAATAAATAAATAAATATATTTCCACAACAAAACGACAAGCGGTAGGTGAACATAAAAATTACTTCATAACATTTTAGGAATTATAGTGATACATAGTTGCAATATCATAAGAAAAGTAACTTTGCATGTCATAGCTGCGGCAAAGAGATTTTCTCAATCATTAAACGCTATTTAAGTAGAAAAAAAATATTTTTCACGGACTGCCCCCATTATCTAGATCTTACGTCTTCTTTGTCTATCCAAAGCTTGTCTGGAAGATATCGCTTTTAGCGATAAGACCGCCCATGTACCCATAATTTATACGTTGTTCCTGTTTACTACTATTTTCATGGTGTACAATAAAGTATATTCTATCTATCTATCTATCTATTTTTTCATGTAGCACTTTTTTCTTGCTTGGGGAAATCCTCATGGACGCGCTCCGCCCGGAGAAGATAGAACCAGTGTCGAACTCTTACCAACTAAAACCAGCACGGTGTTCCTTGTACTATCTGTAGCGGTGGGCGTGGGGTATATTATACATTTTCCACCCACCCCAACAGGGAAGGAGAGCCCCTTCTCTCCGTACGGCCTCGACGTTAGCCGCACCCTCCTAAGTGAAACACTGCGCGTGCCACCATCACGGATTGTCGTGTAACTCTGAACCTTGATTGTGACCCAACCCATTTATTCGTAGATACGTTACAAGTCTGCAGTAAGTAAAATACATGAGATGGTCATTACTAGGGATAATCCCCGAGATAAGTGCGACGTAAACTAAGGGATGGCTTTAAGCAATCCGATAGATTTCTATTTTGCGAACCCGGATTGTATATCTTAATCACCGTTAGAGCGAATGAAAAACACTCTCTTTTATTATTCAATAATAGGCTTTTAGAAAGACCTACTAAGTCTAAATGATAAATTATATCTCATTTTCGTGCTGTTAGTCACAGCACAATTCTTTCTGCTTTATTGATTGGTTTATTATCATCAATCAACTCAGCCTATCGCAGTCCACTAATGGACATAAGCCTCTCCCATGTTGCGCCACAAAATTCGGTCCTCTGCCTTTCGCATCCAGTTCCCCCCAGCCACCTTCTTCAGGTCGTCGGTTCACCGGGCGGGGGGGCATCCTACACTGCGTTTGCCGATTCGTGGTCTCCACTCAGGACTCGTCTGCTCCAGCAGCCGTCGGTCCATCGACAGACATGCCCAGCCCAGTGCCACTTAAGCTTACTGATCCTACAAGCTATGTCGGTCACGCCGGTTCTTCTCCGAATATCTCGTTACGGATTATTCTCATAAGAACTTTCAATTACTACCTTTTTATTGATAGCTCATTTTTCATTTACATAATTCTGACTGATAAGAATTATATTGACAGGTACTCAAAGTAAAAAAAAACCAGAGGTACTTATAAAAAGGTAAACTTTAGTTTCACGGTTTAAAATAGTAGGTTCTATGGAGAACTGGCAATAAACTCCGGGGATATGTCACGGGTAATGGTAGAAGAACGGGTAAATCTATTTTTTTCCGATATACCATAGGAGTATCCAAGCTGAATAAATCTGATGATGCTGGATGTCTTTCGAAGGGCCGATGGCCGTTGGAGCAGACGAGTCCTTGAGTGGAGACCGCGAATCTACAAACGCAGCGTAGGGCGCCCCCCAGCCAGGTGGACCGACAACCTGAAGAAGGTGGCTAGGGGGGACTAGATGTGGAAGGCAGAGAACCCAGTGTTGTGGTGCAACTTGGGAGAGGCCTATACCCTAGGCCTGAGTTGATGATGATCCAAGGTCTTTGGGTAAAGTCCGAGACTTCATTAAAATCTGTTGTAATAAATAATTTTTCTTTCTTTCTTTTATAATTCGGTATTTAACATAAACTTACAATAAGGTTATGGCATTTACCCGAATACACCGAGGTTTACTATACACTGACTGTGTAATTGTTTTGCTTCAATACACGTTACTTGAAGTACACTGAGTGACAACGGTATCACCTCTCCCGCATTGCAACGCTTCTTTCAAAGCAATTTACTAATACAATACAAAATTCTAATACAAACCCATCAACGCCCACATTTAAAGCCCACATTTCTGCATAAAGACGCCCAATGGGCAACAGGGGGCGACTTTTTACCTACCCAGCTCCCGTCACAAAGGCAAGCAGTAAAGACAAAATAGGTCTCGGAATTTTCGCCCGGGAAATGCAATTTTCGACAATAAAGTGCACATGGCCCATTAGAGATAGTAAGTGGTGGCTGTAAACACTCTACCAGGGGCTATTACGTCGCTTTTATATTCACACTTAAGTTTATTGAAAGCCTGCTTAGTGCAGTTTTAAGTGTTGCTGTAAGTGAAGCGTGTGGCCTTATGAGGATTGTAAAGACGCTTCTTAGTTTAATAGGTGTTTCATTAGGACTTATTTGTGTACGCTCTCTGTTTGAAAGCGTATAAAGGTAGGGTATTCGACCATTACTCGACATTTTCATTTTATAAAGAACAGAAGTCACACACAAACAGTACACGTTTCCAAAAAAATAAAAAAAACTATGACAAAATCAAAGATAGACGCGCTTTTTAAGTTTTTGGAGGGGGCATTTTCTGTAGGTACTTGTGGTGCGAAGCGGGCATTGTACTGCACTCAGTCACACTATATGTAGGTAGTGCAATTATATTTAAAAGTACAGTAGGCTAATTCACGTAACTTAAGAAGTGCAGTTGCAGTTCAGTTGCAGTTAAGTTTCGATCAAGAAAATGCTTTTCGTATTCTTTTAACTGCGGCGATCGCTGTCAGAAACGATCTGCAGCGTCACTGCAACTCGATCGGCACGTAATAAAATTACGTGAATGAGGGCCCAGATATGTCACTAGCGCGCGCAATCTGGAGAGTCGAAAACTTCCTAATTTTGACGTTTTTCTATTCGCGTCAAGCAAGGCACCGAGCGTGACCGGAGTTAAAAAAATGTCGTGTTGTGTACAGAAAGTGTATCAATTATGTATTAATTACTCACTTTGTATTATGCGTATATTTGCCGACCGAGTGTTGTGGCGCAACTTGGGAGAGGCCTATGTCCAGCAGTGGACTGCGATAGGCTGAGTTGATTACTGCCGCTGCGGATCTACGGACCAGTTTTTTGTTTGTTGTGTTTGTTTGTTTTTTGTCAGGGTATAACATATCCATACTTTTAAATATCATTGAGGTAGTTCATCATCATCATTCATCATTTCAGCCGAAAGACGTCCACTGCTGGACATAGGCCTCCCCCAAACATCGCCACAACGACCGGTCCTGTGCCTTCCGCATCCAGCGGATTCCCGCGACCTTCACCAGGTCGTCGGTCCACCTTGTGGGGGGCCTACCCACGCTGCGCCTTCCAGTACGCGGTCGCCACTCCAGAACTTTACTGCCCCATCGGCCATCCGTTCTGCGAGCAATGTGCCCCGCCCACTGCCACTTAAGTTTGGCAATTCTTCGGGCTATGTCGGTTACTTTCGTTCTCCTGCGAATCTCCTCATTTCTGATTCGATCACGCAGGGACACTCCGAGCATAGCCCTCTCCATTGCCCTTTGAGTGACTTTGAGCCTTCTTATCAGGCCCATTGTGAGCGACCACGTTTCAGTACCGTAAGTAATTACTGGCAACACACACTGGTCAAAGACTTTCGTCTTGAGACACTGCGGTATTTTGGACGAGAAGATATTGCGTAGCTTCCCGAACGCTGCCCAACCGAGTCGGATTCGACGATTGACCTCTTTCTCGAAGTTGGACTTACCTAGCTGGACAGTTTGTCCTAGGTATACATAATCGTCAACAACTTCGAGTGTAGATTCTCCGATGTTTACGGGAATGGGTGCTATATGGGAATTCAACATAACCTTTGTCTTGTCCATATTCATTTTAAAACCCACTCTATCAGAAGCTCTACTGAGGTCATCGAGCATTGTACCGAGGTCCTCCATGGTCTCAGCCATGACTACTATGTCGTCGGCAAACCGAAGGTGAGTGATGTACTCGCCGTTTATGTTAATGCCTAGCCCCTTCCAGTCCAGAACCTTGAAGACATCCTCCAATGCAGCAGTGAACAGTTTCGGAGAGATCACATCTCCCTGTCTCACACCTCGCTGCAGAAGGATAGGTTTCGAGGCTTGGTCCTGTAATCGGACTGACATAGTGGCGTTTTCATACAAAGACTTTAACACTTCGATGTACCGATAGTCAATCTGGCACCGTTGAAGAGACTGTAGTACCGCCCAAGTCTCGATCGAATCGAAGGCTTTCTCGTAGTCCACAAACGCTAAACAAAGAGGCAAGTTATACTCTTCGGTCTTCTGTATAACCTGCCGCAGCGTATGTATGTGGTCTACGGTGCTAAAGCCTTTTCGGAAACCGGCTTGTTCGGGAGGCTGGAAGTCGTCAAACCTGCGCGAAAGACGGTTCGTAATGACTCTCGAAAACAGCTTGTAGACATGGCTCAGAAGTGAGATGGGCCTATAATTCTTCAGTAGAGCATTATCGCCCTTTTTGAAGAAGAGTACCACCACACCTCTGCTCCATGCCTGTGGCGTTCTTCCCTCGAGAATGACGGAATCAAACAGCTTCTGAAGGGCCTTAAGGATCGGTTTTCCACCCGCCTTCAGGAGTTCGGCCGTAATTCCGTCATCACCCGGTGCCTTGTTGTTTTTGAGCTGCTTCAGAGCCATCCTAATCTCGTACAGGCTGACGTCCGGGATATCTTCGGTATAGTGTCGGGTCAATCTAGCTCTTGGGTCGTGAGCCCGATTTACAGCGGGTGTCCGGGTGGACGTGTATAACTGTCCATAGAACTTCTCGACCTCCTTCAATAGCTCTGGCTTGGAGGATACGACTCTGCCATCGTCGGTCCTCAGTTTTCCAAGCTGGCTCTGCCCAATAGACAGGTCTCTTGCGAAGACTTTGGAGCCCTTGTTCTTCTCTATCGCATCTTTAATACGTTCCGTATTAAATTGGCGTAGGTCACTTTTCAAGGACTTTGAGATCTGTCTATTGAGCTGCCGGTACTTAGTCGCATCATCTGAGGACTGCAGAATCATCTCGCGTCTTTCCGCCATAAGCTCAAGGGTGTGGTCAGAGAGCTTTTTGTTTCTATTTGTACGACGGGTCCTAAAGATCCTAGACCCGACCGTATGGACAGTTTCCACAAACCCATCGCTGTAATCGTCCACTGAGCTCCCTAGGCATTCGAAACGATTCTGAAGTTCGAGCTGAAAGCTCTCGGGGTTTTGGATTTGGATCGGTGCTGGACGGAGCGTAGACTTCATCAGTCATTGAGGTAGTTACAATGGCGTTAATGTGCTATGACGTCAGTGGCCATTAGTTTTGTCTCTGTATACTAAACAATTTTGAAACGCTTGTAACTTGGACATAATTAAAAATGATATTAGTTTTTTGTTGTTGCTTCTATAAAATAGTTTTAAGATTTCTAATAAAAATAACAGATAAATACCCTAATAAATAAGGGATGTTTAAAACCCTGTTTATTATAGAGGATACAAATGAACCTTTTCAATTTATTTGGAATGAAAATCAACTGTGTCCTAATCCGAAATTAATAACACAGCCCACGATAAAATCCTTGATACATCTACCCGAAGGAGTGTTTACTAGAGCGGATGGCATCAAAATTTGTCCTATCTCATTTCACAGCGGACCCCTAACACGAACCATTTAATTTACTAACAATTATACGAAGCCTTTCGCAAGGGTTCTTCACATATCATTAACTTTTTACAGTGCGACGCCCTTAATAAATTTTGCTTACAGTGGCAAATGATGGATGCCTTGGATAAAGGATTGGTCAAGGATTTCCTTTTGTCTTCGTGTGAAAATAAAAGGTTTAATATTTTACTGACTAATTGTAGTATTCACCAGAGGATGGGCAGCAGCGTTCTCTGAGTATTTAAATAACCAACTGCGATCGCCAACCCGCCTGCCAAGCGTGGCGATTATGGCTTTTTCCCCACCTTTGAGGGAGGCCTTTGTCCAGCAGTGGACGTTTTTCGGGTGAAATGATGATGATGATGATGTAGTATGAAAGAAAAGAAAATTTTGAGTGATCGTGATCGAGTGATTATGATAAAGTTGTTGCGAGACGTGAAAAGTAGAAGCATTGTTACTTAACCCCAATGATTTTAACTTATGTAAAATCATTGCTTAACCCCAAAAAACATTATAAAGTTTAAAAAAAAAAAACTGCCTTTTTCTTGATGCGAGGTGCAACTTGAAAAAGACAGGTGTGTTTCTTGCGATGATGGTTGGCTTTATGCACAGACTAATAAGCCTCTAAACGCCGATTAGCCGGACACCCCCGGTCAACAATCATATGCAGTACCACTGCATATATAAGCCCCGCCGCCAATCAGGACGTCATGTCGGACTGACAGCTACAGCGAGTGCCACCAATCATACGGAATTATACCACCAAACTTTTGGGCCGACCAATCATAACACGCCGTCCGTACCCCGGTCCCCGCCAAAATTTTACGACTGTGTTCTCATGCAAAACTTTGTTTATGCGGCGTCTTGAGGCTTACTTGGTCTGTGGCTTTATGAGAAGTTGTAAATTTGGAATCTCACAACTTCTACTTAAGAGAAAGAAAGATAGAAAATATAAATAGCTAATACATAAGCAGCTTTGTCCATAGGAAAAAACCAAGTCTCATTGAGTAACTGGTACAATGGTTACGTTCAAGTGTTATTTTTATGGTAATAAACTGTGAAATTGGTAAGTTGGCAATATTTTTGAGGTACTTTGTTTATATCTGGCATTGGCACGAGATAGAGCCTAGCTGCCAAGTTTTGGCACGGCCTCTTGGCACAATCTTTATTTACACTGCATAAAATATCTGATACGTGAACCAAATTCATTGTTGTATGAACATGAAAACTATTATATCAGCAAGTTTTATTAGCGGTTAAAAATTAAATATTACCTCGACTGCCTCGTTGGTCTAGTGGTCGCAAGCGTGACTGCTGAGCGTGGGGTCCTGAGTTCGATTCCTGGGTCGGGCAGAGTTATTGGGTTTTTTCACTAGGAAATTCTCAGTAGCAGCCCGAAGTTTGGATTTGTGCCCGGTTAGTGGCAATAGGCTCGCCCCCTATTACATGGGACTCTAACATAACTGGCGAAATGTGGGTGTACTATTACACCTCTGCCTACCCCTTCGGGGAAATACAGGCGTGATGTTATGTTATGTTATGTGTGTTAGAAATGATTTCAGTGATGTTATTAATATTAACTAAATAAATTTATGTACAAAAACTAAGAAGTTCTCAATGTTACAGCCAACTCTATTAGCCAATAAAACACAGCACCAAGCTTCGGCTTTCGCGATCGATCATCAGTTACTATCGCCAACAAAAGTCCTTCACTAATAAAAAATTAAGCCTATTATCGTTCGCAAATCGCGGCTTATGTCGCATTATTGGACCGTCGCGCACACCATCGTACAGTCAAGATGTTTATTGCTATTTGTTTGCCTCGGACCGGACAAACGGTGGCCTAATCGACGTTACGGATTTACGATGCGATTCCGGACGACGGATTAAAATGGCCGCACGGAAAATGTATGTGATGCGATTCTTGTTCCTTGTGCAAGCGAAGAGCTAAGTATTTGTGTTTTGTAAGTAATGTGTCGTAAAAATGTACAGTTATTTCAAGAATTATAGGTTACTATTACTAGCTCGTAATTCCGGGTCTTCGATTCTATACACATTTATTAGTTTTATAGTATACTTTACTTTGAGGAGTGAATTATTAAGATATAGTAGGTGGCATGTTTTTCACTTGCTCTGAGTTTTAACCGGCTTGTCCAATTCGATAACCTAAAATGGTACCTACTTCTCTTATTTGGAACATAAGTTCAGCATTGTTCTACTAAAAGGCCGAGTAGAAATAGTTTCAAATATAATGTTGACTAATCCTATTATGAATAAATGTTTCTGCGGACATTTGTTTCAATGTTTAAATCAGTGCAGTGGGAAATAATATTATTCTACTCATTCAACTGTATTGTTTCATAGAAACAATGCGTAATTCATTGAATATGTTATTATTATGTTTTTGCAAAATGTTACCTGTAAAACGCAATGACCTGCAATGGTCATAAAACCGAATTTTATACGTATTCAGTAAAATATACCTATTTTAGTATTTTTTGTTTTGTTTCGGGGAATATCTGTCCACTTTTATTAGACGAATTAAATTCCGACTGGACGGCATCATATATTTTCAGCTCCATGTAAGCTAGGAAACGGCTGCAGGCCGGTTTAATTATCCGCATTCCGGGTGGACAAATTGTTCGCCCGCTACGTCCCCGGATATTAATTTCGATACATTGTTCCTACCAAGCCACTGAAGCGACGGCGATTATTTCCAAACGAGAGGCCAGCTTCAAGTAACGCTACTGTCAGCTACACGACAAAAAATCGGACCATACTTCATGGTACCCGGTAAAATCTATACTTATAAAGACGGATGTCCTGACTGACTGTCATCAACGCAGAGCCTAAGCTACTTAAGTTAGAAACATGTTTGGACAGTACTACTAAGAAAGGATTTTTGGAAATGTTAACCCAGGGGGTGAAATAAGGTTGAATTTGAGGTGGAGTTTGTATGAAAAATCTTTTCTCCTGGATCGATTCACTCAAAACTTGGGAAAATTATCTCTAAAGTAAGTAATGTAATGTAATGTGTAATGTGTGTAATGTATGTGTATGTTGTGTGTAATGTATGTGTATGTATTCATTTTTTCTTTTACCTAAATTACTGCTAAAAGATGGTGCAATAGGGTTATAAATTTTGTTTGGGAGAACATTCTTGTGTGGCTAGATTGAGTCGAAACTCGATTTTAATAATCTTTAAGGCAATTAATGAATTGCTTGTTTTTAAATATTCTGAAAATTTAACACAACGGGGGTAAAAAGGGATGTTAAAGTTTCTATGAAAAATCTTCCCGGGGTGACGCTTGACACCATTTCTCTTCAAATTAAATAAATAAATATTTTTGGGACATTTTTATACGACACTATCTAGTCCCAAACTAAGCAGAGCTTGTGGTATGGGTACTAGACAATGAATAGAATACTTATGTATTTTTTTTTGTATATACATACTTATAATACATAAGAAACATCCATACCAACACAAACACTTATGTTCATCACACAAATATTTGTGTCCTGTGGGAATCGAACCCACGACCTCAAAAAATTATAAAACTACGACGGGGAACAGTATACGGAGCAAGTTACAACTTTTTACGCGGGCTAAGCCGCAAGAGCGCTGCTAGTTTAGCATAGAAACAAGTTCGCGCATAAAGAAGCGTTTGTTCTCTCTATTAGCGTCACAGATATTTCCATTCCGTAATCTGAGTAACGGTCGGCGGGAATCAAAACGCACGGTGCGAAACTTGGGCGGCGAACGGCTCCGCTGAGATATGTTTTAGATAAAGATTATTTATACAGTGTCTTATTTTACAAATCCAATTTCCGCGTGAATACACGGGTCGGTTGTAAATAACGCAGACAAAGCTCTGCCGGAATCGCGCACCGTTCGATACATTATGCAGACCACGCTTCGTTGCGCCGAGCAATGAGCTCTGTAAATATACCAGGCACATCTGAATCGACGCTTTTTTGTTTCTATTTCCTTTTTTGCAGTTTTCGATATTCTAATTTAGATTTTCTCGGCAGAGTACAGTTAAAAACTCGTTTCCTGGTAATTTTGCTGTGTTTGTTTTGGAAACGTTTTCAATTTTAAATCGCATTGTAAGACTGCGTATTATGTTCGGATGTTAGGGGATAAAAAATAAATGAAAAATATATGGATTAAAAATAATTAATTAATCCATATTTGATTTTTAATATGCATATTCTGCAATACAACCTAGGCTGTTGCCTAAATGATACCGCAAGTCGGTTCGTCAAACTGAGACATAAAGATGGAAAGTCTCACGTAATTGTAATTTCACCGGCAAATACAAACCTAATTACTGATAACCTTGACTCTAATTTATGTACAGTCGCCTGCATGACAGTGGGAACACGTCAATTCAAAAACCGCCCTTACTGCTTACGAAATAAAGATACTGCTAATGTCAAAGTGTTACCACCGACATGCGGTCGACCGTACAACTAGAGCTCGCTCGCAGCTTCGTCCACGTGGATGGATATCGTTTATAGAGTAGGTACTCTGCAGGAACCCAATATTTTTTCCGGATAAGGAGTAGTCTATGTCCTGTAATAGATCCTAGGCTACCTTTTCTTATGATTATTACAATTGGTTTAGTGGTTTAGTCGTAACAAACAGAGTTACTTTCGCTTTCGTGTGGACTCATAAAATATTTAGTAATTTATTTATTATATTCTTGATTTTACGTACATACACCAAACGAAAACAAAGACAATAGTTTACAGAAAGATTATGTAACTACAATGGGCGGTCTTATCGCACAAGGAAATATCTTCCAGACAACCTTTGGATGGACTAGAAGGATGGGAACCGGTCGCGGGTAGTTACGGTGTAAAAGTAGGGATACATAATACACTTAAACATAATAATATAAAGAACGTGGCATTTACTATAAAAATGTAGGACAGAGTAAACATGTATGTATTTTACCATGTAACGGATAAAATCCGTAACGAGATTATCCGGAGAAGAACCAGAAATGACTGACATAGCTTGTAGGATCAGTAAGCTGAAGTGGCAAATGGCTATGTCTATCGAAGGACTGACGGCTGTTGGAGCAGACGAGTCCTTGGGTGGAGACCGCGAATCGCCAAACGCAGCGTAGGACGATCCCCCGGCAGGTGGACCGAGGACCTGATTAAAGTAGCTGGGAGGGACTGGATGTGGAAAACAGAGGACCGAGTGTTGAGGCACAACTTGGGAGAGGCCTATATCCAACAGTGGACTGCGATAGGCTGAGTTGAGTTGACGATGATGATGTAACACAATATAAGAGAATTGCGTGAGCAATATATGACATATACATATACACATTACACATACAAGCGTCCTACGGCCTAATTCGAATCGGATCAAGCATCGAATTACAACACGAACGTTAAATATCGATTAGAATACCATCTATCATGTCCTGATCCACATTAAATCGTTTTCTCCAAAAGAAAAAACGTAAACAAATCTAATTCATTTATTCCTCTCCGACATCCGTTAGCGCTATCGGCTCCACGTTTTCTACGCCATTAATTTCGAAAAAAGAATGGTATGGTATCTTAACTGGGTTCCCCTAACATAAAGCACAGTGTTCCAACGCGCTATCCGGGGGCAAAAAGCAGCAAAGCCGTGTAGCATCACTGTAGTCACAATAACAACGCGAACACGCCCATGCACTCCTTATCATGACAGTCGAAAGACACTTTTTCATTTTTCTTTTGTTCCCGCTACTCGTGTTTTTTGTTAGTGTGCGCGGCTGTCTCTAAGGGCAGCCGGCATAGTGGAAAAGTCATGTGATTTAGAGACGACAAAAATGTTATATTCGTTACAGTATGTGTGTCAGTGTGCGTTACTTGTGGCTTTGCGTGACATATTTTCTTAGTGTCGAGGATGACAAATGGCTAGATAAATCACAGAGAGCGAGCTTTTCTTTTAAAACTTTTATTTCTTCGTATAAGTTACAAGTTTTTGTGTTTACGTCTGAACGCCTCATTTATTTTGACGTTCTATATATCTGATGTTGAAATTTATGCTTAATAACACGTTCTGACTTTATTTGTAGAATATGTTATTTAATAGTGGTACTCTGTCATCAGTTTTGCACGCGTATGGTAATTGACCTTGGTCTTTAGGCTGTACTATCGACAAAACGGACGCCTTTCCACCTTGAGGTTGCGTTTCGTATGGCATTTAACAATCATAGAGGCAGGCAGACCCTACAGTTACATTATACCACTTACCATCGTCTCTAGAGCTCCTTCCATCAAAACATAATTATTTTAGGAAATAAGAGAGGGTAGTTGTTTCTATGAATCAATGTGCAAATGTTAAAAAGCAGCTGTCATTTGACGGAGTGAGGTCGGATCGTTACGCGGTCCAGTGCGCACGTGCGATATATTTTTATTTTTCGTGCGCGTAAATCCGTTCGGACCGTTTTCGCCGACCCGTTGCCGCCGGTGTGTATTTTTCATATACGCGCCGCACGGTCGCGGTAGGCCGCGCTCCATGGCGCCGTCGCCCGGGACCCGTGGCCCCTCACAGGGCACGGGACCGAGCCCAAAAGGCCCTTCTAAGGGCCAACAACCACCACCACCACCACCTGTGAAGCAGCTACAAAGAACGCTGTCGAACCCGGAGTTTCGCGACGCCGGTTCCGGTGGTCCGCTCGCATCGGCCGCCCGTCACGCGGCGAGTGACGTGACGGCCATGCAGCGTGCCTCCGTTTCCGGCACCGCTCCAACGCAGCCGGCAGCCACCCAGGCAGCCCACCGGCAACAGCGCGATCCGCGCCTCGCTCCACGCACAACCACCACCGCAGCGCGTCCAACATCGGCCGCCACTCCTGTGCCCAAGGAGACTGCAGGCCAGCTTCCCACCACCTCGCGTCATGCGACTGCTGCTGCAGCCGCCACACGCACCTCTGCCCGCGTCCCGCCTCGCGCTGCTCCATCGGCCCGCCCGCCGATGTCGAGCGCGCCCGCGGGCGCGGCAAAAACAATGACGTCACGCTATTCGCCGAACCGACCGATTGTGCCCAAGTCGGTCGCGAATATTGCGTCACCTGCTCCACCTCGCGGTTCCGCACCGGCATCCCCGGCGTCCCGAGCGATGTATTCGTCGCTCGTAGGCTCGGATGCATCGTTCGGGTCCAGTGAATCGGTCGCGAGTGAACATAGTGCCTCCTCGGATCACAGTGGACCATTGGATCGCAGTGTTTTGGATCGCAGTGTCTTGGATCGCAGTGCATTGGATCGCAGTGTAAAGGATCGCAGTGCATTGGATCGCAGTGACATGGATGTGCCCCGGGCTGCGCTGAGAAAGACCCGGCCCAGCCCTCAAGGGCAACAGAAGACACCGTCGCTGCCGAACCTGCAGTCGCCGATGTCCCCGGAAGTCCAGCAGGTAGGTCCTGTGAGTTTTGATCTAGGCTACGACCTGGACCTGGACTTGCCACGCCTAGCGCAGCGACGTCAGCGCAGCCCCGACGACGACGCCGCGGAGGAGGCAAAGCGGCCGTGTGTCGCTGCACCTTTACCGCAGCGGCCCGTGCGCCCGCGCGCCGACAGCGACACAACGGCCCGCGTGAGTACTAACACGCACTCCTTTGCCCAAGCAGCAAAACAGCCGCACTCTCCCGGAACACACTCCGCGACGACCAGCACGGCAGCCCCCGCGCACGCTACCAACACAGGTAACAGCACACAGGGTAAGCCGGCAAAGAAGCCCCGTTACCCACCGCTGGTGGTGGAAACGATGCCACAGTGGGCGCGCCACTTCAAGGCACTCAAGGACAAGTTGGGCCGGGCACCAAACGCGCGCCCCTTCGGGAAGGGTGTTAAATTCATCCCCCAAAATGAATCCGAGTTCCGTCTCGTACAGAGATACTTGACGGAGCTCGAAAAGGAAGAAAACGTAAGTTGGTTTTCCTATTCCCTACCAGCGGACAAAAGTCTTAAGGTAGCCATCAGGGGGCTGCCGGTAGACACATCCCCAGAGGAAATCGAAGAGGATCTTCGCGCGCAGGGGTACGAGCCGGAGTATGTCCGCCATATCAAGGCGAGACAGGGAAGACCCGGCTGTATCTTCCACGCCGTCCTCAAACGAACTGCTGATACGATACCGGGTATATACCACGTGACAGAAATGTTATGCATGCCCGGTATTAAGATCGAGGCCTGGCGTGGAAAAAAGGGCCCATCCCAGTGCCACCGATGCCAAAAATTCAGGCACTCGTCCGCCCAATGCCATCGGCCCCTCGCATGCGTGAAGTGTGGTGGGCCACACCATGCAAAGGAGTGCGTACGCCCCAAGGAGGAGCCCGCCACCTGCGCAAATTGCGAGGGACCACACGCTGCCAACTACTATAAATGCCCAGTGTTGGTACGCGAACTGCGAAACCGCAGAGCGGGCACGGTCGCCATCACCGGAGGGGACTCACGCCGACCTCACACTGAGGCCACCGAGAGGCTAAACCCCACCCCGGAGGGAGAACTACCATCGTCTACCCTGATGGCGGCCGCAAATGGGCCCAAAACGCGCGAAGAAACCGCAACCTCTTCCGGGCGGAGGAAGAAGCGTGGCGGCAAAAAGCGCAAGGCCAAGAAAACAACAACAAACGGAAATGATACCGAACAAAATGCCCAAGCGCGCATGCCACGCCACTCTGCCGAGGCGGCAGAGAGCGGTACTAAGGTCGACCAATCCCGACCGCCGATTAACCGCAACCACCTGTTGCTCAAAAGCGCCGACCAATCAGCGGCCGCGCAACAGGTGGAAAATAAAAGTCACAAATCCTTGCACCAATCACATTCCACGGGTGCCTACGGCACCTTAGGGGGTACCCACGGTGCCCACGGCACCCAAACAAAGGCTCCGAGCAGCCGCGCAACCGTTGTAAACAAACACGGAAATGCGTATAACGCGGCTCTCGGAGCAAATAGAACAACCGGGCCGGTGCGAGGAAACGCGGCATCGGCGGGGGCACCCAGGGAAGGTAATTATACCCAGACCCGGGGTGCCACTGATGATGTCCAGCGTGAACCGAACACCAACCTGGACATTATTGAGGTCGCCATACAGGTGCTGCAGGACGTACTATACGCCCTGCGGAGAGGGGAAGACCCTGTGCGCGCAGTCCTCAACGGCATGGCCACCTTGATTGGTCAGTCAGTGCCACTGCAATGACCAAGCCGTTGAGGATATTACATTGGAACGCCGGCGGCCTCAGAAAAAAGGTCGCCCTCCTCCGCCCACTCTTACAGGAACAGGACATCGACGTGGCGCTTATAAGCGAGACGAAACTGAGTCCTGAAATCCCGCTGCGATTCCCGGGTTATCTCGTTTATAGGAAGGATGAGCAAGCGGCTACCGCAGCATACCGCGGTCTGGCGGTCATTGTCAAGAGAAGAGTTGTCCACCAAGAGCTACCTATACCACAACTCCAGAGCATGTACGCGCTGGGTGTCCAACTCCACGTCGCCGGCAGTGATTTGTGCGTGTACGCGGCCTACAAACCGCCACAAAACACGCTGCAAATCGCCGACGTACACGTATTACTAGCAACACCCCACCCAACCATCATTGCCGGTGACTTAAATTGTAAGCACCCGGCGTGGAACTCACACGCAACCAACAGAGACGGAAGACAACTCTTCAATGACGCGGACACCCGCGGCTACGAAGTGTTCGGACCCGAGATGCCCACACGATACCCACAAAACCAGCAACACACACCGGATGTTCTGGACATTGTCGTACACCGCGGGCTGCTTTGCCAGATCGCGCAAGAGACGCTGGATGACGAGCTACTGTCTGACCATCAGCCAGTACTCGTCACCCTCACAGGGCACACCACCCGCTATGCTCGTCCTACGCCACGTCGCCATACGGACTGGACAGCCTTTACGGCGAAGCTGGAGACCACCACGCCCACTCGGCCTATCACAAATACCGCTGATGTCGATGAGCTGGCGAACGAGCTCACCGCCAGCATGAAAAACGCCCTCCAAGCGGCGACTGACACTACCCCTGCACCACAGGGGCGCTACACGACGCTCCCCGCACACCTCACGCGCAAGATCGCCGCGAAGAGGGAACTACGCAGGCGGTGGCAAACAACACGAGATCCAGCACTGAAAACCCAGCTCAACCGACTCACGGAAAAGGTGAAGGCCGAACTACAGGACCACACCACCGAGAGTTGGGAGAATTTTATCGAAGCAGAGAGCGACTGGATGTCGGTACACCGTGTGTGCCGGCATCTTAAGAATACCCCAGCTCCGGTGAGACCGATGCTCAACAGCGACGGGGCGTTAAGATACACTGCAGCAGACCGGGCAGAGATCTTCGCCTCTCACCTGGAGCGACAATTCACGCCGAACCCGACCAACGACATTGCACATGTCGCAACAGTCGAGCAACGCCTTGGAGAGTACTTCAACACGCCGATAGCCCCCGAGGAAGAACCCATTTTCATCTCCCCGGGCCAGGTGCGACGCGCGATTCTCCGCACCAAGCCAAAGAAGGCACCCGGTGTGGATGAAATCAGCAACGCCGCACTACGCCACCTACCGCCACGCACGGTGGCCGCGCTCGCGCGGCTATACACCGGCATTCTCCGCACCGGGAACTTTCCACAAGCGTGGAAGGTGGGGAGAGTCGTGATGATCCCCAAGCCCGGGAAAAACCCTAGGAAGCCAGAGGGCTATCGGCCGATCACCCTCCTGCCGACCACCTCCAAGGTGTTCGAAGCACTCCTGTTGCGACACATGACGCCACACGTCACACCGAGACCAGAGCAATTCGGGTTCCGCGCTGAACATAGCACGACGCTCCAGCTGTCGAGGGTACTGCACCTCCTGACAGCGGCCGTGAACAAGCGGGAATACGCCGTTGCAGTATTCCTCGACATGGAGAAGGCGTTCGATAGAGTCTGGCACACCGGTCTGCTCTACAAACTGTCCCTGACAACGACGCCCCGCCGCATAGTACGGGTGGTCTCCTCCTTCCTACAGGATCGGACAATTAAGGTTGCGGTGGAGAACCAACTCTCCAGCGCTCGCCCCGTCGCCGCCGGGGTACCGCAGGGGAGTTGCATCTCGCCTGCGTTATACTCCGTTTACACTGACGACATTCCCGCCACGCACACATCGACACTCGCGCTGTATGCTGACGACGCCGCGTACATCACGACGTCTATGAACGTCAACCACGCGGCGGTCAAAATGCAGCGCGCCCTGGACGACCTTCCCGACTGGCTCAGCAAGTGGAGACTGTCGGTAAACGTAAGTAAAACGCAGGCGATGATAGTGACGACCAGGGGTCGTCCCAACCCATCCAACCTTAAATTACAGGACACCAGCATCGAGTGGGCCTCCACGGCTAAATACCTGGGGGTCACGCTCGACAGCAGGCTCAGCATGGCGAAACACGTCCAAAACACGGTCGCGCGGGTGCGATCGACCCGCTACCAGCTTCGCCCCGTGCTCTCTTCGCGCCTCCCATTACGAGTCAAGCTGGGTGTGTACAAAACGTACATCCGGCCCCAGCTGACTTACGCTTCCCCAGCCTGGCTCGCCCTCACGAGCGAGATACACCGCCGAAAGCTTCGAGCGCAGCAGAACATCACGCTGCGCCAAATAACAAAAGCCCCTCGCTTCGTGAGGAACACTGTGATCCACAGGGACCTGCGCGTAGAGAGTATCGAGGACTTCACCGCAGCGATGGCGAAGAAAATGTTCGCGCGCGCCGACGTCTCCGCCTGGGCCCACATTAAGGGCCTGGCACCTTGGCACGCGCGCCCCCCTGACGCCAAGCGCTTCCCGCGCGACCTGATTGCGGACGTGATCGCCCCACCACCGGATTGACTCTTGAGCAGACCATAATCACGTTACACGTGGTCTGCTCATACAAAATGACTCCACAACGAAACTCGCATCCACTGCGCATATTGCTACTAGGTTTCACTCAGGCGCAATATGCGTAGCACACACATGCACTACTTTACATGCTAAAGTAAACACTGACGTACACCGATTACGTCTCACGGGCGGGTGAGCGTATGAAAGTGTATACTCATAGAGCGATGTACCCACACCTCAATATCGCTCAAACACACAACTCGTCACGTGGCCTGTGGCGTGATCGGCTAGATCTGAGAGCGCAACGAGCCACGAGTCAATCATCATATCTGTAGGCGGGCGCCAAACAAGCCGCTGCCCTCGTAGCTGATCGACCCTCGTCGGGCCTCCCCCAGGGAACTGGGGGTCTCACCTAACGGGGGTCTGGTCGCTCGGGCAGCGTGAAGCACTTCAGGCGCCCCTACAGACACACAACAACAACACACGCTGCCGCGGAGCAATCCCGCGGCCTAGAAAAATTTCACTCACCACAGGGTCAACGACCCAAACCAAATTACCGACCCATATTTATATGGGTCGCGATCTGACACCACGGGAAAGGGGGCCCAACCCCCGAGCCCGTTTCCTCGCGCCCCTTGCGGGGCGCAGAGAAGATCACGAGACCGGAGTGAGGTCAGTTTGTTGCGAGTGGCCATAGAGGTCGGACGTTTTGTACATGAAATTGTAATATAGTGATTTGTATCGTTTTGTGTTCATTGTTGACACAGTAAACTCATTATGCTACCTGAACTGAAGAACTGCTTTTTAGAGTAGCCTATTCTATTACCTGCGGACTACACACAAATTAAATAAGTGATCGAGAGTCTCTGTTGGTTTAATTTACTTAATCCACTCTGCCCTATCTGACAAGCAGATATAGGTAGCTTATAATTGTAAAATTTGTAACACTATACTCAATTCTATAATAACCAGTGTTCGTGCTCCATTATAAATAAATACTTAGAGCTCCTCATTGCTTCTTCCACGACTGATGTCAAATTATATAAAATACAGTTTGAAACTGTGTCAATTCAAGATGGTTTGGTACCATCCAAGTACCATCCATCCGTGATTAGATATGTATTGGATGTCAAGATTGGTATAATGCATAAGTGGCGACAAATTGTCAAATCAGAGCCCAGAGCAAAGGGTAACCTATTTGTTGCAATTGAGTCTTATTTTCGTGGGAATAGAAACATCCGATTTACTATTACCTATGTAAATTATCAAAAACCGGTAGGAGTTAATCCACCTATCTCCGTCCTGATGACGTCAGAATTATTACCATTTTGCTCTAAGAAATATTTACTTATTTGAGTTAATTTTAACCATTTTATTTTGTTTTATATTAAATATTAATTTTATTATTAAAATTAATGAAGAAGTCAAAACATTTTCGAGGTAAATGGTATTAAGTAATTTTGATTTTCGTTTTTTTGGTTATTTTATAGAATTGATGCTAACAATCGATTCTATTATTGATATAGAGTATGTTTTTGGCTTCCAAAACGACTAAAATTTCTGTGTCCGATTGTCCAGCAGTTGACTGCGATAGGCCGACATGATGATGATGATGATGTTCGTTGTAAGAGCAAGTAAAGACTTTTTAAGCGTTGTAAAGAGTTCTTATTTGACCCATTTATTACAAAAAGCTCTACGGTACATCATCATCAGCCTATTGCCGTCCTACTGCTGGGCACGGGCCTCTTCTCAGAATAAAAAGGATTCAAGCCTTAGTTCACCACGCTGGCCTACTGCGGGTTGATGGACTACACACGTACCATCAACAACTGGTTTGAGCACTCTCAGGTGTGCAGGTTTCCTCACGATGTGTTCCTTCACCGTTAAATCAAGTGATAATCAAATTCTGATCCTAATTCGAACCTTTGATAATGGAAGTACTAATTCAAACTCAAACCTCCCTGCAAGAAGGCAAGCGTTCAACCTTGACTTTCTGAAATACAGTTAAGTAACACCAGCGAGTAACACTTTTCAAATCTAATGATGCTTCGACCTAATTTCTGTGATTCCCAGTCCTCGCCAAATTCAATGTATAATCCTATTACTAGCCGTGAACACATGATATGGGAGACTACAGGTGTATTTAAATTTTAAAAACTGTTAAGCGTTAAAATTATAAAATTGTAATGACTTATAGCTAAAACATTAGCAACGTAGTGTTGACTGTAAATCATAGCTTGTTTTATTCTTGCAGGCGCTCGAACACATGATAATTGGCTTAGTGTAACCTGTGCTAGTTGTGTATTCATTTCCTTATAGCTGTTGATTTTCCAACACTACAATAAAAAAAAAAATCTTTCTTTCTTTTCATATTTATAAATAAAACAATGTACAGCTTCAACGCTTTCAATGAGTTTGCGTTGACAGTGAAGAAAAACGTCGTAGGGAAACCTGCTGAGAGTTATTCATAAAGTTTTTGATGGTGTATGTAGTTAGCCAAACTACAGTGGCCGGTGTGGTGGACTAAGGCCTGAACTCTTCGCATCCTGAGAAGAGGCACGTGCTCAGCACTAGTATTAGGGACAGTAATGTACTGATTACGTATCGTAAAAAATAGATAAATAACAGCTATTAAAGCTGTTCCAGCGGTCAATTTTACTCACAAAATGGCGGTTGTGGTTTGATGAGTCGACTTATGATTGTAACGGAATGTACGGGTTAATAGGGACAAAGGTGGGCAAGGATTTTAACATTGAAATAAGATAGTTTGTTGCCCACAAATACTTCAAAAATGTTCTGCCAGAATTTGGTAAACATTTTTAAGTCTTTGTGGGCCTAATCCTTGCCCATTTCTGTCCCTATTCACCCCGTGTTGTTGTATACAACACAATTTTTATCACCAGAAAAAACATAAGGGTTAAAAAGTAGTAGATCAGCAAATATTTTTTTCGCGATTTCAGGGTTGGTCCTATAATAAAAGTTGTTCATAATGATGAGCAATACTACCCTTACATTTTTTCTGGTGATTTTAAAGTACGGGTATTTCAAAGAACGTCTCAAATTCGCCATGACAATACACGAGCGAATTTACGATAAATAAAGAGGAAACGTGATAAAAGGGTACCAACCCACCTAGGGTTGGCAAAAACGCTGATTTCCGCCGGCGCCGCTTCTAAAGTACTTTGAATTTGGTCTTTCACCTCTTCATAACAATGCTGAAATGTCTCCCGCAAGTTAGGTAGAGACAGCGTTTATGAACAAAAATTAATATAGAGGTCTATCCATTTTAGCCTTTAATTCTTGAGCATTATGGTTCATTTCAGAGTTCAGTGAAGTTTCTATGCATAATATTTTGGTCAGATAAATGTTACCATCCCTATAAATATTATTGTAATGTTATATTGTAATATTTGTAATATCAGGATTTGGTAGAAATAAATATCTTAGAACAGCTTCAGCATTAATGATGTTAAAAGAAAAACTTATTACTTTTTCATTAAAAAATATACTCTATGCTTTTCAAACTGTTTTGTTTGCTTTACTTTGACTTTGGCAGAATGTGGGCAAAATACATAGATGACAGGATGACAGGTATCTCAAGATTAATTCTAGTCATAGGTTTAATAATTTTAAAATAGAAACATTTTTTTTTTAAACATGTATAGGCAAGCATACCAACGTGGCATGCTTACAATATTTTTTAGCATTGGCTCTAAGCCCTTGGCAATCTGGGACACTCACACCCAAGATGGGTATATAACAAGGTTTTTGGACCACGATATAAAGTCCATGGTTTTAGAAATAGGCGGAACTAATGTAAGTACAACGTACATGATATGTCCTAAAGGGAATACTGTGCTAGGAATAACCATGCCTTTCTTAGTCATGGTCGTTAAGAACCTTAAGAAGTATTTTTCTTTCGAAGTAACCGTACTAGATGAAACCGGCACTAGAAGAAGATTCCGCGTTTCAAACTTTCAGAGCACTACACAGATACTACCACTATGCACGGTGATGCCGATTGGTCTTTCAGATGGCTGGAACCAAATCCAGTTCAACCTAGCCGAATTTACTAGACGGGCGTACAAAAAGCAATTCATAGAAGTACAAAAATTGAAAATTAACGCAAATATACGACTCAGGCGTATATATTTTGCAGAGAGAATTGTCCCAGAAGATCAACTGCCCGCAGAATATAAATTATATATCCCATTGAAGTTAAAAGGAGTTAAAGAAAAAATGACAGTTTTAGAATCGACAGAGCCAGAAATAATTACAGAACCAAGAAAAATTGCAAAGCCAGAAAAAATTACAAAGCCAGAAAAAATTACAAAGCCAGCCAAAATTGCAGAGCCAGAAAAAAATACAGAACCGGAAACCAGAATTTCCGGGGCAGAAATTGCGCCATCTGACAAAACCATAGCAGATTTAGGTAGTAAATCAGATACATCTTCAGCCATACCAGTTGCTACTTCTACGCAGTCAATAAAAAATCCATCGAAAGATCCAGAGAGCGGTAGGCCATCTAATGTTGTGGAAGTGCAAGATGATATATTAGATCGGAATCTTGCGTTGACGATGGTACTTGATGACTCTAAAACTACAGAAGATCTACAGAATATAGAAGCAGCAGAAGCAGAAGAAAGCAAAATAAATAAAGAAACTCAAAATGAAGTGTAAAGTGCAGTAGAAGTAGAAACTGCTGATAATGAAAAAGTTGGAAGCGAAAATGAAGGAATCTGAGGCGGTGCTTACGCAAAACAAATTGATGAGATAGAAGATCCATCAAATAGCTGTAATAATAATTTTTCTGAATTATTATTAGATATCAACGATTTCAAATCAATAGATCAGTAGATAACAACGATTTCAAATAAATAGACGCGCTATCTCGTATAA
Organism: Asteroscopus sphinx; assembly: GCA_949699075.1. Classification (NCBI taxonomy): domain Eukaryota; kingdom Metazoa; phylum Arthropoda; class Insecta; order Lepidoptera; family Noctuidae; genus Asteroscopus; species Asteroscopus sphinx. The sequence continues at coordinate 10,756,785 of OX453017.1, forward strand.
GCGTCAATTGTTGACGCAATCTAGTAGCGATGTGTGGAAGTTGCGTAATGCAAGCGAGTCAAGCGAGAGGTTGCGTTTACGGACTTTCCCGCTTTTACTACGTAATGGACTTGCCCTTAGAAAGAAAATTAATTAAATTTACTAATTATCGCGTCAGTTATTACTTATACGGTGAAATAGTGAGTTACTTCACAAAAAAAAAAATTGCGCCAAAGAATCACTAAATACTCGCTGATTCCAATAAACCAAATAATATTAGGCCCCACAAATTTACGTGTGCGCTAGACAGATGTCAAGTGAACTAATGACAATATGATACAGAAACAGAAACCATAAGTCGGTGTTGCGTGTTGTTCTTCTAAACAGCGCATCTAGTATACATATAAATCAATGGTAGACAAGTAATCTGCTAGATCCTGCATGATATTCCTGTATATTATGGACATTTGACGCATAATCATTTAGTTTAAATTTTGTTTTATTTATATTGTTAGTCTTACGGGATTTTAATTAATAATTATTTGTGTTAATTTAGTTATAATTTAATTATGGTCCTTCTGTAATATGTAAATAATTTCATTATAAGTTTTGGTCATACTTGTAGAAATAATATGAATTTTAATTTAAATAATAATGATATACCTAGGTAAATAAAATTAATTATATCTGTAGTTTTAGTCAAACTAGTGAAGACGCAAATAATTTCAATTGTAGTTCGTTGATTAAATATAAATTTTATTGAATTTACGTTTAACTTATTTCAAAGTGTTGCTTACCATAGAAATCTAAATAATAATCTATATAGAAATGTTATCTACTATATTTTACTACGAGAACGCATGCCACCGGTTTTCCACTACCAACACATAAATACGCAATCACGCCCACCATGTTTCTAGCATTCAATGCAAAATAAATTTAGCCTAAAAATTCCGCTGCTAAATATTGGGTGTCAGGGAAACGCTTCCGAAAACGAAGGTAAGTGATAGTGCTGATGATTACTGATACGAAACCACAAAAAAATGTGATAATTTTCATACGTAACCAGCTAAAATATCAGCTGGTGCCAGGGGTGAACGACATTCGCTCGCATACGCAGTCCGTGTCGTAGCGAGCGTAGGTAGGTTAAGTACGCGCGGCATTGATCCCGAGTTTTACATTGCGGGTTTGCAAAATACCAAATCACTAAAACAATTAGTATAATGCTAATGGTTATTGGTATTCGATTATGTTTAGGTAGTATAATAATAGCCTTTCAGTTTCAGGAGCGTTTCCCTGACACCCAGTATGCTGCAAAATACAATTTTAGTGACTCTGTGTCCAAAACTGCACTGACGATCAAGCAAATGTTTCACGCACTGGTGTCCTAAAAGACGCATGTACGCGGCGACAAGTTCACATTCACACGCCTTTGCCACTTCTATTACCTTTATTTAGATTTCTATGGAGGATGCATACAACGTTTGTTCAAAATGATTTTTTTTCTGCCTGTGTATAAACAACATTCATATCTCCTTGACCACAAAAATAAATGTACACGTTACCTATGTCGTAAACATGGTGGTAGTAATAAACTGTTTATATAAATAGTGATTCGATATCGTTTTCGTTCTCGGCTTTATTATTCGAATAAAAAAAAGATAAACGTTACAAAATAATAGATTTTTGGACGAAATATTATTTTGTAATAAAACAAAGTTTACAAACCAGATTACATCGCGTATATTATTTAAATTGGTTTTCCTGACATTTCTAAAGCATTGAAGCGTTTGTGGTCGTCATTGACCTATGAGTGATCGCAGTTAGTATATTATCTATAGGTCGCAGGAAGACTTACGGCCAATATTAATATCCAATCTATCCACGATTTGCCCTACTAGAGATAGGAATTTGACATAAGCTCCATACAAATTATGTCAAATCTCTAGTAGGGTAAGTTGTGGATAGATTGGATATTAATTTTGGCCGTAAGATGACAAGCGTCTTTACAAATATTTCTAAAAAATATTTTTTATCTACCATAATTTTTTTATAAATTAAAATCGTTTCGATGCACGCAGTAATCATTATATTTTACAGTGTAGCATGCTGTTTGAGATTTGATTATTTTTAGAACTGGATTCCAAACAGATGGCAGCTGCCAATTAAAATAAAATAAAAACATCCTAATTTTAATAGAGAAGATGGTTGGATGTTAGATGGTTAATTAAATAAAAATTGTTCGGAAGATTAAAATAATTTTTTGAAATGTCTTAAGTCTTCCTGCGACCACGAACGCTGCAAAGCTTTCGAGACGTCAGGAAAACTAATTTAAGTAATATACACGAAGTAATCCGGTTAAACTTGTTTTTATTATAATGTGTGTGTGTGTGTAGTGATCGCGAAAACCTTAGAAATTGTTACATACTTGCACTGAGGTAATATGTACTACGTATTAAAGTAGACATTACGAACAAAAAATATTGCGCACTTGCTGGCCGCGGAGCATGCGCGGCACGAGCGTGGCTAAGCGAGTGAGAGTGCAGGAGCTCTAAAACGTGCTACAAATATTTTGTTCGAGGTGTCTTCTCTAGATGCATACTTGTTGTTGAAAAGGCAACACAACGCAATGGTAAAATACTTTTTGTCAAACATTTTACTTTTTTATTAATTGATATCTGTCAATGTACGTCAAAAGGCAAACGTGTCCAAAGTTGTCAATAATTAACACTTTTATTGATATTGTTTGAATAATTAATAAACGATGTTCAAAAACTCATATCAAAATGGATTGCTGTCCATATTTTACAGTTGTGGGGCCAACCCTCTAGCGATATGGGACATGGAAGTGAAAAATGGACACATAAAACGGCTCACTGACAATGAAGTAAATTCTATAGTCCTTGAAATTGTGAGCACAAACGTTGCGACTACCTATATAACATGCCCGAAGAACAAACAAGTGTTGGGCATAAAACTGCCCTTCCTCGTTATGATTGTAAAAAACTTAAAGCGTTATTTCTCATTCGAGATAACGATACTGGATGATAAAAATATGAGAAGGCGTTTCAGGATTTCCAATTTCCAGTCTACGACGAAAATTAAACCATTTTGCACGAGTATGCCGATTGGCTTAGCAGGTGGTTGGAATCAGATACAGTTCAATCTTGCAGATTTCACGAGAAGAGCGTATGGTACCCAATTTATAGAAACTTTACGAGTACAAGTGCATGCTAATGCAAGAATAAGACGAATTTATTTTAGTGAAAGACTATACACTGAAGAAGAACTGCCTCAGGATTACAAACTTTATTTGCCTCTAGAGCGAAAACAGAAGAAAGGGAAAGTTAAAAAGGAAAATGATGGAGCGGCATCAGCTGGGATCCCAGCTCCTCTGGTTGAAGGAGCTACTTCTGTTGAAGCTCCAGTTGAAGCTAAGATATCTTCAACGAAGAAGGGTGAAGTGATCTCAAAGCCAATTAGTACAGAGCCTGTACCAGAAAAGTTGGAAGAAGCTGAAGAAGTAGCCGGAGAGGCCACGCCAACTTCTGAAAAAGAAACAGTACCTTCAGAAGCGGCTGCGGAAGAGATAGGTGAACAGCCAAAAGGGGCAGTAGAAGGTGAGGCTTCTGCAGAAGTTTCTAAAAAACCATCAGCTGAGGGTGCACTGGATGCAGAGGGTGAGACCCCTGAGACTGCGGAAGGTGCTGAGGGCGCTGAACAGCTCACAGAGGAACCGGCGGGAGAACACGCCGGGGACGACGAGGAAGGAGAAACTGAAGCCGGCGATGCTGAAGAAGAAGATTAAATACGTTGCAATTAAATTTTTGATTAGTTTACGTTCGTTTATTATGTTTCGTTGTAATTATTTGTAGACATCGTTGATGGTAATGTACTCTTATTTTGTTTAATGGTGATGTTTATTTGTTTCAATATCTAACATAACAATAAAATGTAGGTTATATTTATGCAGTTATCGAACTGATTGTTTTTGTTTATACTTTTTTCAAGGAGTATTTGTTGAAACATTGGTTTTTATTCTAAGCAGTATCCACTAGTCTGCAAATTAAAAGGATTTTAGTAGTAGTAGAGCTCCTTTGTGAAAGAGCTCGTCCGGGGAAGTACTACCACCGTGCCTACTTCTCCGCCAAATAGTGATGCTTGCATTGTTGTGTTTCGGTCTGAAGGGTACGGGTGCCGGTGAAATTACAATCACATGAGACTTTCCATCTTCATGTCTCAGTTTGGCGAACCGACTTGCGGTACCATTTAGGCAACAGCCTAGGTGGTATTGAAGTTGTCATGGGAAAAGGTAACCGCTTAACATCAGGTGGGCCTTTTAGCTCGTTTCGCCATCCTATACTATAAAAAAAAAACCTAGAACAAAATTAAACGTTATCTTTATTTCTATTGAGAATATGTCGGTAATACTTCAATTTATTCCAGCTACAATAAAATGAAAATGAGTCATGAAAACAAACAGATCTGTTGGCAAATTTTCTAGCCAAGTTAACCTCTGGAAACGAACAAAAAAACAGTTATTTACCAAACTGAAGTGGCTTCGTTCCGTTCAATATGCAAAAGCGGCTCATAAAATCGTACCATAGTCGGTTGTTGGCATCTCTTTAATAGTTTATGTTCTGGTCTATGGCGCGAAATTCCGCCCATTATTTAGGGGTGGCCCCCGTCAAACGGGCGGTACATACATCCGGGGATTTATGGATAACTGCTTATAGTATACGCTTATTCGTAACGCTATTGAGTCTAGAGAATACGTATACGCTTATCCTTATTGGAAAAAGTATACATGCAATTTTGAGAGGAGTTGAACTGGCGAAATAGGAGGTGTCAAGTTTGGCTGGTTTTTTGGTGCTGAAATACTTTAGATTCCCACTTTAATTTGAACTTTATCGTCCGACATTCGTCATTTATGGTTTACATTCTTAAAAAAAGACGTGTGGCACTCGGAGACTGCCGTGGTAAAGCTATTGCATAGCATTTTTTATGTAAATACAAAGAGGAGGTGCCCTAACGCCGATACAACCAATGCCACCTAGAGGCGATTTGCAGAACTAAAGAGACAAGCGTGATATTTCAAAAAGTCATTAAAAGTTCTGCTATTCATCGATAGATGGCAAAACTAAAAAGTATCACCGCTGTGCCGGTCGGAGTGGGGGTTGTTAGGTTATTTTCGTTAAGGAATTTCTGGATTCAGTCTCCACGCTCAAGGCCCGCGATAGAAGCTATGCAATAGCTTAAAAAAAAATTAAACAAAAGTCAATCCAAAATATATTTGTATTGCTTATAACTAAAACTACTTTTAGAAAAAATAGATTTGAAACAACAGAATTTTCATATTAAATGATATTGCAAAAACAAAATATCTGAGGTTGGTTTCAGTTGATTTATTTATGTAACAGACATTCAAATCTAAGGTAAATTATAACTGTTTGGAAGCAATTTGTACTGAAGATAATAGCTCCTTTGTTACTCCGACAGATGTCACTGTTGTTAGCATAAATGAATATTAAATATTCTGCTTAAGGCGAGATTACACTCGTCATCTCATAACTATTGGCAGATATTTGGTATTGTTTTAGAGTAGTTTATACTGAAATTGTTGTATAAATTACTGAAAATTGTATTAATTAGTTCACTTACGGTTTTTAAGACTTTCTCTTGTGACTGTTTTAGTGATGTTTGTTGCTGCATAGTTATTTAACTAACCTGAAATTAAGAAAAAAATAATTAACAGATTTCAACGATTTCCTTGATAACTAAAACACGATTAATAAAACAAATTGTAATTCACAACATTACAAAAGAACACTCATCAACTCAGCCTATCGCAGTCCACTGCTGGACATAGGCCTCTCCCAAGTTGCGCCACAACACTCGGAAAAGAACACTCAAGATATACCATTTATTTGTTCCAATTAAGGGAAAATTTGTTCCGAATAAAGAATCGTCAAAATGCTCATCATTCATTGATGAGCATTTTGACGTCTGTGGTCAAGTGGTTTGAGTATCGGACTGCTGATCGCGAGGTCGTGGGTTCGATTCCCACAGGACACAAATATTTATGTGATGAACATAACATGTGGTGTTTGTGTTGGTTTGGGTGTTTCTTATGTATTATAAGTATGTATTTACGAAAAAAAGTATACTATAAGTATTATATCTATTGTCTAGTACCCATAGCACTAGCTCTTCTTAGTTTGAGACTAGTGTTGAGTAAAAATTTCTCATAAATATTTATTCGACTCGCGACTTCGCCCGCGTGAATTTGGCTTATCGCGCATCGCTCGGGAACTGTTCATGTTTCCGAGATAAAAAGTCTATCTGTTAATCCGGGTTATGTTCTATCTGTATGCCAAATTTCACTGTTTATTGAGTTATAAATGATGTAACTAACCCAACTTTGTTTTATGTATTTAGAAGATGTATTTTTGTCGAAACAACTTCAAATTACGACCTTTATCATGAAACTTTCAGCTACCTATAGCTAAATCTATAAACAGAAATATATACAATCTTTTACCGATTTAACCTATTCAACGTAACGTTTTTTTATAAACCTCAGAAACTATGATGAAAGGAATTGACGGAAAAAGCTGCCTTTAATCATCAACGTTGTGCACACAAATTGAAATGGAAGAGTGTATTTTGGCCTTTATCTTTTTTATATGAGGCTTTAAAAACACGTACCTTTGCTTTTTCTGAGTAATCAAGGCTTTCTTCTGTTTATCGTTTCCTGGTTTATGTTTTAACAGTGGATTATGGGCTGAGTCATGACATAAGAACGTTTTATATACGTATTAAGAAAAGGTTACAGAGTGAAAAATTACGTACTAGATTTAGGCCTCTTTTGAAAGATTGTGATTTTTGCGGTAGGGTTAATCGGGTTAGTCATAGGGTGTGTGCACAATTAAGGCGCGAGAATTATGTTTTATAGACATTGTGTTTGTGTTGGTCTGGGTGTTGCTTATTAATTTACAAAAAATGAAGTACATAAGTATTATATCCATTGTCTAGTACCCATAGCACAACCTCTGCTTAGTTTGGGACTAGATGGTGCTGTGTAAAAATGTCCCAAGATATTTATTTATTTATTTTCATTTTATTTATTCTTGATAAGCGGTGAAACAGCTTATTATTATTAGGAATTTGTATGTATTTGCATACAACCTAGCTTAACATGAATGTGATTTACACCACTTTATTACAAAATTGGTTTAGCATAAACCAGGCTTAAGGGTCAAAACACATAACTGCGATGCGACGTCGCAAAAACTTGCGACATGATTCGCGTCACACATTCCTGCGATAGATGAATGTCGAACTATAGCCAGCATAACGCCTTGCCGCACGAAATCGCATTGCATCGCAGCAATTCGCGTCGCAGTTTTGTATGAAACATATCCTTGTATATGTCCTTTTTTACATGTATGAAACATGGTCTAAACTTTATTAGGGGGACAGTGTTTATGCATAGAAGTTTCGTGTAAAATTACAGATATTAAGCCACTGAAAGCCGATCCCAAACAACTTGTAAAACAGCTAGAAAAACGATAATGATATAGAAATATTACTGCGGCATAGTTATATAAGTAACCACATTATTTTCTAATCTTTTTCCTCATATCTTATGAGCCGTGATAACAGTAATGGCGGCTACATATACGTCAATGTGTATCTCGGGTCCACAGACCAGTAAGCTTCAAGACTCCGCATAAACAAAGTTTTGTATTCAAACGCAGTCGTAAAACGTTGGTGGGGTCAGGGGGGCGGACGGCGCGTTATGATTGGCCGGCTCAAAAGTTCGGTGGTATGATTCCTTATGATTGGTGCCGCTCGCTGTCTGAGTGACGTTCCGATTGGCGGAGTGACGTATGATATGCAGTGGTAGAGCATATGCGTTGTGACCGGGGGTGTACAGCTAAGCGGCGTCTAGAGGCTTACTGGTCTATGCTCGGGTCATATGCTTGAAATATATACTAACAAAATACACGATCTCGTACATATTCGCTCAACATAAATGCTGGTAATAAGTTAGCGTGGTGTAGCGGACGATAAATCACGTAGCGATGTTACTGGTACTTGTGGTTTGAGGCATAAGCGGTGAGCGAGAAAAGTTTGAGTGGTAGATCAGGCTAGAGAAGGGAAATAAAGTTTTTGTACAGTCAAGATCACATAGATGGTTAAAACCAGTATAAAATGACCTTGCCTTGCATGAAATTTTACATACTAAGCTCAGACCAAAATAATAAGATAGACGGGGCGCATAGAACTAGCGATTGAAGCCTGAAAAAGGAATACAAAAGTGCAAAGGAGTACCTACTATTCCGCCCACAGTTTTCGTGAGCCGCGGTCGGGATACATACATTTTTTTTTTTATGATCTGCTCTTGACCACAATCTAGACAGCTTTGTCAGGATGTGGTCGACGATGGAGCGAGCAAACCTATTAGGTGCCGATTCACTCCAGCTTTAAAGGCGTTAGGGTTATAAGTGCCCGGAAATACAGATGCCGGCAATGAATTCCACAACTTGGCTGTGCGCATTATGAAAGAGTTCTCAAAGCGCTTGGTCCTGATAGTAGGGATTTCCACCAAATGTGGATGATATCCTGCAGTGCGGCGTGTAGTCCGATGAAAGAAAGGAGATGTCGGAATAAGCTCATGGAGCTCTTGCGCACACTCTCCAAAGTACAGCCTGTAGAACACCGACAAACAAGCAACTGTGCGTCTATGGGCTAAGCTTTGTAGCTTAGATTTTGCTAACAGTTCATCACCAATTAACCTCTCAGCTCTGCGTTGAATCGAGTCAAGAGCCGCAAGCTGGTATTTGGCGGAGCCATCCCACAAGTGACTGCAATACTCCATACACGATCGGACTTGGGCTTTATATAAAGTGAAAAGCTGTCCAGGAGTGAAGTATCGCTTCACCTTGTTAAGAATACATACATACATATATATTATCATGCCTGTTTCCCTTTGGGGTAAGCAGGAACTATGGATTTCCACCTGTTACGATCCTGACACACCTCTTTCGCTTCATCTACGTTCATTAACCTCGTCATGCATGCTCGATTTAGAGTACTCTTAACCTTGAGTTTCTTGAGAAGGATTTTTTGATTTTTTGGTCGGGATCGTCAATGTTATTCTTTTAGTTTGAGTATTAGACGTACGATCCAGATTGCGGCTCGTGAACACTGGGTGGAATAGAAAGTACTCTTTTGCCATTTTGTATTCCTTTTTCTGACATTTTTTTTATAGTATAGGATTTCGAAACGAGCTAAAGGTCCACCTGCTGTTAAGCGGATATGTTTGCCCATAACAACTGCAAATCCACCTAGACTGTTGCCTAAATGGTACCGCAAGTCGGTTCGCCATACAGACATGAAGATGGAAAGTCTCATGTAATTGTAATTCATTCGTTAGTTCTACATGCTCCGTCTATCCTATTCTTTGGTCTGAGATATTAAGCCAGTTCCGCTAATAATGCTTTTGTTTACATTGATATATACGGTTGACTGTATGTAGGCTAGGGAGAAACTTAGAATACTTGTTAACGCTGGGTTTAAACCGATTGGCTTGGTCACTGAAATACCAAAACTCTCTCTCTGATGGTGTCAGGTGGCCATACACATAAAATATCTTACTAGTAATTTGAAAACTTTCATCAAATGACATTAATAGGTATATGGATAAGGACCAAATTGTTTACGCTGTCGCACAATGGAAATTACAGCTAATCACTCTCAAATTTTCCGTTGTGATACCTTTATACTGAGTGACAAGTATCAAAACGGAAAAGAGAAGAGCGAAAAACTGCAGTATTATGCGACAGCGCCAACAATTTTGTCCTTACCCATATATTACTGGCGTGGTCGATTCTGCCGTATTTGTATTTGATTTCTGCACATTGTACACTTTTTTTTAATAAATGGAAGTTTTTTCTATACTGTTATGAGTGTTCTACGCACAGAAATAGATAAAATGGAAAAGTGGGCAGGGCGCGCGTGCCAACACTGTGCACCATAGTGCAGGGCATTTCAAAGCCTTTCTCAGTACGCCTTTTGACTTGTTTCTGTAAATACTGTAACAAAAACCCGCAAAAATGCCTTATTGTGCTGTTTCTAACTACATAAACAAAAGCTGTAAAGTATATTTGATTAAAGTCAATTAAAAAAAATTAATTACGTCAATATGTAAGGCGTAGTTTGTTCGAAAGTTGCCACGCATGAATCGCAAGTAAAATTGTGATTACAACCATTCTACTTTATCTAATTCTGTGGTTCTAGTGTCTCAACACTTATTTAATGTAGAATATATTTCAAATTATTTCCATACAATTTTCTAAAGTCTTCTGTACTATAAAATTCTAAATTATGGCCTAATGGTATATTACTCATATTTCATCAGTAATACTAATATCATATAGGTAATTAAAGTGGCTAATAAACCTCCTAAATGGAACATTGCGCCGTAAAAGTTATAACAACAGCTAATTATGTGAATAAGACCCGCAACGGAGTAGTAGTTAGTTTTAAAATAGGGAGCGTCTGTGTTAAAGTCCAATTAAACTAGTAATGGGACTTTTAATTTACCTGTTATTGTAAATGGCGTATTTTCAACAAAATTTGTAAAAGGTTAATATAAATTAATATATGGTACTTTATTTTGATAATGTGAGATGGTCTGTAAAAGTAATAACATTTATTAATCACTTTTATTTGCTGTTTAGTTCGCAAGTTCGATCAATAAGTAAGTTTCCAAGTGATTAGACTTAGAATTATACATGTACCTAAATAATAACTTGACCTACTGTACGTGTTGGGCAACTGTAAGTACAGTAGACAGCTGTTAAAATAAATAAATAATAAATTCAGTCTTTTGTAGTTTATTACACTTCTAGTCCTTCCGAACTACCTTCTACATATTTCCACGCTTTGCTACGCAGACAATAAATGTACAAGTCATTTGTCAAATTATCATCATTTGGTGATAATGATTGTGAGGATTCCTCCTCCTTGCTAAAATCGAGCTGAAATTGCATAAACTTGTTGCTTGTTGTTGTTGTTTGTTGTTGCACAATCTCGCCATCACAACTCCCCCCGCTACCCGCTCCGCTAATGCCTTGTCCCACACGCAAAGCGAACTGAAGCTAAGCGAACAGTTCGCCGCGTCGCCGCGTCGGCTTCGCGTTATATTAAAGCCTTAATTTACTGCTGCATTATTAAGCAACGGCAAAAATTGGTCATAAATAAGAATTTACAAACTACACGTACTGTATATGCTGATTAGTCTGGTTCAGTTGTTATACTGTGAAAAAAGGCGGGTGATTTAATACTGTATGTAAATACGTGCATTTTTATAGTAAGTGTACTTTTTGACAGTTTGCGATTTTAAACTATAGGTACGTTTTAGTAGTTAATTTTGTATTTTTATCTACATGGATAATTTTAATCAGAAAACTTTACTTAATTTCAGCGTTCGTATTGCAGACAATAAATTCAATAATTTGATGTTTTTTTTTATAATGTTGGAGGTGAAACGAACTAAAGGCCCATCTGATGTTAAGCGCTTACCTTTGTCCATAACAACTGCAATACCACCTAAGCTGTTGCCTAGATAGTACCGCAAGTCGGTTCGCTAAACTGAGACATGAAGATGAAAAGTCTCATGTGATTGTAATCTCACCGGCACCCGTACTCTTCAGACCGAAACACAGCAATGCAAGCATCACTATTTGGCGGAGAAGTAGGTACGGTGGTAGTACTTCCCCGGACGAGCTCTTTCACAAAGGAGCTGTACTACTACTAACAATAATAATACATATAATACACCACGTTTTTAAAACGAAAGCGACTTAATATTGCATTGTCATCCAGTCCTGAGTTATATTTAAAGTTTCAAGTCTCTAGCTCATCGGGAAGTTAGTTCAAAAGTGATTGCTTAATTTTTACCGGGCAGACAGACGGGAATGAAGAGTTAATAAAAACCGTGGTAAAACTATATTTATTTGACAACTAAAAATTATATTCTTTAAAAACTGCTAGAAAGCTCTAAGATATTTTTCTAATACAACATTTAGTTCCTAGAGACTTTCAGCAATTTCACACTACACAAAAAACTATGATCGAGAATCGAGCAAAACGGCACCAAAATTATCCCGCGTGGCCACAAAACCGACGTAAAACAATTTGGTATACGTGTCCAGCCTGGTCTAGTCAGCTCACGACGACTAATTTTTGAAGTCGTAAAATTTACGACAAAGGGAGCATAATCTATCTGAAGTACGGTCCGACAAACGTGCTGGGCCTCCGAAATTTATTTACGGTCAGCAAAATAAGACGTTCGATTGAGGAAAGTCAAGTGTCTTATTTTTGGTTGTCGATGTTTTCAAGACGTTTTGTTCTATTGATGCTTTTGGACAAATGTGTTGCTAGGAGTGATTCAAGATGAGGTAGTGTTTTGTTTTTTGTGCTTGTGAGAACTTTGTGTTTTTTTTACTTTTTTTCTGTATGTTGATTTTTTATAACCATTATTTGTAAGCAGCATGTTATGTTATAAGCTCAAGTCACTTTAGTAAGACTATGGTGGATGTACATAAATTAAGTGAAACTTATCATTATTCTGATAACACAGACAAAGTAGAAAATATAGACGAAGTGCTGCGACCAATCTAGTGAAGCCAAAAAAACTATGCTCCTTCGTGTACAACCAGCGCTTACGAACACACATGCACCTCAAACCATGCTCACCCCTCTCAGTACACATGTCACGGCATCGTCCAGTCATCCAGTAGTCATCGCAAAAGCAAATATCCTTCAGGTGCATAGTATGTGCGTGAGCGCTGGTAGTACACGAAGGAGCATAGTTTTTTTTGGCTTCACTATGATGGTCCACAGCACTTCGTCTATACTTTTTACTATGTCTGTGTCTGATAAGTAGTAATTATCATTGCTTATATCATCATTCATCATTTCAGCCGAAAGAAGCCCACTGCTGGACAAAGGCCTCCTCCAAAGGGGGGGGGGATATGCCATAATCGCCACGCTTGGCAGGTGGGTTGGCGATTGCAGTTGGTTGTTTAAATATTCAGAGAACGCTGCTGCCCATCCTCTGGTGAATCCCTTAGTCGCCTTTTATGACACCAATTAGATGAGAGAGTATGGTGCAATTCTTTACGTCCGGCATCACACGGAACCGGAAATGCTTATATGAGTAAATATATTTATAACTTTCAATGGTATCGTCGCTGACTTATCATCATCAGCTCACCACTCACGACCACCACTGACTCAGCTTATCACCTATCCTAAGCTGCGCCACAACACTCAGTCTCCGCATCCAGTCCACCGCAACTACTTTCGTTTCTACTTTCGTTTCGCTGACTGATTTCTTGCAAAAGAAACAACAATACGTAAAACAAAAAATGTTTGTTTACCGCATTTGAAACATTTTACTGCCACAGCAGCCCAAACCGAACCAATTCTAAAGATCTACTGTACCAATTTTATTTCCCAAAACCCGTTCAAACTCTCCCTATACCAGTTACGTCTAGTTATAACCGGCTCGATGCGGTTCGTTGCGGTGTTTGCGGACGGTACCGCAACACTTACTCAAATTAAAGGAGCGGGTATACTTGCGGATGCAGATTCAATTACTGAAGCAGTACACTCGGCCCGTGTGAGCAGGAAAAAGTACTGCTCTTCCCGAAACTGCCCCCCTAGCCAAGTTGACAATCTACAATCGTCAACGCTATATCTCAACGAAAATGTCATTCGTTGGGATATGTCATTCCCATACATTTTGATTGTTTTCTATAGCGTTGATGATTGTAGGTTGTCAACTTGGCTACGGGGGCTGTTCTGCTCGTGTTGTATTCGATTTAGGAGATGATTGGGTTTAAAGAGCCTCAAAATTATAATTCGCTTCTATTTACAACAATATCGAAGAAGCTGTAACGTGAATACATTTAGTTCTCAGCCAACTGCAATTATGATACAAGTAAGCTAAGTTGTTACTTATACTAGAAGCTGGATTGCAGCCCAAGCCGAAGGCGAGGTCGTTATGAAGCTGAGAGTATAATGAACAATGCTCACGCGTTTTATATGACGTTTTTCAACACACTTGGAAGGAAACAAAAATCATAAACATATTTTTGATAAATAATAAAGTGAAAAATGACGCGTGGATTTCTTTGGTTCAGTTATTATGGCTAATGTGCGCACCACATGTAGAAGGAAGTCGACATACAATTAACTTAATGTAAAAAAAAGGTTTTTTTATTTGTAGCACTAACTAATGTTAATTTGTTGTTGAAATTATGTGTATTAATAATTGATTTATTCATTAAAAACTCAGTAAGTGACACTATAACATTGAAACTCTGCCTTCTGAACTAAGGTGTTAGCTTGTATTTCACGAGACAGTTCCTTCCCTGGTTACAATAACACAACAACAACACTTAAACAACAACTAAATGTGTATTTATAGTTTTTGAAAAACACATTCATTTATTCACAAAAGTGTACACTAGTTTTTAACTTTTTCTAAGGACCTCAACAATGCCATACACAACGCACCAGACGTGGCAAATTTCTGGGCCAGCAGTATCTGATAGCTCTGCCACCATCATTGTACCATCGAAACGAAGAAGGAAAAGGCAGTGAAAGTTATAATTTATTAGTGTATTTTTTCAATCACATATCGAGCAAGCAACCATCGAAGGCTTACGTCACGGAAAATGCTGGCTATTTTTATCCGGGCCAGGTAAGTCCCCGGGGATGCAGAATGAAACATTCTTTTTCTTATTACTCAATCACATCAAGTATCAATTTGCTTGCAGGTACATCTTGCACTAATCTAACTAAACATATACGTAAATTGAAAATTGCATTACCTACAATATTTAATGAGGAGAATCAATCCACAATATACTAGACATATCATCATCATCATCATCATTTCAGCCGAAAGACGTCCACTGCTGGACATAGGCCTCCCCCAAGCATCGCCACAACGACCGGTCCTGTGCCTTCGGCATCCAGCGGATTTCCGCGACCTTCATCAGGTCGTCGGTCCACCTTGTGGGGGGCCTACTAGACATATATATTTGTGTAAATAAAATGTAGATTTATGTCAAAATGAAAATGTCTAACGGTGTGTAGTAGTTACTTAAGTTGTTACTAATTTAATTAATTAAACAAAAATAATTTTTTTTACCAAAACACTTTCCATCAGAGTGCAGATTCCGAGTTTGACACTTACCGCTTAATGTATGTATGTATTAAATTATGAAAGTCGACGCCATCGATCGTTTATAGTGTCAAAGTCGCACTAGGCTATCTGATGTCTCTAATCTATCCTTGCTACTAATCCTACTATACTAATTCTTCCTTCACTGTCACTACATATTATAAAAGAAAGGCCCCAGCCGCGCTGAATTCGTGGTTGTTCGAGCTAATATCAGAAACTACACTCTCTTGCACCGATGAGAGCTCATATTCAACAATGGACGTGTTTGATGGACTGAGTGATGATAATAATAATCATTCCCTTGAATTTATTTATTTCGTATGGCAATTACAACAAGTAACAATCACGTGGTATAGATGGTCATAAAATAATAGTAATTGTACAGATTGAATTATAATTTTTTCATTATTTAAACTTTTAAAAGCATGTAAACAGGTATTTTTAATTTATACCAGGAAACGTTTTAACCATTTTAACTGCAGAAGCTCAAAAATGTAGTACAAAAGTTATTTTCACATATTTCACGTTTTCACGAACAATGTAGGTGTTTATCTTTACAGTACATAAACCGGGGTCATTTTTGTCCGCCCTGAGCTAGAGGGTCATATTTTAAAAGGTTGCCCGTCGCTGTCTCGTTCTGATAACACTGCCTATCGGTTATTTACTGGCCACAGAGTAAACTTTACAGCCCTTTGCTAACCTTAGTCATGGTTTATACATATATGGCGAGTGGCGGAGTCGTGGTGAGGACGCATGTCTCCTCCATAGACTTTATACGGGATAATAACACACAGGTGACGTCCGGCCCAGATGCCGCGCTGGTCTGCCCTCACAGAACTCAAAGACTACTCAAGAAAAAAAAAGACTCAAGGGTTTGCACTTGTCCCTTCTGCACCAGACGTCACTTGTGTGTAAACCGCGCTTTATGAGTCATGGTAAATATTAACGTTAGTAGTTGTTTTATTTAGAGTTTTCTACAATAATAATTAAATAATAACAGTAAACTTTATTCATTTATAATAAAATAAATTTAACCAGATTACATCGCGGATATTATTTAAATTGGTTTTCCTGACGTTTAGAAAACTTTGCAGCGTTCATGGTCACAGAAGACTAAGATGACAAGCGTCTTTACAGATATTTCAAAAAAGTTTGAAATCTACCAAATTATTGTTAATTAATTATAATCGTTAATAAGCACGCAGTAGTCATTAACAGTGTAATTATCTTTTACAGTGTTGCGTGCTGTTTGGGACTTGATTATTTTTAGAACTGGTTTCCA
This sequence comes from Asteroscopus sphinx, assembly GCA_949699075.1. Classification (NCBI taxonomy): domain Eukaryota; kingdom Metazoa; phylum Arthropoda; class Insecta; order Lepidoptera; family Noctuidae; genus Asteroscopus; species Asteroscopus sphinx. Next base: position 10,773,314 of record OX453017.1, read on the forward strand.
AACAGATGGTAGCTGCCAACCATCTTCTTTATTAAAATTAGGATGTTTTTTAATTTCAGTAGCCTCACGGAGCATTTTAAAGTTTTTTTCGTGAATATTGTCCAATGTTTGGTAATCATAATCGTTGCGAAAATTAAATTAAATATTTATCTGAACCATATTTATTTTGATAATGAAAATAAATTGCATATATAAATGAAAAGTTATGCATAAAATTATTGTCAGACGAGTGCTCAGTCTTCAATAAATAAAATTGAATCACTTATAGTTATTAAAACACACTTTTAATTAAAAACAGCACTCGAAAATCGTTCATTGTTATTTTATTCTAGAAAATTCACACTAACTACAAAAGATGACTTTAAATCTTGAGTTTTATCGATAATTAAAATCTTAGAAGCATATTGCTGAGGCGCGATATTCTGAATTCTGTAGTTACAGTCTAGACAGATATTACAATACAATATGGAGATAACAGAGCAGTTATTACAAAGTTCAAATGAACAACAAATTGGGTTCAAATGTTCCAAGAACTGTTCTCTTGGAGACTTGGCGATCTGCTTACATTGTAAAAAGTACTTTGTGCTTATGCAAACTTTGAATATTGTATGTTTATTTTTTGTTTATTAATTAAATCAATTCAAGTTACATGGTGATAACAAGTATATACCACACAAACCATCGCGGGTTTAACAGTGGTTTACAGACACCTCATCTCGGTGCATAACACTACTACTAAATAAAACAAAATAAAAATACTACTACAATACACACACTACACTACTACTACAATGTGAAATACATTAGATGTAATGTTTTTGTTCAAATTAATTAATGGTTTGATAGTTTCCCCGGAGCTCTTAGAATACGTGCATATTTGTGTTCCGCGTACTAGTAGCCGCTTGATAAACCGAGAAAATTTCGCTCTGCCTTTTAATCTTACTAATATAGGCCAGTTTTGACCCATATCCCGTATGTTATCTTTTGCCAACTCGCGATGAAATAGATATCATTGCTGGCTTTATCGCCTCAGTCAGATCTAAAGTCAGAGAAATAATTAATTAAATATAACTTTCAGTTTTTATACACTTTACCGTAATATCAATATGATTTTTTTGTATTCCTACATAACAACAACACAACATAACATAACATCACGCCTGTATTTCCCCGAAGGGGTAGGCAGAGGTGTATAGTACACCCACATTTCGCCAGTTATGTTATAGTCCCATGTAATAGGGGGTGAGCCTATTGTTACGAACCGGGCACAAATCCATACTCCGGGCTGCTACTGAGAATTTCCTAATGGAAAAACCCAATGACACTTTGCCCGACCCGGGAATCGAATCCAGGACCCCACGCTCAGCAGTCGCGCTTGCGACCACTAGACCAATGGGGCAGCATACCTACACCTAATTTAATCAGCATAAGCAAATAATTTATGTTTACCTACTTAAATAAGCATGCTAGTGAATCTAGTAGATGTCAATCAGATGTACTGCATCTTATCTTTTCCCAAGTGTATGTGAGATTGTACATCAGTTTCGTGAATTACAATAAAAAAAATTGTTACATAAGTATACAGGTTTAAAATTAATTACAAGAAAGAAAATGTTTTTTAGTACTTTTTACAGTTTTTGGTATTTATTGTGTTGCAGTTTTCAATAGGTAGACGCATACGTAGAACACGCACATACGGACCTTGTCGAAGACATTCACGATTTGACAATGTTTGAGTAGACGAGTTTCATCATCTCGAAATTGGAATATATAATTATATACATATTGAATCATGTATGTACCAAGGTTCAGCTTTGAGTACATGCACAGTCAGAAATCCACCACCTATAATGCAAAAATCGCTTGCACTCAATTATCGATGGCAGCCTTGAAGAAACAAAGACGGTAGGTACGCGTAATGAAGCAGGATTCGTTCAAGGGATTTTGTCGACAAAATGTACCACCGCGAAGTATAGTGACCGTACATCAGTTCTCATAGTTTAGGTATAGTCAAGCCCATGTCAATGATAACAAAACCAGTATATGCAGATCCTGTCTACTATGAAACTTACATACCTAACTAGTTCCACTTATAATGGTAGTGTTACCATTTATATGTGGTTGACCGTCCCAATTAATTCTTACCGAAAAAATATGTGTTTATCGGTTTCTCCTGTAAATATTAATTGAAAGGATGTACAGTCGACTGCATGACGGTTCGAAAACCGCCCTTACTGCTTACGAAATAAAGATGCTGCTAATGTCAAAGTGTTACCACCGACGTGCGGTCGATCGTACCTATGAAGAAGGTTTAAATATATTTTTTGTATTATAGGATGGCGAAACGAGCTTTAGCTTGCTTGCTTTTTGTGCCTTTAGGCCCACCTCACGTTAAGCGGTTCATCATTACAGCCGAAAGACGTCCACTACTGGACATAGGCCTCCCCCAATTAAGGGGGGGATATGCCAAATATATAATATGGATATGTTATGTATAGCAGTGATAGCCTAGCGGTTGAACGCTTGCTTTCCAAGTAGGAGGGTGTGAGTTCAATCCCGGCCCGCACCTCTGACTTTTCGAATTCATGTGCGGATTTATATTCGATTATCACTTGCTTTAACGGTGAAGGAAAACATCGTGAGGAAACCTGCACACCTGAGAGTGCTCCATACAGTTGTCAATGGTGTGTGTAGTTCGCCAACCCGCACTAGGCCAGCGTGGTGGACTAAGGCCAAAGCCTTCTCATATTGAGAAGAGGCCCGTGCCCAGCAGTGGGACAGTAATGGGCTGGTTATGTTATGTTTATGTATGGATATGTTAAGCGGTTACATTTGCCCATAACAACTGCAATACCACCTAGGCTGTTGTCGAAATAGTACTGCAAATCACGTTCGCCAAACTAAGATATGCAGATGGAAAGTGAAGTGAAGTGGTTAAGAATTTTCGATTAAATGGGGACCTTATTAATATATATTAACTAGCCTATGCCCGCGACTTCGCCCACGTGAATGTGATGTCTGTGATGTGAGCATCTCTCGGGAACGGTTCATCTTTCCGCGATAAAAAGTAGTCTATATGTTAATCCGAGTTATGTTCTATCTATATGCCTTTCACTTAAATCCATAAAGTAGATTTTGCGTGAAAGAGTAACAAATGTCCATACATACATCTGGTGGGCTGGCCATGTCTGTCGAAGGACCGATGGCCGTTGGAGCAGACGAGTCCTTGAGTGGAGACCGCGAATCGGCAAACGCAGCGTAGGGCGCCCCCCTAACAGGTGGACCGACGACCTAAAGAACGTGGCTGGGGGGGACTGGATGCGGAAGGCAGAGGACCGAGCGTTGTGGCGCAACTTGGGAGAGGCCTATGTCCAGCAGTGGACTGCGATAGGCTGAGTTGATTGATACATACATCTATACGTCCTCACAAACGTTTATAATATTAGTAAGATGTTATTTTTAATTTCACTTATTTAATCTACATGTTGCCACAGTTTTAATACTGTGATGTAAACATCGTTACATAATGAAAAACAGCAACCGACATAACTTGAACTCACTCCATAAATTATCAGTTTGATCTGCAAGGTCTTCTTACACTAGTCGTTAACCAGCTTAAGACGCTGACAACAGCCAAATACCCCAAATAGGCTTCTTTTAAAAACATTTTTAGCTGTATCTATTCAGTTTGTGGCAGTGAAATAAAAAGTGTAAAATATATGTTAATCTTAATCGTATTTTCTGAAACTGTATTGTGCCCAAAACACGTTTTCTTGAAGTTTTCTCGATTGAAAATAATTGTAAACTAACCTCTTTAAACATGCTTTAAAGCAAACAATCTCTATTATTTACTAAATATTATAAATAAAATTAAGAAAACATTTGAGAAAGACAATAATCTAAACATTTGTTGTTTCTGTTTTTCAAATAAGCTTTTAGTTTTTTATTAAAAAAATATATTGTTAATTTTCATTCAAGTTGAGCGGCGTATCCGACGTCCCTCGGCTCGTTGCCTCTCTGTCAGTTCTGTACGAAACGACAGTGACCGCAGAGGTCTGATTTTTTAGGTGTTGTCAGCCTCTTAAGTTGACCTTTCCTGCTAACATCAGCTATATGCTATCAAACAAACTATGCACCCATATATCTGCACAATACAAACAAGTAAAGCAATTAACAATTAAGTCGTATGTTTCACAGCAGAACGTCTGCGAACTGTCATAGTAGCGTGCAATGAATAGGTCCTATTAGCAGAGTGGGGCCTGCGTTGTGTCATAGTGAACATAACTTGTAGTGACTGGACATTTGTCGCAGTTTTTGTGTTGAAAATTGAACTATTAATAAAATAATTTGGACCTATGTATACCTATTTTAATGGGCAGAAAAAATAGGTATTTGTCTATATTTTATTCATCATTCATCATCATCATTTCAGCCGACAGACGTCCACTGCTAGACAAAGCCCTCCCGCAAAAGGGAAATGCCATAATCGCCACGCTTGGCAGGCGGGTTGGCGATCGCAGTTGGTTGGTTAAATATTCAGAAAACGCTGCTGCCCATCCTCTGGTGAATCCCTTAGTCGCCTTTTACGACACCCATGAGAAATGAGAAGAAATAGAGTGGTGCAATTCTTTATTTCTGGCACCACACGGAACCATATTTTATTCCGGTTTAATTAATGTATTTAGGTGTTTATTCAGTGAAATCCTATAAATAATGGTGAGTAACTTATTAGTACAAACAAGCTAAGGTTATAAAAATAAAATATTCTATTGAAGTCGATAAAAAGCCTATCCGTGTGCCAAATTTTATTGAAACTCGTTCAGCCATTTCTGGACGTCAGAGTTCAGAGAACTTAGTGCAAGTGGTTGAAACTTACACATACGCGATCGAATGGTGTCTACTTTCATTTATAAATCATTAGCACCCCTGGCGAAAACGAGAAGGAACTACTGATTTACAGGGTATTTATTTATTTAATTCTTTATGCACAACAGGGCACAAATGCGGTCTTAACGCCATAGGCGTTCTCTACCAGACAACCTTAGGATAATGCAGAGACAAAGAATAAGGTAGATGTACCAGTAAAGTAGTAAAATATGTTTCGTACTACGGACTTATAATTACATATAATAAAAATAGATAAATACCTATGTACATTATACATATAATAAAATATACATATTATACTATACATACCTACATATATAACTATAAATATATAACTATAAATATATAACATCAAGATAAATCAAAGTTGAGCTGAATCCTATCCTTGTATGGACTCCAGTCTCTCCCAAAGGATTGTAATATAATACTAGTGTATATCATTATTAATTGCATATCTATTGATCGAAGTTGCATATTGTCAATCCAATCTACCAATTGTGAACCCCTGTGAAGAGAAAGTAAAGATTATGAATAATTATTATTATTATTTATGAATGACAGTCGACAAATTCAATCGAGCAATCGATCGCGTATGCGTTTTGTGTCACTACGAAACTTTGAACAGTGATCATTATTTTATCTATTTGCAAAGCAGTGTTGCTGTAAATGCAGCCTATCGCAGTCCAGCAGTGGACTGCAATAGGCTGAGTTGATGATGATGAGTTGATGTTGCTATAAATACAAAAGAACTCTGACCACCAGTTTATTCGCTTTTGACATCTCATACTTACAAAGTTAGGGATAACATTGTACTAACGTTTAGCAAATTATACCCCAAAGAAATACGTTATGTTTGGCATTACCCCTTTACAAGGTTACGTTCAAGTTGACGTAACCTTAAAGGGGTTTTAAATGTTATTTGTTGGCTACCTTTATCCCAATTTTCCAATCAAATTAACAAAAAAATATACAGAGTGATACAATTACACAATAAACACGCATAAATTCCAAATCTACTTTCCAGAAGGTTCTACAATTTAAAAAAATACACAACACATACACAAAACTTTCCACATTAAAAAAAGTACAAACACTAGGGCTGGGCGCTACGCTCGCTGAATATTCATAGCGCACCGGAGATTGTATCGCTTAATAAACACCCTGTATACTAGTCCGCTCACGTGCCCCTAATGACCTGAACAGTATTAATGGAGGAAATTTTAATTTTCACTTAGAACCTTTTGGTCCTGTGTGATTTATACATTGTATAGAATTTCAAAATGCAAATTAATATGTTTTCGTTTGAAAGTTAATTAGTTTGTGTTGGTAGTTCGTCATTGAGAAAAGGGATGAACTATGACGGAGTACAAACTTAATTAGATTTTTGACAAGGGCTTCTTGTTTTTATTATTTTTTGTAACTTGATGAAAAAAAAAAAAGGATACAAAATAATTGTTTTGAATTCAAATTCAATTTTTTAACCGACGAAAAAAAGGAGGAGGTTCTCAATTCGACGCGTATATTTTTTTTTTTTTTTTTTTTTTTTTTTTTTTTTTTATGTATGACCACGCATAACTTTTTACAGAGTGGTCCGATTTTGATGATTCTTTTTTTAATGGATAGGGTATATCTCGAAGTTGGTCCCATTTAAATTTCAAAATCAAAATCCACCCCTAAGGGTAGTAAAACAGGGGATGAGTGTTTGTTCACCCACTGAATTCTTACCTGTTAACCGATTCTGTTGAAACTTGACACATATAAATATAGTTCTGGACACTACGACATAATGGAGACCTGGAGTTAGATTTTAACCACAAAAAAATGAAAAATAAAACTTTTTAACAAAAAATTGAACCGACGAAAAGTGAAACTGAAAAGCGAAAAATAACTATTTATGAGTCGGCGCCAAACAACCAATTAACGAAGATCATTAAATTACTTTAAATAAATAATAAAAACAACGTCACATCAAATACAACGTGAAATTTTCAACGATAAACAATAACTTTCCAAAAATGCGTTCTCCGCTCGGCCACTTGCAACTTACACGCACTTTGCATGTTAAAAGTTCGTTTGGCGCCGACTCATAAATAGTTATTTTTCGCTTTTCAGTTTCACTTTTCGTCGGTTCAATTTTTTGTTAAAAAGTTTTATTTAATTAGGAAATTCTCAGTAACAGCCCGGAGACTAGATTTGTGCCCGGTCAATGGCAATAGGCTCGCCCCCTGTTACATGGGACTATAACATAACTGGCGAAATGTGGGTGTACTATTATACCTCTGCCTACCCCTTCGGGGAAATACAGGCGTGATGTTATGTATCTTTATATTGTCACAGACCAGAGGGGCAATTGCGTAACTCATATGACGGTTTAATTTTGATGTAAAATTGAAGACGATGTTGATAACATCGCAATCAAACATTGGAATTGTGTAACGACATAGAGGGACTTCATTATTAAGTAAATGACGTCAGGAGGGATATCCGTTGCGATGTAAATGACGTCATGTATGTTAGATCACGTTTCGTTATGCAAGTAAGCTGCTGCAAGTATGCGTTTTAAGCTTTATCATTCATTCAATTTCATGATAAATCGCTCTGACATCGTAATCAACAGTTTTGTAGTTACGCAATTCAAATTATACCTATCATTTTTCCCACAGATTAATAATTTTTCCGGATTCAAACGACAAAATTGTCATTTTGTTGATTGCGATGCAGTTACACAATTGCCCTGCTGCAAGCCTCAAGACGCCGCATTAGCTAAGTTTTGCATGAGAACACAGTCGTAAAATGTTGGCGGGGACCGCGGGGCGGACGGCGCGTTATGATTGGTCGGCTCAAAAGTTCGGTGGCTTTAAGCGGGGTTCATCACCAATCATACGGAATCATATTCCGTATGATTGGTGCCGCTCGCTGACGGACTGACGTCCTGATTGGCAGCGGGGCGTATGATATGCAGAGCTACTGCATATGCGTGGTGACTGGGGGTGTCCGGCTAATTGGCGTCTTGAGGTTTACTGGTCTGTGATTCTTGTATAACATACATACATAATCAGTCCATTATTGTCCCACTGCTGGGCACGGGCCTCTTCTCAGAATGAGAAGTTAAGACCTTAGTCCACCACAGTGGCCTAGTGCGGGTTGGTGGACTACATACACTAACGGAAACTGTATGGAGTACTCTCAGGTTTTGATAATAAAATTCTGATCCACAAATGAATTTAAAAAGACAGAGATGCGGGATCATGGAAGGCAAGCTTTCAACCACCAGGCTATCACTGCTATTGTTCTTGTATATTCTTGTATTATTCCCAGGTTTTACTGTAAACTGAGCATGTTTAACTAGCATACGGCTATTAGTAACAGTTCTATACGAGTTCTAGGCAAAAAAACATCGAAAGCTGTAAGTCAAAAATGTTGATTTTTTTATTTTTTATTATAGTATAGGATGGCAAAACGAGCTAAAGGCCCACCTGTTGTTAAGCGGTTACCTTTGCCTAGAACAACTGCAATATTGCAGGCTGTTGCCTAAATGGTTCCGCAAGTTGGTTCGCTACGAAAAAATTATTGCTACGAGCTCTACGTTGTGCTACGAGCGTCTACGAGATGCTACGACGCGTCAGTGTCTACGAGATGCTACGACGCGTCAGTGTCTACGAGATGCTACGACACGTCAGTGTCTACGATTACATTATAACAATGAAAATGTATGATTTGATTCAGTTTTGCTAAATAGAAAACTCACTGATTTTGACTAAAACAGTTAATTTATTTACTTAACTGATATTTTGTTACATTTATAAGAAGTTACATATTATTAAATTTCCAAAAAATAATCTATCAGTACGATATGTGCTATATCTAATTATTTATTATTTTTAACGCATTTTACGCATGCGAAACGAAATCTAACGATTTAAATTGTGGAAAGAAAAAATCGCTCATGAGCAGGATGACTCCTGGCTCAGTACGCCAGTGCTTTAGCCACTAAGCTACCGTGAACACTGCTCGTGGTAACGAAATTCTCATCCACTTGGTACATCCTTGGGTGACGTCAGCGATATCTTATTAAGAAACAGTGTTTTTCAGTCAGCGATTTTTTGTTTCCACAATTTAAATCGTGTGCTATATCTCCCATAACAAAAACTTCAATAGCAAACCGTTGCATTAAACCAATGTTCTATAAAAGGTCAAACAATTCCCTTGTGTGCATTAGTTAATAACAAACAAACATAACAGTTGACAGTTTAATTTCGCGAATGAATCGTTGTATTGAACGTGTCGGTCCCAATCGTTCACGATCGGTCACCGGGGGTAATAGCCTGTTGACGTTTAGTCAAATTACGCGAGGGGCAGCCCTAATGTATTATATTTTGTTTGGATTACTTTTTTTGTTTTTGTTTATAGGGGTCACGAGGTGTGGTCGGATTTAAAGTGTAGGTGTGTGGCTTGTGTGAGTTAAAGTATCAGTTTCGTTTTCTCTTTGAATAGCAAATGTTTGCAAATGGATGCTTTTAAACCAGATTGATCAATTTGATTGCAGTATTGACTACATACTGACGACTTCTGTGGTCTAGTGGTTCGAGTGTCGGAATACTGACTGGCTTCGATTCCCACACGACACAAATATTTGTGTGATGAACAGAAGTGTTTGTGTTGGTCTGGGTGTGGGTCTGGTTATGTATTATAAGTATGTATTTACAAAAAAAGTATAAATAAGTATTACATCCATTGTCTAGTACCCATAGTACAAGCTCTGCTTAATTCAATTTCAATTTCAATTTCAATGTTTTTTATTTCAAATAAACCTAATTACAGGCACTTTTGAAAGGTCAGGCTCTAGTTGCACGGTTCCAAATTGTGGGTCCTATGGAGAAGAACCGGCAAGAAACTCCATGGATAAACTCTTTTTAAAATAGGTTATTGTTTATTACATCAAATTTATTCAAATAATGTGAGTATAATGTAGGTTAATGTCAGAAATAAACAAGAGTTTAAAAGTGAGTATATTGCCTTTAGAAATAAACGTAAGAAGAGTTGCCATAGTATGTAGAAGCTGACCTGTCCCGACAGACGGCACCCGTTCACGAGCATGACGCGAGCATCAGCCATCGCTTAACTCAACCATATTGAAGGGAACTTAACGACCCGACACTAACGCCACCATCAGCATGACATTTAAGTGAGCATGACAGACTCATACTGCTAGACAACAAATAGGCAGGAATATATAGAATTACTGTAAAAAACATTAATGGCCACATGATACTTACATTTTACATTTTAATCACCTATTAAAAATTGTAAGCAGTTCATATACGTTGCAGTTCTATGTCAGAAATGCAATATTAGAAAAAAAGTGTAAATAAATTGTATAATTCCGAAACAGTAAAGTTAATAAAGTGTAAATAAATTTAATAATAAACAGTTAATAATAACTGAAAAAATATCAAAATAACATGACTTGGTAGAAAAATTACCAACAGATCGATACAAAAAATAAAATGTGTCAAAAAAAAAAACAAAATGTCAAAGGAAATAATAAAAATAGATCCAATGTCAAAAGTAAAAGATAGAAAATAAAACTAATGGTCCAATAGGAATAAAATTAACAATTATAAATGATCCAATAGGAAATAATTACATGTCAAATGCCAAGAGATATCAAATACCTAGTTGAGGAGAACCAGTGGGTCGCAGTGTGCAGGTGGGAATCGTATTCCAGACATTTTTATCAGCAATGTATTGGTTTATATCATAATAAGCTCTTGACATTAACACACGTTTTGTTACTAACTTGAATTTTATCAATGGTAGTTCAGTAATACAAGTTGGAAGTTTATTATAGAACCTAATACTGTTTCCCATAAACGACTTAGTACTAGTTTTTATAAGTCTAAAACCGGGTACAACAAGCTCATGCTTATATCGTGTATTGAAGCTGTGGGTATCACTTCTTTTATTGTAATTTAAGATATTTTTACGCACATACAAAATATTTTGATAAATATACAAGGACGGTAAGGTAAGAATATTTATCTCTTTGAATAACTCACGCAAAGACTCACGGCAACCTAGATTATAAATAGCTCGGACTGCTCTTTTTTGTAATATGAAAATAGTCTCTACATCAGCAGATGAACCCCACAGTAAGATGCCATAAGACATAATACTGTGGAAGTATGCAAAATATACTAATCTAGCCGTAGCCACATCAGTCATCTGCCTTATTTTTCTAATGGCAAAAGCAGCAGAACTCAGTTTGCCAGCAAGTGCCTCTATATGAGGTCCCCATTGCAGTTTAGAGTCTACTGAGATACCCAGGAAGACAGTTGAGGGAACCAGATCCAAAACTTTTCCATCTAGTCTTACATTAGTAACAATATGGTGTACATTAGGTGTCGAAAATTTTATACATTTGGTTTTTCCTGCATTAAGAAGAAGATTGTTAGCAGAGAACCAATTGGAAAGAATATTAAGAGTATTATTGGGTTCCACAAGGTCACTATCTTTCCTATTCACTTTAAATATAAGTGAAGTGTCGTCAGCAAATAAGACTATGTTAGTCTTTGTATCTTTTATTATATATGGGAGGTCATTAATATATACAAGAAACAGAAATGGGCCTAAAATTGATCCCTGAGGTACACCCATTTTAACAAGTGAGCCTACAGAAGTGACATTACCTATAGCTACCTTTTGTTCCCGATTCGACAAATATGAACTTACGAGATCAATAGATCTACCTCGGATTCCGTAGTGTTTTAATTTCAGAATGAGCGTTCGGTGATCCACGCAGTCGAACGCCTTAGAAAGATCACAGAACACTCCTACCGCATCCTGAGCCTGCTCCCAAGCCTCCAATACTGTTTTGATTAGGGTGGATCCAGCATCTCCCGTTGAACGTCCCTTCGTAAATCCAAACTGTTTATCATGAAGTATCCCATTTAAGTTAAAATATACTAACATTTGATTTAGTATTAGTTTTTCAAAAATTTTGCTTAAAGCTGGTAGAACAGATATTGGCCTATAATTAGATGCATTATCAAGGCTACCTGATTTGAAAATGGGCACAATTTTGCTATATTTCATTAGATCGGGAAAAATGCCATCTACGATGCAAGTATTGAAGATTGTCGCTAAAATTGGCGCGATATTGACTATTATTGCTTCGACAGCTTTTATGGACAATCCCCATAAGTCCTCTGTTTTTTTACTGGCTATTGTTTTAAATGTTTTTATTATATCAATGGGAGTAATAAAACTAAACTCAAAGTAAGCTGTAGTAGATATAGGCAAAGTAACATTTTCCTTTAAGAGTGTCTCAGCTGCTACGGGGGACGATGGAAGAAATTTAGTAGTCTCGAGTGGGATATTTGTAAAAAATCGTTCAAAGAAGTTAGAGACTACATTTTTATCTGAAACTAGTTTGTCATCTATTTTTATGCTCATTGTACTATCTGTAAGCCTACGATTACCAGTTTCAGTATTTATTATTTTCCAAGTCGTTTTTATTTTATTATTTGACTTCTTTATTTGATCACTAATATAAGCAGCCTTCGCTTGCACGCAAATCTTTTTAAAGATTTTTGAGTATCTTCTAACGTAAATATGAAAATTGATATTAGGTGTATAAGACTTTTTGTCATATAACCCATACAAAACATCTCGACTGCGTCTTATACCCTTTGTAGCCCAGGAGCTAAACATGATTTTTGGTTTTATAGTAATTTTTTTTACTTTGCATGCTTTTTCAAACTCATTACATATAACATTAAATAGTTTACTATACATATAATTAGGGTTGCCATTTTGCGATTGTAATGTAAGTAATTGGGATTCTAGATTTTTATTAAATTTTTGTAGACAATTTTTCGTTAATGACCTACATTGTATAATTTGGTGACTTATGATTTTCTTATAATTCAATTTAATAATCTGACACTTATGATCTGAACGAACGCCACTAATTAAATTCTTTTCAAATATTTTAAAGTTTGTCATAATATTATCTATGCAAGTAGCTGTGGTAGGTGTCACTCTAGTCGGCTCAAAGAACATATGTTTTAGGTTAAATGATTTAAATAATGACAAGAAGTTACGTTTATCATTGGTATTTATCAGAATGTCAATATTGAAATCCCCACAAACTATCAACTTTTTATTTACATTTATTTTTCTAAGAGCATCCTCCATTGTTAAAAGAAATAGGGGCTTATTGGAGTCAGGAGGGCTATAAACACACAAAATCACATGCTCCTCCACTTCTGCACACGCGAGCTCACATACTCGTTCAACAGAGAGATTGCAAATATCTAGTCGCTCCTTACACTTCAGGTGTTGTCTAACCATGATTAAGGTTCCCCCACCTTCTGCTGACGCTCTCTGGAACGAACTGGCTATCTTAAAATTATCCACGTTAAATAACATTTTATCTGCTCTCAGAAAAGTTTCTGTGAAGCATAGAATATCTACATTATATCTCTCAGCAAATAATTCTACATCTAAAATTTTGCCAGAGAAGCGATTTATGTTTTGATGTGACATTATTAAACAATGACTCTGCTTCTCTGTTGTCGCTGTGGTTAGTTTAAATTATTTTGGTTAACCACCTTAATATTAGCATGACTATTATTAAAAACATAAGTAGTGGATGGAGACTTTGTCATGCTACTAATGACAGAGTTTATATTATAAGCCAATAGTGTTGTTATTTGACGTTTGAATTTAGTTGGTAGGTACACGGAATTCCTAGTCAGTTTTAATTTACCAACAAACTTGTTTGTGTCAAAGAACATGAACTTGTCGCTATAATGACTTACCAAGAAATGAATGTGCTTATTTAGCATATGTATACAGTCGTTTTGACTATCTGACAAGTGGTTGAGGTATGGGAAAGCACATAATATTATTTTGTGACAGTTTAGTGATAACAGCTGGGCAACACTATCAGTGATGTCTTTTTTACGAACATTAGTACTATTACCTATAAACACAGTTAGGTCGGTATGCTTGTTAAATTTATTATTAAGGAGTGATTTTATAATTTGATTGTATGTTAACCCAGGCATACAATTATTTAAAAAAGAATGATTCAGGCTGTTACCTAGTAAGTCTCCCAAACCCTTACCTAGGTCATCCGAATACATAATTGAGTTATAACATACTTGATCATTTGAAGCATTGGTACTTATATTTATAACAGAAGACAAGTCATGGTCAGTTGAAGCTGGTTCCTCTGTGTTAAAGTTACAGTCATATGATTCCTCAACTTCGGACAGGCCCTTTGTTAACTCGGTTGGGAAATCATTACTACTTGATTTATTTATGTAAGTACAATGAGTGTTGTTGAATGAGATTGAGTCCACTCTGTCTACATTACATGTACATGCATTACACATTGCAACTAACTCGTTAGCAGCTAAGATATGCTCTTTGATTTGCTTCTGAGAGCTCACATATTTAGAGTATAGTGAATTAAGTGAGTTCTCTAACCTCTTTATATCAGACTGTAAGTACTGAGTGTCCATTTCGTAGATATTTTTACTATCTTCTAATTTAATTTGAAAGTTATTAAGTTTATTAATTAATTCAATACGTTCTTTTCTCAATTGAATATTTTTAGAAAAGTTATGTTGTTGCTTTTTGAACTTTTTGCATTTATTAATAATTTTATTAAGTTTTATGTATTTTTTTATTTTATTATGACTTAATTTATGAGCATTTTGAGGCAGGTCTGACATAGGGTCAGAGCTGGGACTAACTAATTCACTATTTGGGACTACATGGCTCTGTGTAAAAAAATGCTAATTTTTTTAATGGTTACTTTAAAGATAATGTTATTGTCTGATTAGCTTATGCTCGTGGCTTCGCCTGCTTATGATTCGGTTCATCACAGAGTATATTGTCGCACATCCCTCGGGTAATGAATATTTATTTTCTCAGGATAAAAATTTCATCCAAATCCATTCAGCCAATTCAGCATAATTGGAGGACATTAAAAACAAACATCCATACGTTCGCATTTATAATATTGGTAGAATGAAATTAGTTTGAATACATTTACATACGAAACATATAAAAAATCTCACCCACATAGCAAGATCGATAGTTCGTAAAGTGATTATCATGCAACAGCTTTCTTCTCAAACCAAAACAAAAACAAACAACCCCACACCTAAATCAAAGAACGCCAAACAATCAACGCCAACAAATCAAAGCGAACATTGGCCCAACATTGGCCGCAGTTATTACAAGGCCCGTTGCGTGGATGATACCATTAGTTGGCCGGTTTCCCGTAAAAACCGGTATAAATCACCAGCGCGCCAGCCCTGACTAATTACGGTTTAATTTAGACCAACAAAGGGCCACACTAGCGAAGTTGCTTGATAAATCTCCTACATGTGTGCTGGCTAACGACTAGTGACCAAACTGGTATAATTGGGTGGATATTTTACCGGTTTTAGTTTGGATATTAGGGAAATAGGATTTTTTGTAGGAGTATGTAAGAAGATGATACCATACGCTGTGTTTCTGATTTTATTTCGTATCGAATATTTACAATTCGAATTTATTATGAATTTGTTACGTATTTTTAATTTAATTATAGAATTAAGAGGAAATGCGGGCAGAGAAACTTTTGAAAATTAGAAACTATCGCTGTCGCTTTGCGAGCGCTCGGCCTCAAATAAGTGCGATAAGGACAACTGCAGCTCCGACTGAATAGCCTTAGTAAAAAAGTCATAGTTCGAGATTTGGTTCTCGACTATTTTCTCCTCCGAAACTGAACCAGTTTAAAAGATATTTCATAAACTAAATAAGAGGAATATGTCTTGCTATGTTTTTCCTTTTTCATTAATAATCTGTCTAAATCGGTATCTGTGTAAAACGGCCTAAATTTTGAGAATTTTTGAGGCCTTCAAGAAATAATTTATCAACAAAAACGAAAACATAGGGACACATTTATTTTGCTGTAAAAATAAAACATCAGCAATGTATATAAACTCTATGTATACCATAATACAAACAGATATATAAAAGGCATATATCACAAAACACGTGTACGTAAAATCACATAACAAACATCTAACAGGGGTATATTATATCGAGCAGTTTGTAGCTGATGGTTGAGTTTCTAAGGTCAGAGTAACCTTTGTTCTATTCGATGTCGTTTTTCATATAAATTGGGTATAAGAACGGGATTATTCGCCTTAGTGCCAACGTTGGGAGCAACTATTTTTACTTTTGTGTATTTTTTCCTCTTTTTGAATAAGGATTTGTGTTGTTTTCATATTTATTTTCTTTTCTATTTGTTTAATGTGGCTTTCATATTGTAGAAGTAACAGTATCTTTATAGGATTTTGGAACCTCATTATTAACAGATATAATGAGGTTTACCTGTCTGGCCCTTCGCTAATATCGTTAATAGTAAAATAAAAAGTTTTCATGCAAAAAACAATTTAACCGCATTGTTTTTTTTTTTCAGAAAGTCCTTTAAATCTAGTTATAGGTAAATGTCACTTTTTTACTTTTGTGTGTTTTTTTTCCACAACTAAGGTTTTGTATTATTATGTATTATTATTTAGGAAGTTAACCACGGAGGTGCGAGGGCACAACGTCAATATCACAAAAAAATTATGCACATACATTTACTTTAATAAAAAAAATAATTCTAAAGTTTGGCTTAGTTTTAGTTTTAGTTATTTTATACTCTTTTATCTAAATAATTATTTATTTTCGCATATTAATGTTAGTAACCGTACATTACTTTTGTACTTGCTGTCTTTTTTATGAGTGCTGTGTGTACCTAAGAAAAGTTATTATTGTATTGTGTGTTTTCTGTATGCTATATATGTATTGCTGTTGGTATACCATAAATAAATAAATTATGTATTTGGCTTTATATTTGTTTACTTTCACATTATTGAAGTGTATACAAGTAATAGTACCTTTGAAGGATTTGGGATCCTAATTATTTTTAGAAGTAATGAGGTTTAAATGTCTGGCCCTCGTCTAAAATTAATCTCGTTACTACTCAAAAGAAAGCAAACAAGCAGTGCCTTTGTGCTATTGATTTCTTTCTATTCTTTATTAATACTTCTCTTTATGTGCATAATTAAATAAAAAAATAAGAAAATAATTAAGTAGGTTTCTATGTAAAATGACAATTTGATCGCGTTGATTTATACTTTTTTTTTAAAGAAAGAAGTTTAAATCTAATTACAGACAAATGTCAATTATTTTAATTAATACACTCCAAAAACATTAAATCCTACAGTCATAGAAACATTGAACGACAACATTCAAATGAAAATGAAAATGATAAACGCTAATAAATAGAAAACATCGGCTAAGCCGGAGTTAGCGTCAATCATACCATTGGAAACTTCACTAACGGTAATTGAAAAAGTTAAAACTTTATACCTACACAGAGATCAGAAAACACGAATTATTAAACCAATTAAAAGTTGGCAACATTAACTGATTCAACGCACAACAAATTCGCACAGAAGTTGCCAGCCTTTAGCCTCGATTTTATTTGATATGGACCCTTTTCGATACGTATAAAATTGCCGTAAAGTTTTGATTACGAATAAAAAGAACAGGGACGGGAACAGGTAGAAAGCGATTTTATGTACCCTCTAAAGATTTGCTTTGTAAGGCAAATCATGTTAGAAATAATATTATTTGAGGGTACAAAGCTAAATGAAATACCTGCGTTGTGTGCCAGTTTAGATAAAAATATTAAGTTACGACTGTCCAATCCAGAAACACTGGGTGGACAAACTGATAGGTAAGATAAAGTGATTACCTACCTTCACTCACTTCTTCTTCACTCACTGTAATACCTACTAACATAGTTTTAAGTTATTGTTGTTTGTTACTAACCTTCCTGTGTTGTTATATGGATGTCATGTCCGAAATAAATGATTATTTAATTTTTTTTTTTTTTTTTTTAAACTTTCGGATTTCTTTATCATCATCATCATCATCATTTCAGCCGAAAGACATCCACTACTGGACATAGGCCTCCCGCAAGCATTGCCACAACGACCGGTTCTGTGATTTTTGCTTCCAGCGGATACCAGCGACCTTCACCAGGTCGTCAGTCCACCTTGTGGGGGGCCTACCCACACTGCGCTTTCCAGTACGCGGACGCCACTCCTGAACTTTACCGCCCCATCGGCCATCCGTTCTGCGAGCAATGTGCCCCGCCCACTGCCACCTTAGTTTGGCAATTCTTCGGGCTATGTCGGTTACATTCATTCTCATGCGAATCTTCTCATTTCTGATTCGCTCACTCAGGGACACTCCGAGCATAGCCCTCTCCATTGCCCTTTGAGTGACTTTAAGCCTTCTTATCAGGCCCATTGTGAGCGACCACGTTTTAGTGCCGTAAGTAATTACTGGCAATACATACTGGTCAAAGACTTTCGTCTTGAGGTCGTCGGCAAACCGAAGGTGAGTGATGTACTCGCCGTTTATGTTAATGCCTAGCCAAATGGTCCTGTAACCGGACTGACCAGATTGCTTTATAAAAAAAATAAAGTTAATTTAATTACTAGTTTCATTAAATTTGCTCATCAAAATTAATCATCCCCTGTCCCTTTTCTTAATATCTCTGTTGACAGCAACAGGTAATAACTTTATACGCATGGAGATTGTGAATATTTGAACAAATATATCTAATGTAATAGCTGTTGTATTCCAAAACGATATCTGTTACGAGTTATCGCTGTTATCCTATTTTTCAAATAAAAAACAGGTATAGCCATAATAACCCTTTAATGAATTTTTTAAATATTACTTTGTGAATACACAGTTTGAGTTGCCAGTAAGGCTCGGATTACATGTATTATTGCAGCTAGTGTAGGCCGAATCCGAATAAAAAATTCATTAGAACGCACAGTATTGCCGTTTGAATATGAAACTTATTACTTGAGCTGTTGAGTGGCAAATAGCTAAATAGCAACATCCAACTCATTTTCCGCCGACATTGAATATTCTGCCATGTTTGAAGGAAAAACAAAGTGTTAAATTGCGTGGGGAGTCGCCTTTGAGTTGGGAGGTTTGTTAAGGAAGTTTGATTCTTGTGTCCTTGAGTTATGGTCTAATTTTGTGTGTGGTTTAGTGGACGTAGTGTGAGGAGGGGTGCGCTTCCTGTTACAGGAGACACGTAGAGAGGATATGGGTCAAGTGGTAGCCAACAAAAGTATGAGTGTTGCGATGACGCGCTCTTGTGCAGACGCCAACGCGACGTCGACTGCCGACACTATACGTCTGACTGCATTCTTTTTTGCATGCATCGCCTTTTTATATCTATCAAAGTTACTTTCCATTTAGTTCAACTTGATATTCGAATGTGCGTGCAACCCATTGACAGATACAACTCATTGGTGCAATCATGGTATAATAAGATGGTGTTATTATACCATGTCAGTGCTTTGCATGTTTGGGGGGATATGCCATAATCGCCACGCTTGGCAGGCGGGTTGGCGATCGCAGTTGGTTGGTTTAATACTCGGAGGACGCTGCTGCCCATCCTCTGGTGAATCCCGGGTCGCGGGAATCCGCTGGATGCGGAAGGCACAGGACCGGTCGTTGTGGCGATGCTTGGGGGAGGCCTATGTCCAGCAGTGGACGTCTTTCGGCTGAAATTATGATGATGATGATGATTATACCATGGGTGCAATCACGCCCCGTACAGCTATGACGTCTGTCACTTATGTCTGAGTGCGAGTGTGCAAGCGCATATATTTAATTATTTGTCTAAAAGCAAAAGCCTATTTTAAAACCGAAATTAGATTGTATCTAAATCGCAATTTTAGTTCTTTTGTATCCCGTGACCCATGCATGTTTAATAAACGAAGTTTGACGTACACATGTTCAAATTGGCGTGGTAACCAAGTTAGCCGGCCACGCTGATGCCCGGCAGAATATTAAAAGATTAATGAGGTTTTAACAATATTTATGGCTATAAAAGAGGGGCTAAATTAACGGGGAGTTTGGCTTAATAGTATATTGTTGGTTGTTTATGGGTTTTTTGATGGACCACGGATAATTGTTTATGCATGTATATTGCTCCCTTCGTCATTGTTATGGGTAGCCTTTTTCTACTCATGGCTAATTTTAAATTGCCTCTGCTCTCCATCAATAATAATTAAATAATAAATAAATGTTTGGGAATTTTTTACAAAACACTATCTTTTTTTTTTTTTTTTTGCTGCGAGGAGGAAACCTTCAAAAGGCTACCGGCCTCATGGGGTACGGAGGCCGGGGTGTGTGGGATTCTTACCCACTAAAACCCCCTCAGTGGCCGTCTACAGCATAATAAGGGGAGACTCCGGGAAATTAATATACCTCCGGAGCCCTCCTTATGCTACGCCTGTAAGGCACGTCTTAAAGGAGACTATTTGTCTCCTTGTGTCCTTCCCGGTGCACATGGCGGCACGTGACCACAGCGTGCCGCCGCCATCCCAGAAGTCACTTAGTGGACAATCAGAGCCCCAACTCTGAATGCCCGTGACCTCGAAAGCCCCCCGCACTTCGGTCGAATCGATCGGGAACACTATCTAGTCCCAAACTAAGCAGAGCTTGTACTATGTGTAATAGACTAGTTTTGTAAATACATATAATAAATAAGAAACACCCAGACCAACACAAACACTTATGCTCATCACATAAATATTTATGTCCTGTGGGAATCGAACCTACGACCTCGTGATCAGCAGTCAGACACTCGAACCACTAGACCACAGACATCGTTATTTGAGTGATTAATTTTATCAAAATTTTAAATAAAAGTAATAAAACAAACTCAGACTGCATGTATTTCTAAAAGGCACATTACAGCAAAGAAGAATTCTCATTTAATCTAATGGGTCCGCCATTAGATTAAATAAGAATTCTTCCACAATAATTCTTGAACACTATAAAAAAATCTCAAGTGATAAATGAAAGCTATCACAACAATTCCACCAATACCACGGTTAGTTAAAATCGTAGCAATCGTTGATCAAAAGAACGTGTCATTACATTTCTATAATCCAAACACTTCTCTCGAAAATAATCAAAAACAGACCTTATTCTTGAAGAAATAGAATCGAAGTTTATTTTGCCTGTGTGTGTTTACTGTGTCGTGAAATTCAGACAGAAGCGTTGCGAACTAGAGGCAAAATGATAATAATTTCATATTATTTTGGAATTGTGCTTCGTACAGCCGCAGCGTTGGGTCGTAAGCTGGGTTTATTACATACATTTCAGCAGATTCTCCCGAAGTAGAATTAACCCTGTGATGATGCCCTGGGTACTTTGTTAATGCATGTTGAGATAATGACTATGTTCGTACACAAAATGAATATGCGCTTGAAATTGTTTAATGGCTAGATTAAGACTGAAATGTTCTGTACAAGTTTATGTTTAGAGTAAAATGAACTGAAATTGCATAATAATTTCTTAGGTTTTCGCGATCACTACACATAAAACAAGTTTAACCGGATTACATCGCGTATAATATCAGTCTGCTCGTGACCACGGCCAATGTAACTTGGCCAAAACGTCGAGGTTAGTCAAAATATTTGTTATATTTTGATTTAATTGTGCGCGACAAGTCCCGTAAACATAGTTCAATACATCGCGTATATTATTTAAATTGGTTGTCCTGACGTTTCGAAAGCTTTGCAGCGTTCGTGGTCGCAGGAAGTTTAAGATGACAAGCGTCTTTACAGATATTTTTAAAACATTATTTTAATCTACCGTAAAAAAATTATTCATTAAAATCGTTTCGATACACGCAGTAATCACCCACAATGTCATTATCTTTTATAGTAGTAGTACAGCCACTAGAATTAAAGAACATATAGCTGACGTCAAGAACAGACGCTCCACAAAGTCTGCACAATTGAGAGTTAAATTGAATCAAATTTTTGTCTACTTTTGTTTGTCATCAATCCACAACAGAGTAATAACATTTATTGACTAAGAATTTATGCAGGCATTTCTTAAAGATGTAAATACATTTCTGACTCCTGATAGTTTTTCATATATTATTGTATATCCTTGTGATGTATATGCTAACTGGGACTATAAACAATTTTTCTTTCTTTTTGTATGGTAGGACTGGCTCGACATAGAGACCACTCATTAGACTACAACACCGATTTTACTTTTGTTCATGTATGCTTGAAAAATACATTAAAAATTTTGTCTAACAGAAATATTTTTTCAGCATTTTTAATAATGTAAATTACATTTACGTATAAACAAAAGTGAGCATCTATAAATCGTACATCAAATATTTAGCCATCAAATAAATAAAAATGAAGCAAAATATTACTTTCACGTTAAACAAATTAAATAAAAAAGTACGCAGTGGAAAGGTAAATGAAATATTTCGCCATTATTCTTCATAGCTAAACAGTGGAGGGACTTAATTAACTGAATTAATGAAGTGAAAACATTTGAGCGATAATTTTAATTTAAATCCTCTACTAATTTTGTCTAATCTGCAGTGCGTTTCAAAACAGAAACGTAAAAAATGCGTTTCAATAGTACAAAAGTCAACATTTAATTTTTAAAGGTTTTATAGGTTTTGTTTGTAGCCTGTTTGGTATATTGATTGGTCTTTTATCACGTGTTAATGAACTCGCTTGCCTCCCAGTCTGTCTCATCGGTACAAATTCAATCAATTTTAAATTAACTTCTCGATAAGCTAGTTGAAACTTTAAATATAGCTCAAAACTGGAAACATCATCAAATCAGCCTATCGCAGTCCATTGCTTGACATAGGCCTCTCCCAAATTGCACCACAACACTCGGTCCTCTGCCTTCCGCATCCAGTCCCCCCCAGCCACGTTCTTCAGGTCGTCGGTCCACCTGGCGGGGGGCGCCCTACGCTGCGTTTGCCGATTCGCAGTCTCCACTCAAGGACTCGTCTGCTAACTACAAGCATAGCTCGCTCCATAGCTCGCTGAGCGACTTTGAATTTGTGGACTAGCCCAACAGTCAGTGTCCACGTCTCGGCACCGTAAGTCATGACAGGCAGGACGCACTGGTTGAAGACCTTTGTCTTCAAACTTTGCGGTAAACATAGCACAACGCAATATTAACTTGCTTTCGTTTAAAAAACGTGGTATATTTAAAAAAAATCCTTTGCATCAAATTATTATTTGGTTTATTAATGGAAAATCTAAATGCATTGTGGATTAGAAACATATCACACAAACCATCACGGTTATAACAGTGGTATACCAAGTGGAGATGACAATACGACATTAAATAAAACCGTCGAGTATCACATTCTGAATGTACAAAAAAAAATACAATCAAATCCAGTTAATAGTTTAGCTACAGGAAATTATTTATATTTGATTAATTTTGAATGTAGAACTATCAGATGATTACAAATTGTGGGACTTATTATTTCGATATTTACGTTGATACTAAATTAGTTTTTTTAATTTATGATTAACGACTTATTTATGTTTGAAATGCTTCTATAGACTAGTAATAACCGTGTTTTCATTTTATCTCCACGTTGTATAAGACACAGCATCTCGGTGAATAACATACATAAATATAAACACAGTTTTAATTTCAGTACAATCAAGGAAACGATTAACAGTGGTTGACAAAATAAAAACACAAATGTAGGTAACATGTGTTTTTTTTTTTTGCAATTTCGGGGTTGGTCCCTTAGTAAAAGATGTTTAAACTGATGAGTACAATGACCCCATAAGATGTTTGATTCTACACGTTGTAGACATGGCGATCTTTTGTGGTTAATTCATTACAAGGAACCACACAGCCTTGTCTAGAATCATAATCATCACATTACTCACTACTAAGCATGGACTTCTTCTCAAAATGAGAAGAGTTAAGGCCACCACGCAAAAATTAAACGTTAAAAATGCGTTTCAAGAACGTGAAATCTCGCACATTACTTTTGAAGGGTTAGAGGGTTATAAATAAGGAGTATCTCGCGATCTTCGCGTTATAATCGCGCCGTTCATCTTATGACGCTACATTAAGTCCGAAAGCTCTAACATCTTTAAATATATCCTCCACAGATATTAAGATTCATTAAACTTGGTTTTAGTGAAACCCCAAGGAAAGTTGGAGAGTCTTTAGTTTGTTAAATTAGATGCATTTGCGAGTTGAATTGTTTTTATGTCGTGTTTTTTTTTGTGAAAAAAAGATGTTAGTTATTTTTTTGTTGATTTATTTCGAAACTAGGTGTATTTATTTTAGATTTCAATACTTAAAACACAATAATATGGAAATTGCGGGGAAAAAATAAGACAAAAATGTTAAGTCACTGTTTCGTGTATTATTTTAATGTTTTTGAACCATGCATGCATATAGATCGCTACATAACTTTTCCGAAGCATGATGATTACTGGCAGTCATGTTTTAACGAGATGCCATTATTTAAAAAAAGATGTACGGACCTATAAAACATTCTTTTTTTGAAAGTTAGGCCACAATTTTCCCCAGGTGCGTTTAAAACAGAAAGCTGTCAAAATGGCTACCAAATCGAAACACGTGCCCTTCACTTCATTAAATTCAGGCTGAAAGTTCATTGTGCTGATTTCATATTCAATTTAGCGTTTGCAGAGACCGTCATAATTTTTTTATGGCAACATAAAGCGAGTCTGCCGGTGGATCCCTTTTTTCTATCGGAAGGTACAAAACACTTTGGATTTAGGCACTTTGAACTGTTTTGGGTGATTATTTTGGTCTGCTATTATTTGAAAAGGTTTTTTGTGAAGAGACGTGGCATGACTTATGAAATGGTGCTCTTTCATACATAATGTGTCAAACGCGATTTGAATTTTTTATATCTCCTAATAAAAAAAAAATTGAGAGGTGTCAACATATAAATCTAAATTAAGGTGATAGAAGTGGCAAAGGCGCGTGAACTAGTCGCCACGTGCAGGTGTCTTTTAGGACACCAGTGCACGAACCGTTTGCTTGATCATCAGTGCTGTTTTGGACACAGAGTTACTAAAATTTTATTTTCCAAAATATCTAGCAGCGGATTTTTTTTTGGCTTAATTTATTTTGAATTGAATGGTAGAAATACGGTGGGTGCGATTGCGTATTTATCTTTGGTTGCTACTCTGGTTGTCTGGAAGATATCGCTTTTAGCGATAAGACCGCCCATGTAACCATAATTTATACGGTGTTCCTGTTTGCTACTATTTTCATGGTGTACATTAAAGTATATTCTATCTATCTATATTCTATCTATGTATGTGTTGGTGGCGGAAAACTAGCGACATGCGTTCCCGTAGTAAAAGACAGTAGATAACATTTCTATTACCTTATTATTTAGATTTCTATGGGTACCAACTTTGAATTAGCAAAGAAAAAGTCATCTGTTCTATAAAAAATGTGGCCAATGGAGCAGTGAAGTTGTGGAGTGGCGACCGCGTACTGGAAGGCGCAGCGTGGGTAGGCCCCCCACAAGGTGGACCGATGACCTGGTGAAGGTCTCGGTTATCCGCTGGATGCGGAAAGCGCAGCACCGATCGTTGTGGTGATGCTTGGGGGAGCCCTATGTCCAGCAGTGGACGTCTTTCGGCTGAAATGATGATGATGAAGTTTTTAGTTGGAGTCATCATAAAATATTTTTTAAATTGATGAGTACAATCATCCTTTAAAGTGTTGTTGTTAAACTATTTACCCCTGTATTAGTTTTAATTATTTTTTATTTATTAAAAATAAACAATCAGGTGTATCGCAGCAATTAAAATATTATGAAGATTTGTATAAAAACATAATACGGATTCCAAGACTGAAATCATAATTGTTGTCATAAATGACGACAGGTGCTACGATAATTACCGAATATCAGCATCTTATTTTCTTCTGCTAAAAGAATGACAGCAGAGGAAAATTTACGAAAACTGAGTGATCTTACATATTAAGATGTACTTTCAACTCAACTTTCAACTTTTCCTTTTTAAATAATAAAATTGATTAATTTTGACCTTACATTAACGCTATATTCCATGTTTTAGGAGCGAGAGTGGTGGTCTTAAAAAAAATAGTTTTTAGAAGATACCAGTTATTATATCGAGGTATAAGCCATATTTTTTTGCCATGAGAGGTTATTGTTACAATATTTTTAACCGACGAAAAAAAGGAGGAGGTTCTCAATTCGACGCATATATTTACATTTTTTTTATGTATGACCACGCATAACGTTTTACAGAGTAGTCCTCTGGACTGACCTGACCTACTCCAAATCCATATATCATGAATATGTTTACCCCGATTCAAACCGCTTCTCTTAAAAACCATACACAAAGAAAATACCCACAATATATATTTTATTTTGCAAAAATACCCGTATCGTTAATTTACCGCGGCAAGGCACAATCGTGGCCGAAGTAATTTTTTTATGAGTGAGCACACTGCGCACACAATACAATTCGTAATTCGACCTCATTTTAAGGGAGAGGGTAGTCGGAAAAAGTGCTCGCTCATTATCGTTTTCCGCAGTCGCGCCGGTATCTCGAGTGTTGGAAAACAATACAATTCCGCATGGAACGCCTGGAAATTTTTCAAGAAATATAAAAATGTTTTTTTTTCTCGTTTTAGTATAGTGTGGTAGAGTAAGACTGAAGTGTGTAGGAAATTTCTTTGTCCTGCTTGCACCTATTTGCCTGCTTGTTTCGTTTTGTTGATTTTAGCGCGAAAATCTACTTAATAAAATTCCTAAAACTGACTGACAGGTAACGCACAGCCTAAACCGGTGTGTCTAGAATAGTCTAGAAGGATGACATTTTGAACAGGAGTTCCTTTGATAACGTAGGTGAGCACTAAGTTGAAAGTTTGTTTGAAAATCCATCATTTTTGAAGATAGATCTATTAAAATCATGTTTGGCTTTTTGGTTGAAAATACAGAAATACGTTTCAGTGTTTTTGTGAAATTAACCGTTAAGGGTACAACAGGGGGTGAAAGTTTGTATGGGATATTTGTGATTTTTTTATGAAAATCCGTTATTTTTTAACGTGAGTTCCTCGGACGAATAAAAAAGGCGGACGGAATCTCGCTAAACAAAGAGTGAAGCTCTTATTTTTTTCCTAAACCCACTACAATTTCGAAAGCATTTTAACACACTAGATTAATACTGTTATTTTATTTGTAACACTGCAACAATGACTACCGTCACACTAGATGTTTTGCGTAAATGTGGCTTTTTGGCATACTATGGATCTGAATTTGCGCGTGCCGGCCGGTATTTTTAAGCGAGCTGGCTTACAATGAATGCTTCACTTATTGTTTAGCGAGATTCCGTCCGCCTTTTTTATTCGTCTGAGGTGAGATCTATGAAAACTATAATTCGCGCGCGAAGCCACGGGCAAAATTTAGTATTTCATAAATTGCTATGAGATTTTTCGGCAAAATCATTATTTATAATCTTTGACAATACAGTTACCTATGTTTTTCTTAGTTGAATGTGTTTTGTGGGATACCAAGCAGTTGCTATCCTAAATAGTTTAAGGTAAAATCGAAATGGCATCATGCATATACTTATTTCTTCATCAACTTGTGGAGGAACGAGGTATCATGGTCCTCCAACACATAGGGAGGATCCTCCGACCAGGCTAGGTCTGGCCGCTTGGCGGGCTACTGCCCAACAGTTGATGTTGGGCTCTTGTATAAATATGTTGAGTGTCATTCTTTACGGTGCCGAGACGTGGACACTGACAGTTGGGCTAGTCCACAAATTCAAAGTCGCTCAGCGAGCTATGGAGCGAGCTATGTTTGGAGTTTCTTTGAAAGATAAAATCCGTAACGAGATTATCCGAAGAAGAACCGGAGTGGCCGACATTGCTTGTGGGATCAGTAAGCTGAAGTGGCAGTGGGCTGGCCATGTCTGTCGAAAGACTGATGGCCGCTGGAGCAGAAGAGTCCTTGAGTGGAGACCGCGAATCAGCAAACGCAGTGTAGGGTGCTCTCCAGCCAGGTGGACCAACGACCAGATGAAAGTAGCTGGGGGGACTGTATACGGAAGGCAGAGGACCGAGTGTTGTGGCGCAATTTGGGAGAGGCTTATGTTCAGCAGTGGACTGCAATAGGCTGATTTGATGTGTCATTCTCTGCTCGCGCGATTCAGGATTTGTGTCGTCATCGTTTACGCCGATGTTAGTTCCCATGTAGCGAGATAGATGTCGCTACAAGCTTATCATAGTGGCATTTTCCATCCATGGACCTCTCTTATCTTCTAATCTTAGACCTTGTCACTTAAATTACGTAATGAATCGTCACTTCTAGTTTCCATACCAGCGATTATAATTTATTATTCTGGTATACTTTTTTTCATTAATCAATATACAGCGAGTCATCAGCCGAGGGGGTGAACCGGAAGTACCCGACCGGAAGCAGAGGGACTAAACTCGGCGGTTAATTGCGCGAAAAGCGAAGCCCTTCGTTTCAAATATCGAACGATTATTTCCGCGTGAGCTTTAAGGATCATGTGCTGGAGGGGATTTTTTGAATTTTATTTATGTGGGTAGTCTGTGTTGTGACATTAATTATTATTCAAGTAATATTAGAAAATGCTTGAAAATTCCTGTGGAGTAAATGCGGCCAGCAATGTCAGCAACTATAATAAAAACTATGGCTACAGTCGGAATCGGAATACCAACTATAGTGATAGTATGCATTTTTTTAAATCAAAACAATTATAATAATGCAAAAGAGATTGAAACCTGAACCCAGGCCCGCACCACTGAATTTTCAAATTCATGTGAGGAAAAAGTATTACTTGCTTTAACGGTGAGAATACCTGTACACCTGAGAGTGCTCCATACAATTCTCGACGGTGTGTGCAGGTAGTCCACCAACTCGCACTAGGCCAGCGTGGTGGACTAAGGTCTTAAACTTCTTATTCTGAGAAGAGGCTTGTGCCCAGCAGAAGGACAATAATGGGCTGGTGATGATGATGAAAAAAGATTGAACATAAATATCCCGCGATAATTCATGCATACAGTAGTAAAATTTGGTCACGCATGCTTTGACTGACTAGGGCTGGCTAGTTCAAAAGGTGGAGATGGTCAAAATAGCGACCAATGGTCACTGCCATGTTGGGTGCAACCCCTCATCTCATGTAACTTTGATTTGTTAGCGCAGAATGTCCATAGTAAAATTTAATTAAGTCGATTAAAAAATAAGGTCTATTTTATCTACATATTTCGAACGAGAACCAAGTACTGAACATGCTCCTTCATTAAGACTATCGCTTAACCAGTCATCTTGCTTGAGCCATTATTCTGATATGAGCCTACTAAAGGTCCATTAACTTCGACTTTTCTAACTTATATCACAAAATATTCGAGATGTTACATCAGTCTATCGTTTACTAATATACCGAATCTCATCTCCCTATCATTAGCATACCTATCTTTTTACTATATAAATTGATCTGGGATCTGGATCATTCGGCACAGCTGTATCATAAGGATACCACAAAGGCGTCGGAAAATTGCCTTTGAATATAAATCTCTGTATCCTGTTCGTGTGCCAATATACGTGGGACACTCAGAAAGTTTTGCGAAACTAAAAAAAAATGTTCTATACGTACATATATTTTTATCAAATCTTTTCAAAGTACTTTCCACCAGCCTCTATACAAAGATTCATGCGCCTAAACCAGTTTTCAAAACACTTTTTCCAGTCCGCCGCAGACACCTCGTTTACAGCCTGCTCGAACGCAGCCAGCGTATCTTCCGGCGACGAAAATTGTATCCCTTTGAGCTGATTTTTTATTTTTGGGAATAAAAAGAAGTCACACGGTGCTAGATCAGGGCTGTAAGGAGGGTGACCCAGGAGTTTGACTGGCGTGCTGTCCAGGAAGTCCCTCGTTTTGAGTGCGGTGTGCGCAGGTGCATTGTCGTGGTGGAGCAGTAGCCCGCGGAGCCCTGTGTTTGGTCGCTTGTTGCTTATAACAGAGAAAACTTCTGGCAAACATTTGGTAGTATACCATTCGGCATTAATGCTTCTTTGATCCCGTAAGGGAATTGATACCAAGTGGCCAGTCAAATTAAAAAAGCTAGCGATCAAAATCTTACCCCCGCTTCTAGATCGCTTCACTTTGGTAGGCGTTGGCTCATTTTGAAACACCCAAACAGTCGACTGGCGCTTGGTTTCTGGGTCGTATTGATAAATCCAGGACTCATCACCTGTAACGATGTCGTAAACACGCCGAGACGAGCCTGCTTCAAATTTGTTAAGCATATCACGGCACCATTCCACCCGGGCCTGCTTCTGAGCATCGGTGAGGTTGTGCGGCACCCAGCGTGATACTATCCTCCTCACGCGAAGATGGCTGTGTAGAATCTCGTGAACGCTTCCCGATCCAATCTTCAATATGTGTTGAATCTCCTGATATGTAATTCGCCTATTGTCTTGGATTAAATTTTTCACTGCTAGCACGTTTTCTTCGGTAACAGCCGTCAAAGGGCGACCGCTTCTTTCGTCATCCCCCAAAGTTGGTCGACCGCGCTTGAATTCGTTATACCAACGATACACGGTTGCCTTGGAAGGGCCTTCATCCATGAATGCCATTTGAAGTCTATCGTACGATTCATCCGGTTTCAGGCGACACTTGAAATCGTATAAAATCATAGCTCTAAAATGTTCCCGGCGCAGATCCATATTTCAGTGAGACACAATACTTTGAATTAACTCGCAAAAAATGTGGAGGGAAATTTTGAAATTGGAACTTACTTATTTTTACTTATAAATAATCATATTTTCGAAAAACATTATAACTGGCCAGTCTCCCATATATAAAAACTTTTTTTCGCAATACTTTCTGAGGGGCCTGGTATTTATTTGAAAACGAACTCACACAGGGTGTTGTTCATACAAACCTGAAAATCTATTGCTGATTTAGTTTTTTTATAACATAGGGGGGCAAACGAACAAGCGGGTCACCTGATGGTTAGCAACCTCTGCCACCGATGGACATCCAAAACACCGATATAGATTAAAAATATATGTTTTTTTTTTGCAAAAAACACTTCAAGATATATAAGCAAGGCAAAAAGTTCAACACCATCATCAACCGATTACTGTCCCACGTGACACGGACCTCTTCTCAGAATGAGAAGCTATCTGGTCTTGATACACCACGCTGGCCTATTGCGGGTTGGCGGAGTAAGAACACAATCGAATTCTGTATGGAACACTCGAGTGTATCAGATTTCTCACGATGATTTCCTTCACCATTAAAGCAAGTGAAAATCAAATTCTAATTGGTTAATAGGTACATACATAATTTCATAAGTCCATCCAAAGGTTGTCTGGAATAGATCGCCATGTGTAATAATACCGCCCATTGTACATTTATGTTAGTTTATGCTTTGTTTTTATTAATTAGTGTTAGTACAATAACGAGTATACAAATAAATAAATAAAACAATAATTAAAAGATTCACTATTTGAAAAAAAAAAACTGCCGAATCCAAAAAAATACCCGGAAAGGGTTTTTAGATCAGCATGGCATCACGGGGTTTGAAGGAATCATCCTGTACGTAAAAACGTACACATACGTGGGACACTCAGAAAGTTTTGCGAAACTAAAAAAAATTGTTCTATACGTACATATATTTTTATCAAATCTTTTCAAAGTACTTTCCACCAGCCTCTATACAAAGATTCATGCGCCTAAACCAGTTTTCAAAACACTTTTTCCAGTCCGCCGCAGACACCTCGTTTACAGCCTGCTCGAACGCAGCCAGCGCATCTTCCGGCGACGAAAATTGTATCCCTTTGAGCTGATTTTTTATTTTTGGGAATAAAAAGAAGTCACACGGTGCTAGATCAGGGCTGTAAGGAGGGTGACCCAGGAGTTTGACTGGCGTGCTGTCCAGGAAGTCCCTCGTTTTGAGTGCGGTGTGCGCAGGTGCATTGTCGTGGTGGAGCAGTAGCCCGCGGAGCCCTGTGTTTGGTCGCTTGTTGCTTATAACAGAGAAAACTTCTGGCAAACATTTGGTAGTATACCATTCGGCATTAATGCTTCTTTGATCCCGTAAGGGAATTGATACCAAGTGGCCAGTCAAATTAAAAAAGCTAGCGATCAAAATCTTACCCCCGCTTCTAGATCGCTTCACTTTGGTAGGCGTTGGCTCATTTTGAAACACCCAAACAGTCGACTGGCGCTTGGTTTCTGGGTCGTATTGATAAATCCAGGACTCATCACCTGTAACGATGTCGTAAACACGCCGAGACGAGCCTGCTTCAAATTTGTTAAGCATATCACGGCACCATTCCACCCGGGCCTGATTCTGAGCATCGGTGAGGTTTTGCGGCACCCAGCGTGATACTATCCTCCTCACGCGAAGATGGCTGTGTAGAATCTCGTGAACGCTTCCCGATCCAATCTTCAATATGTGTTGAATCTCCTGATATGTAATTCGCCTATTGTCTTGGATTAAATTTTTCACTGCTAGCACGTTTTCTTCGGTAACAGCCGTCAAAGGGCGACCGCTTCTTTCGTCATCCCCCAAAGTTGGTCGACCGCGCTTGAATTCGTTATACCAACGATACACGGTTGCCTTGGAAGGGCCTTCATCCATGAATGCCATTTGAAGTCTATCGTACGATTCATCCGGTTTCAGGCGACACTTGAAATCGTATAAAATCATAGCTCTAAAATGTTCCCGGCGCAGATCCATATTTCAGTGAGACACAATACTTTGAATTAACTCGCAAAAAATGTGGAGGGAAATTTTGAAATTGGAACTTACTTATTTTTACTTATAAATAATCATATTTTCGAAAAACATTATAACTGGCCAGTCTCCCATATATAAAAACTTTTTTTCGCAATACTTTCTGAGGGGCCTGGTATTGATGAATTTTGTTATGTGTTTATTATTTGGGTGTTTATTTATAACTTTGTACTTTGTTGTTGAGTTTTGATTTGATAAAATACTTTTGATATTTGAGTTTGATATAATCAATGATCGGTGATGTTTCAGGGAATGTTAATTTAAACAGGTATAAGAATGACTTAGAAATTAAACCTATTTATAGATAGATAGATAGATAAAGTATATTTTATTGTTTGCACACTATAAAAATAGTATATTTGAAAGAAAGAAAAAAATTTTATTGCCACAACAAGACATGCGGTAGGTGTATAGTAAAAGCCCCAGTTACCGACAGTGACCCATTGTTCGACAAAAAAACCAACTTCAGAAAATAAAAGCAAAATTATAATTTGGTATATGGTTAAATATTATCTAATAAACATTGAACTGTTACATAGTGCACCACAAGTACGTAAAAAATCACCACGAAACCAAATATGTATTTAGATAAGACTTTTTAACAAAAAAATTAACCGACGAAAACAGAAACTGAAAAGCGAAAAATAAAATGAAGCTTTTAGTCTTAATTACTATTTTCCGAACTAAACTAATGTAAATAACTAATTATGAGTCGGCGCCAAACAAACAATAAAAAAAAAATATCCTATCCAAAAAAAGAATCATCAAAATCGGACCACTCTGTAAAAAGTTATACTTCGTCCGTCACACATAAAAAAAAAAGATACGCGTTGAATTGAGAAACTCTTCCTTTTTTTCCTCGGTTAAAAATATTTGTGATCGGACCTTAAGGTGTCGATAATTGGGGTAGTTACGTTACATAAAAAACAATTAAGTATCTTACATTTTAGGAAATCTTATAGTGATAGTTGTTGTCGGCGCGTCGCCGCTACAGGCGACACAGGAGGCGGTGCGGGGGCCGGAGGCCAGGGGCCCAACACGACCGGCCGCTTACGCGTCCCTCCATCTAACACTCAGCTGATCGTTGCGCTGGACTGCGGGCATTCCCTTTGTTTGTTTTCACGAAATGTTAATACGGCATTAAAAGCCTATAATATACAGTCCGCTTTTTCATTAATTTCAATAAGTCCTAGTGAGGCCTAAACAGTTGTTACATCATAATAAAAGTAACTTTGCATGTCGTAGATGCGGCAAAGGGGTTGACACTCGGCATGATGATATGTTGTAACGTGAGCCACAACAAATCGTGAGAAAGCATCCTGAGTGATGATTAATTAATTGACACCAATGTCAATTCTATTATATCACTAGCCTTTCAGTATTATTTATTCTTAAAATTATCACATATAAACATATAGTCACACACAACCAGACACACACCAAATCACATATAACCAGTCCATTACTTTCGTACTGCTAGGCACGGGCCTCAGCCCGGGCTCGGGCTAAGTTAATTAAGAACTACATAATAATTGACCCTTAGATCAAAGATTACGTACTAATAAGGTGAAACTAGGTAAAATATATTTATAAAATTAATCTAATTAGTGTAGGTTGTTAGAGTGTATTACGTCGAAACCAAAGCTATTTTAACGAAACAAATGTATCTGTAGGTCATAGATTAAATATTATAATATTGATTATGCTTCAATTCATGACAACATGCTTTCAGGCTTACTAGGTAAGCAGGGATGTAATTACTGTCAAAAATGTTTTTAAAAAGCGAATTTATTATTATCAATTAATTAAACAATTCACTACCTTAACTTACCTACTAACTAACCAGTTTGCCAGTTAGTAACCAGATAGTGGCTAACCCAGCTCAGTATGAGATGAAGAAAATTGTATTCGTTAAAAAGAAAACATAGTATATTAACATAACATACATTGTCATCATACATCGGCGGTTTGAGGAAACTTCTCAGCGTATGTGAAGTTTATGCTGAGGAACACGGTTTAAAGTATAATGAGAAAAAGAGTGAGTTTATGGTTCTGGTTGGAAAGAATAAGAGACCTAACAGTGTTCCACCTTTGACTCTGAATGGAGTTCAGCTGAACCGTGTTCCTCAGTTTAAGTATCTCGGGTACATTATTACTGAAACTTTACGCGATGACCCGGATATAGAGAGGGAAAGGAGGGCATTGTCGGTGCGTGGCAATATGTTGGCTCATCGATTCACTCGTTGTACGGTAGAAGTCAAGCTTACATTATTCAAGGCTTACTGTCAAAGTTTTTACACAAGTGGTCTATGGGTTAACTTCACGCAAAAATCCTACAATGCCCTCAGAGTTCAGTATAATAACATCTTCAGGGCTCTGTTGCGCCTCCCTCGGTATTGTAGTGCTTCAGGCATGTTTGCGGATGCACATGTGGATGATTTTCATGCCATCATACGCAAGAAAATTGCGTCTGTTGTGCAGAGGATGCGGGGGAGTAGCAATGGAATCCTGAAGATGATAGCGGGAAGGATGGACACCGCCGTCCTCAGTCGTTTCATCGATTTGCATGTGAGAGGTGCGAATCGATGACTCGACATTTATTAATATTTATTAATGTTTGTTATCTGTGTTTACTAACATAGTTGTTTAAGTTTTTCATTGTTACTAACAAAAATGATTAGGTATGGAATGTTGTTTTCTGAAAATAAAATATTTTATTTATTATTTATTTATTGTACGTGGGACACTCAGAAAGTTTTGCGAAACTAAAAAAAATTGTTCTATACGTACATATATTTTTATCAAATCTTTTCAAAGTACTTTCCACCAGCCTCTATACAAAGATTCATGCGCCTAAACCAGTTTTCAAAACACTTTTTCCAGTCCGCCGCAGACACCTCGTTTACAGCCTGCTCGAACGCAGCCAGCGCATCTTCCGGCGACGAAAATTGTATCCCTTTGAGCTGATTTTTTATTTTTGGGTATAAAAAGAAGTCACACGGTGCTAGATCAGGGCTGTAAGGAGGGTGACCCAGGAGTTTGACTGGCGTGCTGTCCAGGAAGTCCCTCGTTTTGAGTGCGGTGTGCGCAGGTGCATTGTCGTGGTGGAGCAGTAGCCCGCGGAGCCCTGTGTTTGGTCGCTTGTTGCTTATAACAGAGAAAACTTCTGGCAAACATTTGGTAGTATACCATTCGGCATTAATGCTTCTTTGATCCCGTAAGGGAATTGATACCAAGTGGCCAGTCAAATTAAAAAAGCTAGCGATCAAAATCTTACCCCCGCTTCTAGATCGCTTCACTTTGGTAGGCGTTGGCTCATTTTGAAACACCCAAACAGTCGACTGGCGCTTGGTTTCTGGGTCGTATTGATAAATCCAGGACTCATCACCTGTAACGATGTCGTAAACACGCCGAGACGAGCCTGCTTCAAATTTGTTAAGCATATCACGGCACCATTCCACCCGGGCCTGCTTCTGAGCATCGGTGAGGTTGTGCGGCACCCAGCGTGATACTATCCTCCTCACGCGAAGATGGCTGTGTAGAATCTCGTGAACGCTTCCCGATCCAATCTTCAATATGTGTTGAATCTCCTGATATGTAATTCGCCTATTGTCTTGGATTAAATTTTTCACTGCTAGCATGTTTTCTTCGGTAACAGCCGTCAAAGGGCGACCGCTTCTTTCGTCATCCCCCAAAGTTGGTCGACCGCGCTTGAATTCGTTATACCAACGATACACGGTTGCCTTGGAAGGGCCTTCATCCATGAATGCCATTTGAAGTCTATCGTACGATTCATCCGGTTTCAGGCGACACTTGAAATCGTATAAAATCATAGCTCTAAAATGTTCCCGGCGCAGATCCATATTTCAGTGAGACACAATACTTTGAATTAACTCGCAAAAAATGTGGAGGGAAATTTTGAAATTGGAACTTACTTATTTTTACTTATAAATAATCATATTTTCGAAAAACATTATAACTGGCCAGTCTCCCATATATAAAAACTTTTTTTCGCAATACTTTCTGAGGGGCCTGGTATGTATTACATACTAATGTAAATACATTAGTACATTTTGACGACGTCTGTGGTCTTGTCGGACTGCTAACCTGTGGCCTGATTCAAAAACGTTCGAAAAGTTTCCGTTTCCGAAGTGAAATTTGACCGGCAAATTAAACAAAACGGCCACTTCCTGCGACCATGAACACTGCAATACATCCGAAACGTCAGGAAAATTTTATTTTAATACGATACGTATACGTATACGTACACGATGTAATTTGGTTAAACTTGTTTTATTAAGAAACAAAACGATTTAATTGTTTTTTTTTTTTGGCTGCCTCGTTGGTCTAGTGGTCGCAAGCGCGACTGCTGATCGTGGGGTCCTGGGTTCGATTCCCGGGTCGGGCAAAGTGTTATTGGGTTTTTTTTTTAGGAAATTCTCAGTAGCAGCCCGGAGTCTGGATTTGTGCCCGGTTAATGGCAATAGGCTCGCCCCCTATTTATTTATTTTTATTTATTTATTTTATTTATTTATAATTAGGAAAACAGCTATATAAAAAATAATAAACAGCTAGCATAGGTTACATTAAGCCAATTACAGGTTTCCACGGATAGTAATAGGATAAATTAACACTGATTTTAACGATCACTAGCAAGCACAAAAACTACAATTGATTAGAGTTGAAAAATATTACATAAAATACTTGAATATTAATTATTCAGTCATTCTAAAAAAAATCTTATTACATGGGACTATAACATAACTGGCGAAATGTGGGTGTTCTATACACCTCTGCCTACCCCTTCGGGGAAATACAGGCGTGATGTTATGTTTCAAAACGATTTGAGAACTGAACGGATTCTTTGAGCTTTGTCAGGTCTTGGGACTAGATGGTGCTGTATAGTATAAAACAGGTGTAGACAGGTGTGGTTGTAGGTGTGTTAAACTAGACTGCCCACGGCTTCGCCCGCGTGAATGTCGTTTATTGCACATCCCTCGGGAACTGTTCATCTTTCCGAGACAAAAAGTATCCTATATGTAAATCCGGATTATGTTCTATCTGTGTGCCAAATTTCATTAAAATCCATTCAGTAGTTTTTGCGTGAAAGAGTAACAAACATCCATCCATCCATCCATACTTACAAACTTTCACATTTATAATATTATAATTAGGATTAGGGTTAGGATTAGGATAGGATAGGATAGGATGTGGTGCCGTGTAAAATATCCTCAATATTTATTTATTTTATTTATAGCAAAGTATTAAAAGCTAGCGGATTCCCGCGACCTTCACCAGGTCGTCGGTCCACCTTGTGGGGGGCCTACCCACGCTGCGCCTTCCAGTACGCGGTCGCCACTCCAGAACTTTACTGCCCCATCGGCCATCATTTCTGCGAGCAATGTGCCCCGCCCATTGCCACTTAAGCTTGGCAATTCTTCGGGCTATGTCGGTCACTTTCGTTCTCCCGCGAATCTCCTCTCGCTGGATGCGGAAGGCGCAGGACCGGTCGTTGTGGCGATACTTAGGGGAGGCCTATGTCCAGCAGTGGACGTCTTTCGGCTGAAATGATGATGATGATTAAAAGCTAGTCTTTATTAATTATGGCACTATAAATGCAGTATTAGACAAACCACTGATTCAATTAAATTACGCAAAAGATTTGCTCGTCCACTCAAAAATCAAAGTACAAACAAGCCTAAAGACTCAATCAAACTCCCAACAAACACAAAAGTACAGTCAGCGAATTATTAAAATACTTTTTGAACCCATTTTAATAGAAGCACCCGAACTAAGTTTTATCTCCGTAATCCGCACCACAAGGCAAGTTTCATGAGTAAACGAGTTAACTTAAACGATTTCCTTGCGGCTGGAAAAAAAGGGAAAAAGCTGTAGGAGTAACGGTATTCCCGAGATCTCGCCTATCTGGTGTAAAATAAATTTGTATACTTGTATCTTCGTGATGGTGATATTTTTTGATGACTGTACTTTGTCTCTATTTAATATCGTTTGTGGTACGAAGTCTGAACAAGTTTAGACTATAAGATTGTTGTAGAAACATGTTCAGAGTATGCTTCTTCGGGGCACGATTAAATTGTAATGGGTGTAGTTGAGTTCTAGCTGGATATTAAATGAGAATAATGTTGCGTACGTAAATGTGAGTTTGAAAAACTAAAACACCGACTGTTTAAAACATAGTGAAACTCGTGACACTTTGGAGGTCCAAAGAGCTACATAAAGTTGCTATTTGCCATATTTATATGACCGCTAGGAAAACTGTCAATAGCAAACATGTTTTGTAATACACTAGTAGTACAAAATGGTTTCAACATGGTTCAATACTAATTTCAAAGATGATATAATCAGTAGCTACTAATTGCCAAACTTAAGTGGCAGTGGGCGGGGCACATTGCTCGCAGAACGGATGGCCGATGGGGCAGTAAAGTTCTGGAGTGGCGACCGCATATTGGAAGGCGCAGCGTGGGTAGGCCCCCCACAAGGTGGACCGACGACCTAGTGAAGGTCGCGGGAATCCGCTGGATGCGGAAGGCACAGGACTGGTCGTTGTGGCGATGCTTGGGGGAGGCCTATGTCCAGCAGTGGACGTCTTTCGGCTGAAATGATGATGATGATGATGACTAATTTGGCATAAAATTATAAAGTCTTAGGTGTGTGTGCGTCAAATCGAGCGCAAAAATCTTTATCTTTTTTTTTTTTTAGAGCTCTTTATGAAAGGGCTCGTTCAGGGTAGTACTACAATTGTACCTATTTCTGCTGCCAAACAGTTTTACGTTGCTGGGCTCAAGCATGAAGGGTGCTGCTGAAATTACAATCACATGAGACTTTCCATCTTTATGTCTCAGTTTGGCGAACGTGATTTCCAGTACCATTAAGACAACAGCCTAGATGGTATTGCAGTTGTTATGGGTAATCGCTAAATATTAGGTGGGCCTTTAGCTCGTTTCCTGGCCACTGATAATTATGGCGTTTAGTTTTAATGTTGCATATCAATGTCAGCGTTAGTGAAATACAAATGTCAAATACAATGTTTGTAAACATCTTGAGGAAACCTGCACATCTGAGAGTGCTCCATACAGGGGTCGTACTCCCGACTGGTTCGAGTTCCGAACCTAATCGAGCTTATGTCAATTCCTTAGAGGTTTTACTGTCAGTTTCTCTAGGAAATTACACTAGCTCGATTTGGATCAGAACCCGAACCGGTCGGGAGTAAGCCCCCAGTTCTCGATCGTGTGTGTAGTCCGAAAACCCGCATTAGGTCAACCTTCTCATTCTGAGAAGAAGCTCGTGCTCAGTAGTTGGACAGTAATGGATTGAGTATATTTTAAGTAATAATTTCTTAGGATTTCGCGATCAATACACATTATAATAAAACAAAGTTTAACCGGATTAAATCGCGTATATTATTTAAATTGGTTTTCCTGACGTTTCGAAAGCTTTGCAGCATGTCGTGGTCGCAGGTAGACTAGGACTTTGTTGTTTTTTGTTTGTGTTGCTACCACCTGTTTGGAACCCAGTCTTAAAAATAATCAAGTCCCAACACCCAATCAAACAACACGCAACACTGTAAAAGATAATGATATTGTGAGTGATTACTGCGTGCATCGAAACGATTTTAATTAATAATATTGTACGGTAGATTAAAATATTTC
Source organism: Asteroscopus sphinx (assembly GCA_949699075.1). Taxonomy (NCBI): domain Eukaryota; kingdom Metazoa; phylum Arthropoda; class Insecta; order Lepidoptera; family Noctuidae; genus Asteroscopus; species Asteroscopus sphinx. The sequence goes on from OX453017.1 coordinate 10,813,624, forward strand.
TTTAGAAATATCGGTAAAGACGCTTGTTATCTTAGTCTACCTGCGACCACGAAATGCTGCAAAGCTTTCGAAACGTCAGGAAAACCAATTTAAATAATATTCGCGATTTAATCCGGTTAAACTTTGTTTTATTATATTTTAAGTTTTATACTATCAAAATACCTACTTTAAAAGATAAATCATCATTATCATCATTTCAGCCGAAAGACGTCCACTGCTGGACAAAGGCCTTCCTCTGGGGGGGATATGCCATAATCGCCACGCTTGGCAGGCGGGTTGGCGATCGCAGTTGGTTGTTTAAATAGGTATTCAGAGAACGCTGCTGCCCATCCTCTGGTATATCTATCCTTTAGTAGCCTTTTACGACACCCATGAGAAGAGAGAGGGTGGTGCAATTCTTTACGTCCGGCACACACGGAACGATAAATGCCATCATTTAAATAAAACTAAATATTAGCATTACCTCGAGTTTTGCTGACAAAGCTAACTGAAAAGCCACGTCAACATTTAACCATGAACGTGCTCCCACATTATTACAGTTTAAGCAACATTGATTAAATAATAAGACATAATTTAAGAAACGTGCTCATCCCAAATTTTAGGGTGAGAACAACAATATTAAATCTCATTAAATGACGTCCTTAAAATATTGTAGTCAAGCCATTGTCGAGTGTCTGCCTCTAATTGCAGACATTCGTTAATTAGTGTCTGGGATGAAAGTGTGAGTGATCACAGAGTGTCCTGACACTCGAGTGTGACACCCTCAGTTGCGAAGAGAACTTAGTAGGTGTCTCCGTTCTATGCTCTTTGTTGATTATTTATCTTGATTTCTTGAGTCGAGTATGTTTTAATTTGTACGAACCAGCTTCGCAAAGCTTTCAAAAACTCTTAAATCTTTGTAGGGCGTGTGGTGGTGTTTTTAACTATACAATATGTAACAAAAACATTGTTGTTCCTGTGAGCTACGTTATCGGAATCAATATTCATGCGTAAGGACACAACTCATTTGGAAAAACTCTTTAATAAAAATAATAAAATTAAATCATTATTGTGAATTGAAAGTGATTTAATCACTCAAAACTCACTCACTCGGTGATTATATCAATAAAAATAATTTAATTTAATTCTACATCATTATTAATTGTAAATTGAAAGTGTTATAATCACTGTTAATAATGATTTAATATTTATTTTTATTATTTTTATTGAAGAGTTTTTCCAAATGAGTTGTGTACTTTGGTCTGTGGTCCTTACGTATGAATATGGATTCTGATAACGTAGCTCACAGGAATAACAGGGTTTTTGTTACATGTTGTATGCTGGTATAATAATTATTAAAGAACAGTCACTTATTTATTTTATTATTTTTTAGTTGTAGAAGAGCTCTTTGTGATAGACCACGTCCGGGGATGTATTGTCGACCTCACATCAGAGGTCAGTTTGACTTTGCCAGCGTCTTTATTTCGTAAGCAGTAAGGGCAGTTTTCATAATCAAAGTGTTACCACTGATGTGAAGTTGATTGTAAAATCACCGTACCTGTACCCTTCAGACCGAAACACAGCAATGCAAGCATCACTATTTGGCGGAGAAGTAGGTACGGTGGTAATACTTCCCCGGACGAGCTCTACTTCTACTAAAAAAAATAAAGATATCGTCATAAAACAAGGCTGTTTAAATTGTCTCAATTTTTAAATCAATGAAATTCCTTTTATAGTTATTAAAACTTTTGTAGTTACCGTAACTCATTACGGTTCGTTAAAAGTCCAACTCACAAGTTTTTCCATCGTTGCGTATAATAGTGTTGTACGTACCTGAAACAAATAATTGAAACATTATTAGTTTTTCTCATTTAAAATTCTTACTTTATCTTTTCTCAATGTTTATGCATAGTATCAGAAGCATAATCAGCCTACTTTTAGGCACGGACCTCATCTGATAATGAGAAGGGTTTAGGTCTGAGTCCACTACGCTTGACTGGTACGAGATGGTGGACCATACACACCATCGAAAAATAAAAAAACCTTTTGCTGGAGTTCAGTAGTGTCAGACGTAAGATATTTCGAACTAAAGTATAGTCAAAATTAAATCTTGTCGTGGTTAAGTCGGTAGTAAGTGAAGTCAGTTTGGTAGTCTTTTCCTCCATGTAGCATAGCGATTGGACACATTGTATAAAGGGCCTTGTGGCTAAGTATAACCACGTGGAGTTTCAGCCTTTGGATGGGTGACCGTTTCGTTGCACATCGAGACCCGTCTATGCCTTGGAGAGTACATTAAGCTGTCGGTCGCGGTTACCATACGAAGATCTATGCAGTCGGCAGTCACTACAGGTAGTCAGAAGCCCGAAAGTCTAACAACTGCTCTAACCTTAGGATGTCATTATTACCCAGTAACTGGGTTGCGGGGGTCTGATGGCAGTCGATCCTTGTAAAATACTGTTGATCAGCAGCATCTGGTTAGACTGGAAGCGACCCCAACATAATTGGGGAAAGGCTCGGATAAAGAAGATTAATCTTATACTATAATATAATAAAGCTAAAGAGTTTTTTTGTTTGTTTGTTTAAACGCGTTAATATCTAGAACTACCAGTCGGATTTTAAAAATTATTTTTAATAATTTGTGTATGGTAGCCAGATTCATGAGGAATGGTGTAGGCTAGTTAACATCACGCTACAACCATTAGGAGCCGAGCAAAAAGAAAAAAAGTCAAAAAGAACGCTTAGCGAAAACGAAGTTATAGCGCGGGCGGATGATGCGACGCACCGCGGGTGAAACCGCGTGGCACAGCTATGTGTTTATAAAACATTTATACGTCGTTTATGGTGCTTGTACACGGCGCAGGCAGAGAATATCTGGGGTGCTGGCCAGAAAACCTCCACGTGTGCCTGACGGCTGCTTGTCCTTCTGGACACGTTTGGAGGGAACGTCAGTTGTTTGGCCGGTGCATACTGGGCACGGGCAATAAAATCCTTTGGAGGGATTAACCTTCGGGGGATTTTATTGCCTGTGGCGACTATTCTGGCGTGGGAGGGGCCCGTTCTGGGCCAGTTGGGAGTTGCTCCACGTGTCCCTCTGTTGCCAACAGAGGGCATAGTGGAGGAGCTGGGGCGGGCCCGGTGTGCACTCACCCTGCCACTGGGCAGGCAGCGGGGGGACTGTCCTTCCCTGCCCCCGTCGATCTCGTAACCCCAGGAGTGCCCGCTGAGAAGTGTTCTCGCGCCTCTTGGGACCGAGGGTCTTGGCTTCACCGCCTGGACCACGAGGAAGAAAACCTCTATAAAAAAATACGGGAGGTAGGGCCTGCGAGCAGCAAACTCGGGGTAGTCTGCTGGCCGACCAGCAGCTGGCGTAGCTGGCACAGCCGGCGTAGTTGGCGTAGCTGGTAAAGGCCCATGAGGTGATGTGGCGTTCAGTGCTCCGTGTGCGCCACTGAGGAGGGTGCGGCCGACGTTAGGCCGCACGGGGAGAAGGGGCTCGCCTGCTTGTGGCGGGCCAGTACCTGTCGGGGGTGGTTGTGTGAATACTCACGGGTTCCCACGCCCCCGGCTAAGGTAGTTGAAGGAACACCGTGGTGGTTTTAGTCGGTAAGAGTCCGACACTGGCTCCACCTACCCCGGGCGGAGTGCGTCCATGAGGATTTCCCCACGGCAAAAAAAAAAAAATACAGAACGGCACGCGCCCGCAGTTTGACGGCACTTGGACTGCAATCTTGCAATGGAAATCAATCTCCAGTCGCTATACAAGCACGCCATCTCTGAAAAGCGCTTGGAACCCAGTCGGCACTACGAACGGCGAGCATCCCTAACATACACATGTGTGTGCGTTCGTATACAGACATAGTCTTTTGTATGTAGGTGGTGCTAGCATTAATATTGTATTGAGTGTCCGAGGTATGATGCAGGTAAGATGTGCATGTTGAGGTACTTGCGCGGGTTACATGCATCGTGTAAACGACCGTGTTAATAAATGCGCGGGTCCAGTGCCTTACGCCTGCCGCATATGTGCACTCGCATTGGTCATCACGCGCCGTGTGAAAGCTTTTAAAACCTATAGCATAGTACAGACTCACGTGTCGACGCAGGCACGTCCATCAGTGTGAACTCGCGTGACATGCGAGTGGCCCTAGATAGCTGAGATACGGTTTACGTGTAGCAGTGGCGCGAGTGTATGTAAACGAAGTGATGTTTGTTATTGCAGCCGCCAGGCAGCGCTCCTGTCGTCCACATAGCCAATAGGCAGCGTTTCTCTGCCACTCGCACGTGGTACGTGATGACCACTGCGAGTGTGGGCATGTGCGGCACGCCTAATGAACGTACCGCACTAGCCCGTGCATATAGCCCGCTTCAGTTACATGCATCGTGTACACACGGCTACACATCAAGCTGACCTCGGATTGTTTAGGCTTTCAGTACAATGTGAGATCAGCTTATACTGGAAATGTACAGCTTGATGTGTAGCCGTGCGTACAAGCACCATTAAACCACGCTCAAGTCCCATCCAGCATCCGTACCTCCACCTCAATTGTCGGCGAGCAAACATGTTTGTTTCCACAAATGCTCTTTGATATAATCTTAATGTCGGTCGCTTTACCTGTCCCGTCAGCGAGTAAACTTGGCCGACAGTTGTGGCAGTTCCACATCGGGAACTTGGCGAAAACTTTAATTTGCTGTTAGTTTATCACGCGTTTAACATTCGCCGAATTTAGTGTACTTGACGATGTTTACGTGTATGTTGTGTTGTGTCTTGTTCTGAGTAGCTTAAGTATGGGTTTGTCAGTTTTCTAGTTGAGTTCTGTTTGGATACGAAAAATTAGCTATCAATACTTTGTACTGGTAACTGGTCGGGCACACCCGATGGAATAACGTGAATAAAACCGTTTATATTAATAATTATCAATACTTTGTACCCTTTTTGGCCTTGTGCTGGTTTAATCTGAAATAATCTGCTATGATTTTGTTTATTGTTCATCATCATCATCATTTCAGCCGAAAGACGTTCACTACTCCCTCCTTAGGCCTCCCTCAAGCATTGCCACGATTGGTCGTGTGCTTTTGGCATCCAGCGGATTTCCACAACCTTCACCAAGTCTTCGGTCCACCTTGTGAGTGTGACGGACCTACCCAGGCTGCGACTTTCAATACGCAGTCACCACTCCAGAACTTTACGGCCTCATTGGCTATACGTTATGTGAGCAATGTGCCCCGCCCACTGCCACTTAAGTTTGGCAATTCTAATTAGGTAGGTAATTACTATCATTACCATATCTAATTACTTTTCAGTTATTATGAGAGGAGCAATGGCAAGCGTCAACATTAGTTGAAATTGGTTTATCACATTGTTGGAATCGCCAAATATTTCCGCATCAAATGGGCTAGGTTCCATATCTTGAAGATTTCAATAATGTCATAAGTACCTAACTCCCCCGCCCCCCCGCCAGGTGGACCGACGACCTGAAAAACGTGGCTGGGGGGGACTGGATGCGGAAGGCAGAGGACCGAGTGTTGTGGCGCAACTTGGGAGGGGCCTATGTCCAGCAGTGGACTGCGATAGGCTGAGTTGATATAAGTACCTAACTCAATTTTACACAATTTGTCGCTTATCATTTCTACCATTGACAGTTAATATATGAATCATTCTCATAGCACCTGAAGTAAACACATTCTTAACGTAACAGGTGGCAGATAGTGCCATTCACAAGATACCCACAGAAGCAGTTATCTTTAACAAATTCCACAGTCCACACTCCCATAATATTCCCCATAAAATCACCGTTGACAGCAAGATATATTGCTGTGCCTTAACGAGAAAGGCAAGCAAAATATTTCCATTTTCACTTTACTATACAATTACGAGACTAATGGGACGTATAAGGAGTACCCTAACAAATGCTCTTCGTATTTTGAATTAGAACTAATAAATTATCAGCCCAGTATCGGGTTTCGCTGCCAGTTCGTTATTTCACTGACCCCTAACAATACGTCTTGACTAGTTGTGAGGGAACCCTCACTATTTGTTCTCACAATTTGCTACGGGTCTGCTGTCTAAATTTTTGATCGCGGCTAGGGTGTGTGTTTTATTAGTTTTTGTTCCAATAAAGCAGGAGTAAATTAGGTGTATATAACGCTAAATAATTGATAGTGCTGACAGTGAAACACGTAATTGAATACCGAGGTATAGGAAAATGGTAATGTAAAATATCAACATGATCACGATATGGTGTTATTTATTTGAGGAAAGAGGTAGGGGTCTTGAACGCCCCTTAGCCACTGTGACCTGATAAGATCTATTGTGACGCCTCTTGCAGCATTACAGCACATCCCCAAGCTGCAAGTCAATCATAAAGTCGACTATGACCTTGGGGAAGGAGGACTTGATCTCCTGCGTTGAGATGACGTGGCCTCCAAGATGCTGGCTTCTGATGTGGTGCACTGCATCACATTCGCATAGGATATGGATGGGCGTCTCATTATTTTCGCGACAAAACCTGCAAACTGTGGTATCACTGAGGCCCATCCTGTGAAAGTGTTTGTTCAGCTTGCAGTGCCCAGTAAGGGTTCTTGTCAGGATTCTTATCTGATTCTTGTTCAACGAAAGCGCTTCTTTCGTAAACCTTTTTTTGAAGCCCACAAGTAGCGCTTTCGAGTGTACTTGGCCTGGGGATTTTTCCCAAAGGCTAATACTTTGGTCAGTTCCCCAGTTTTTAAGGTAGGTTGTAGTGGTGCATTTAGGAATGCCACAGATTGGCTCCGGGCCCACAGTGGGGCTTTCAGCACCAGCTCTAGCCAGTTCATCAGCGGTTTCGTTGCCCCTAATGCCACCACGACATGGTGGCTCATTGCGGTCCCACTTCTGGGCACGGGCCTGAATGATTCAGGCCTTAATGCAACACGCTAGCTTACTGCGGGTCGGCAGACTACACACACCATCGAGAACTGTATGGAGCTCTCTCAGTCTGCATACAATTTTTTATAAATTCGTTCCCTATTGAAACTGTTATCCATGCTTCATCATAATCATAACTATTATAAAATTGTAAACGTCTGTTTGTTTGTTTGTTTGTTCCAGCATCACGCTAAAACTACTGAACCAATTTTGATGTTTTTTTTTTTGTTTGAAAGCTGATGAACTGACTTAAAAACTGAAATGGGTTTTGAGAAAGAAAGAAAGAGAGAAAAAAAGAAAAAAATTAATTCGTGGGTTGCGTCCTCACCCGACAGATCGAAGCTTCTATGCATTTGCACGAGCGGATAGTAACGTACAATGGAGTGGAGTGGAGTGGACAGGGGATGGGACTGGGGACGGGACAGGGGACGGGACTGGGGACGGGACAGGGGACGGGAAGGGGGACGGGAAAGGGGACGGGAAAGGGGACGGGAAAGGGGACGGGAAAGGGCACGGGACAGGGGACGGAACATGGGACGGGAAATGGGACGGGACATGAGACGGGACATGGGACAGGACAGTGGGGCGGGACATGGGACGAGACATAGGACGGGGCATAGGATGGGACATGGGACAGGATATGGGACATGGGACGGGACGATAGTGAAATAGTGATATAGTGAGATAGTGAGACCGTGGGACAGTGGGACAGGACATGGGACATGGGACGGGACGATAGTGATATAGTGAGACAGTGGGACAGTGGGACAGAGGGACAGTGGGACAGTGGGTCAGTGGGTCAGTGGGACAGTGGGACAGTGTGACAGTGGGACAGTGGGACAGTGGGACAGTGGGACAGTGGGACAGTGGGACAGTGGGACAGTGGACTGGACTGGACTGGACTGGACTGGACTGGACTGGACTGGACTGGACTGGACTGGACTGGACTGGACTGGACTGGACTGGACTGGACTGGGTAAAAGCTAGTTATTGTATAAAATTATAAAACCTCGCATTAAGGGGAATGTAGCAGCCAAGTGGCGCCCCCATCAGTAAAAAAATTACTACTCGCTGAATAGGTACATCATATACCGGAAATACGTTTTTAACGAAAGAAGTACATGTACTGTAGTTTAATCAGAAACTATTAACTCTGTAATTTATACTTCGCTGCGAAAAACGGCTACTTTTGGCATTTTTTCCATCTACAACTATATTTTACTGAGTAAATAGTTTCTGATTAAACTACAGTGCCTGTACTTCAATTGTTAAAAAAGAATTTTCGATAAATGATGTATTCAGCGAGTAATATTTTTTTTACTAATGGGGGCGCATTCCCCTTAAGGAAACAAAAACCAATGGCTTATGACAAAATATCAATATAACTATACCCAAGTATAGGTGTGCAAATATAGGCATCCTAATTACAATATAATTATCTTTAATCTTCATGAATAAGTTTCTGCCAGACAGCTAAATTGGATATGTCATCTATTCCCGTACTAGACGGCTTCGAGATGAAGATTTGACACGAAATCTTAGTAGGGGATCTAAACATCTTGAAATCAGACATCCGCAACAGCACCGACTTTACCACTTACAAATTAGAGTTCAAATTAGCGTGACACGCACGACGAAGAGATATGAAACATAACAAGCGATTAAGGACCTTAAGTCATGTGCGATATAGTTGTTATTGCAATGTAATTAGACATTATCTGGGAAGGTGGGCAGTAAACGCATATTTCACTTGGTCCCTTGTTTACTGTTACTACCGAAACAATGGCCACTGTAATAATAATTACTCCATACAGATATGAAATGGGGTCTCGGTAGGAGAGTGGGTCTTAGTAGGAAAATGGCGAAAATGCCTAGTAACTTGCTTAGTAATTGGATTACTAGGACGGGATCTGCTTGATTTTGTGTGAGAGGACGTGATATAAACTAGTGCGAGGCCATAACGAACGGAACTTTATGCTTGGGGCGAGTGATTTGATAGTTCTGTTTTGCATGTCTCCAGCGAAGGGTAAGCAACCTTACCGTTCGATTTCCATCGAGGTGAATTGACTTGGTACATTGAATTTATCCTTTCAGTACGTATTGTCATCTTTCTAAGTTTTCCGATTAATGTTATAATTCCACAGGAAACTTGAAAAAGTTATAAAATAAACTAAAATTCAATTAAATATTTCGCAAACCCTGTTTTCAGTTTCAAAACCTTGAAATAATAAAGTCAGCTCAAGCCAAAGTTCTCGTTTTACTTCTTAAAAAGAAAATACAAACTCCATCGACCTTCTACGCAAAACTTTATTAATATTACATAGCGACAAAGTAAGTAAGACACTAACAAACTGCTACACTAAATATTCACTAACCTAAACTAAATATGTCATACGCCTAAACTGGGATGGCTGGCACCTTTATTATAATGTAACAAGTAACAAGATTCTATTGGAAATAACGTTGTCCGTCACCGCGTCGTATTCATTATGCGTGCCGCTAAGGAGTGGAATTTGTCCTTTTTTTGGGGTCCTGGGTTCGATTCCCGGGTCGGGCAAAGTGTTACTGGGTTTTTCCTTTAGGAAATTCTCAGTAGCAGCCCGGAGTATGGATTTGTGCTCGGTTAATGGCAATAGGCTCGCCCCCTATTACATGGGACTATAACATATCTGGCGAAATGTGGGTGTACTATACACCACTGCCTACCCCTTCGGGAAAATACAGGCGTGATGTTATGTTATGTTATAAACTATAAAAGTATATCGGGTGGTCTTCAAATTTCGAGTGAATAGGTTTTGCTGGACAAGCATGTATGATCGTCGACCACACGGTGAAATGGCGGTCAAACGCAAGGCCAATAAATAAATAATAAACGGTAAACGAATGCTGTATTCTATGAATGTACAGTCTAAAAAGCTATTAGTATCCAGGTTCGCCAGATATAGATGAAGATTTCTCAGGAAATTATTATAAAACGGTTTGATTAGGGTTTTGTATAAATACAGTTTAACTTTGACCGTTACTAAAATGATATTTCACAAGAAAACATCCTTAATCCATTTGTGTCCTGTGGGTTCGATTCCCACAGAACACAAATATTTATGTGATGAACATAAGTGTTTGTGTTGGGCTGGGTGTTTCTTATATATTATAAGTATACATTTACAACAAAAAAGTATAAAAATATTATATCCATTGTCTAACACCCTTAGTACAAGCTCTGCTTAGTTTGACTAGATAGTGCTCTGTGAAAATGTCCCAAAATATTTAATTATTTATGACCTTCTGAGAAAACTTCATTTATATCTGGCGACCCTGAATACTAATTGCTTTGCTAGACTGTAACTGGTATATTTTTTTATTTTTTTATGGTATAGGATAAATAAATAAATATAAATAAATAAATATCTTTAGGACATTTTTACACAGCACCATCTAGTCCCAAGCTAAGCAGAGCTTGTGCTATGGGTACTAGACAATGGATATAATAATGGATGGCGAAACGAGCCAAAGGCCCACCTGATGTAACGCGGGTACCTTTGCCCATAACAACTTCAATACCACCTAGGCTGTTACCTTAATGGTACCGCAAGTCGGTTCGCCAAACTGAGACATGAAGATGGAAAGTCTCGTGTGATTGTAATTTCACCGGCACCCGTACCCTTCAGACCGAAACACAGCAATGCAAGCATCACTATTTGGTGGAGATGTAGGTACGATGGTAGTACTTCCCCGGATGAGCTCTTTCACAAAGGAGCTCTAATACTACTACAAAAAAAAAACTGCGACACTAAATATTCACTGGCCTAAACTAAATTGTCATACGCCTAAACTGGTATTATAACTGGCACATTTATTATAATGTAACAAGTAACAAGATTCCATTGGAAATAACGTTGTCCGTCGTATTCAAGACGGAACAACGGGAGAGTTAGCGCCAACAAATGCTGTATTCTACGAATGTACCTATTTGTTTTCGAATCACGTCCGCTGGGGGCGCCTTGGGCGGTAAACAGGGTGCGCGGGGGGCGGAGGGGAGGTCTAACGGGCGAAAAATTGCGTACCTATCCTTACCGAATTAGTACAGCAGTGTAAATGAGCCTGGGATCTCAGCTGAGATTGCACCACTCTAGCGAATTTCTTCGTACGTTGCGGTAACGCCTCTAATTGGATTGAGATGCTGTGGAAAGAATTGTTTTGATGTAATTTAATTAATGAAATGTTGGATCGATGAGGATAATATACACGGTGAATTTTCGTTGGTTTTGGAAACGAAAAGGGGTTATTGTACCCATCATAATGAACAACTTTTACTATGGGACCAATACTGAAATCGCGAAAAAAAATCAGCTGACCACTACATTCGTGTTCACATAAATCGACGAAATATAGGGAACAGCCGATTTTCGTGATTTCAGGGTTGGTTCCATAGTAAAAGTTGCTCATAATGATGAGTACCTTTTCGTTTCCAAAACCAACGAAAATTCACCGTGTATATGTTGCGCCTCGAGAAAGCCACAGCAATTATGTAGCTTCAGTGAATTGTTCTAATTTGACATTGGAGATGGAGTAATGTATAATGGAAACTTGGATTACAATAAGGTTCATATTACCTAAAGGTTTGTGATTTTCTGACTGTGGAAAAACAATGTATTATTTTCCTCCAACACAAAGAGAGGATCCGCCAACGGTCCTACGGTTAATGTCTGGCGTTAGCTTCGCGACACATCTTGCTTGCGCGATTTAGGATTCGGTAACGTCATCCCATTCATATTGCCGATGTTTAGTATGTCAGAAGTAGTTTGCATGTAGCGCGATAGATGTCGCTACAATACTTTCGTAGATTTACTGAAAATCATAGAGATTTGGAACTAAATCTATGACCTATTAATATCTAATAAGTTGGCTTGCCTTTGAAATATGTTATGAATAATAAGTTAAACAATATGTGAAAGCGCTCAAAAAATAATTAGGTATAACCAAAATTCCAAAATAAACAAACAAAAGATACTCAAAAGTATTTCATAATAATATATTCATGAACAAAAATGTACTCACATACTTTGTTAGGTGGTTATCCGCGGAATGCACACTTGCGCGTTAATTGCCGAGTAATTTTATGCCCGCGTTGAGCACGAAAAACAAAGAGGCGTACCCGAAATGTTAAAGTTTCGCTTTAAGAACCGCTGGTTCTAGGGCTGCCAAATACTTTAAAATAAACTCGCTTTTGTTTTTATTCTTGTTCTAGAAAACGGTTTTATAAATTGGACATACGACGTCTGTGGTCTAGTGGTTTGAGTGTCGGACTGCTGATTTCGACGTCGTGGGTTTGATTCCCACAGAACACAAACATTTGTGTTAAATACATAAGAAACACCCAGACCGGGTGTTTCTGATGGACTTAAGTACCTATTTACAAAAAAATAAGTATATAAGTATTATAATAAAACAAGTTTAACCGGATTAAACGCGAAAACCTAATAAATTATTATATAAGTATTATATTCATTGTCTAGTACCCATATTACATGCTCTGCTTAGTTTGGGACTATATGGTGCTGTGTAAACTGTCCCAAAAATATTAATTTTATTTATTTATACCTCCGGTCACTGCAAGCCTGATCAATTTGATCTGTTGTCAGTTCTAATGTCAACTCCTTTGATAGGTCGGCAAAAACACTAACAGCCTATCACAACGCTTGACATGGGACTTGACAGCTGATTAGTTAATTTTTGCGTTGATCAGCTTCTCTGAAACTGGGGGTAACACATTTAAACGTCTAGCCACCTTATTACAAAATCGGGTTTAGCAATGTTATAGATTTAGCCTAAGCCAGCTTAAACAAATTTTTTATGTATATGGAGTTTGATGTTAGACCCGGTTTAAATAAGTATCTAAGCATGGTCAAAACTTTTGTAAGAGTAAATGAATGTTCTACTTAAACCATGGTTTAATTCCAGAAAAATTCAGGAAAAAAAGTGTCTCGTGCGGAACGTGCAATGAATTAGTCACGAGTTAGCGAAGAAGGAAGAAAATTTTGGATTCAACAAAGACGTAGTTTTTTACGAAAAATTAAACGTGACTTCTTCCATTTCAAAATTTGGATGCCTTACAAAAATATGAAACAATAGGAAATTTTCTCTTTGTAAAAGTTTCAACCCTAGCCACGGGTAGGCAACAGCGGCCATGTTTGATTTGCGAAGAACAAAGGCACAATGGTTGCCTGGACACAGTCATATGCGACTTTAGCTGTTTTCTATGAAAATATTGCTGGAAGAAATATGTAGAGGGATTTAGACCGAATAATGTCGGTGTAGATTAGTCTAGATTATCATTAGGTACACTACAAAAAACACTGTTTTAATGATAAATTATTTACACATTTTTCATTACTGTGGCGTATCACACGTCCGTACTTAGTTAGGTACATACGGTTACATACTATCAAGCTGAAGATTTTCAGTATTTTAGCTGACTTCTTATTACACGAAAAGCGTATACAAGGAGAGATCAGCTTATAATGGATATTTACAGCTTGATATGTGGTCGTGTGTACTTGGTATTTTTTATAACAAAGATATTTTTTTTACTATTAACATAAATGGTTTTCATCAGTTTATGAGTAAGTCCACCAGATTTTGTCCGCTAACTTGCACCAGGCCAGCGTGAAAGACTAAAGCCTAAAACGTACTTATTCTGAACAGAGGATCGCGCCTTGCAATAGGACAGTAAAAAGCTGATGATGCTATGCTTATAAACCACATTTTAGACCATCTCCACCAAAATAATTGTCAATGTGAGTATTTACTTCTATAAACAAACAGAATTCGTCCATTCCTTTTATTTGGTTCCAAATTCTATTACAATATTCTATTTGTGGGCAACAATGGCAGCCATGTTTGATTTGCGAAGAACAAAGCACACAATGGAAGCGGAAGCTAGCCAGTCGTGACTTAGCTGTTCAAGGAAATGCATGTGTGGCGACTGTTTCGTGAGGACTGCCGAAAAACGTTACAATATTTCGTATTGGACTCTTGGTTAATGAAAAAAAATACAACTTGTGTGGTACATGTATTTTTGTGGACAGAATGGAAAATGAACACAAAATTATGGAGAAAATATGATTATGAACTATGGTGGTGAATAGGGGCAAAAGCGGGCAAGGATTTTAGCATTGAAGTAAGATATTTATTGCCCACAAATACGTCAAACATTTTCTGCTATAATTTGGTAAACATTCTAAAGTCTTTGTGGGCAACAAACTATCTTATTTCAATGTTAGAATCCTTGCCCAGTTTTGTTCCTATTCACACCTGATTCCTATATACCCCGTTTTACTCGGTACTTATAAGAATTAAATGAGCATCAATGTTGACGGAACGTGATTTCAAGTCTGAATCCTACTATCCTCCTCCTACTATTATTCTAATATTATAAATGTCAATGTTTATGGAGATCAGCCCCCCTAGCCCAGTTGACAATCTACACAATCTACAATCGTCAACGCTAATAGAAAGCAGTCAAAATGTATGGGAATGACATATCTGAACGAATGATTTTTTCGTTGAGATAATAATATGTCATTCCCATACATTTTGATCGTTTTCTATTAGCGTTGACGATTGACGATTGTGTAGATTGTCAACTGGGCTAGGGGGGCTGATCTCCATAAACATTGACATTTATAATATTAGAATAATAGTAGGAGGAGGATAGTAGGATTCAGACTTGAAATCACGTTCCGTCAACATTGATGCTCATTTAATTCTTATAAGTACCGAGTAAAACGGGGTATATAGGAATCAGGTGTGAATAGGAACAAAACTGGGCAAGGATTCTAACATTGAAATAAGATAGTTTGTTGCCCACAAAGACTTTAGAATGTTTACCAAATTATAGCAGAAAATGTTTGACGTATTTGTGGGCAATAAATATCTTACTTCAATGCTAAAATCCTTGCCCGCTTTTGCCCCTATTCACCACCATAGTTCATAATCATATTTTCTCCATAATTTTGTGTTCATTTTCCATTCTGTCCACAAAAATACATGTACCACACAAGTTGTATTTTTTTTCATTAACCAAGAGTCCAATACGAAATATTGTAACGTTTTTCGGCAGTCCTCACGAAACAGTCGCCACACATGCATTTCCTTGAACAGCTAAGTCACGACTGGCTAGCTTCCGCTTCCATTGTGTGCTTTGTTCTTCGCAAATCAAACATGGCTGCCATTGTTGCCCACAAATAGAATATTGTAATAGAATTTGGAACCAAATAAAAGGAATGGACGAATTCTGTTTGTTTATAGAAGTAAATACTCACATTGACAATTATTTTGGTGGAGATGGTCTAAAATGTGGTTTATAAGCATAGCATCATCAGCTTTTTACTGTCCTATTGCAAGGCGCGATCCTCTGTTCAGAATAAGTACGTTTTAGGCTTTAGTCTTTCACGCTGGCCTGGTGCAAGTTAGCGGACAAAATCTGGTGGACTTACTCATAAACTGATGAAAACCATTTATGTTAATAGTAAAAAAAATATCTTTGTTATAAAAAATACCAAGTACACACGACCACATATCAAGCTGTAAATATCCATTATAAGCTGATCTCTCCTTGTATACGCTTTTCGTGTAATAAGAAGTCAGCTAAAATACTGAAAATCTTCAGCTTGATAGTATGTAACCGTATGTACCTAACTAAGTACGGACGTGTGATACGCCACAGTAATGAAAAATGTGTAAATAATTTATCATTAAAACAGTGTTTTTTGTAGTGTACCTAATGATAATCTAGACTAATCTACACCGACATTATTCGGTCTAAATCCCTCTACATATTTCTTCCAGCAATATTTTCATAGAAAACAGCTAAAGTCGCATATGACTGTGTCCAGGCAACCATTGTGCCTTTGTTCTTCGCAAATCAAACATGGCCGCTGTTGCCTACCCGTGGCTAGGGTTGAAACTTTTACAAAGAGAAAATTTCCTATTGTTTCATATTTTTGTAAGGCATCCAAATTTTGAAATGGAAGAAGTCACGTTTAATTTTTCGTAAAAAACTACGTCTTTGTTGAATCCAAAATTTTCTTCCTTCTTCGCTAACTCGTGACTAATTCATTGCACGTTCCGCACGAGACACTTTTTTTCCTGAATTTTTCTGGAATTAAACCATGGTTTAAGTAGAACATTCATTTACTCTTACAAAAGTTTTGACCATGCTTAGATACTTATTTAAACCGGGTCTAACATCAAACTCCATATACATAAAAAATTTGTTTAAGCTGGCTTAGGCTAAATCTATAACATTGCTAAACCCGATTTTGTAATAAGGTGGCTAGACGTTTAAATGTGTTACCCCCAGTTTCAGAGAAGCTGATCAACGCAAAAATTAACTAATCAGCTGTCAAGTCCCATGTCAAGCGTTGTGATAGGCTGTTAGTGTTTTTGCCGACCTATCAAAGGAGTTGACATTAGAACTGACAACAGATCAAATTGATCAGGCTTGCAGTGACCGGAGGTATAAATAAATAAAATTAATATTTTTGGGACAGTTTACACAGCACCATATAGTCCCAAACTAAGCAGAGCATGTAATATGGGTACTAGACAATGAATATAATACTTATATAATAATTTATTAGGTTTTCGCGTTTAATCCGGTTAAACTTGTTTTATTATAATACTTATATACTTATTTTTTTGTAAATAGGTACTTAAGTCCATCAGAAACACCCGGTCTGGGTGTTTCTTATGTATTTAACACAAATGTTTGTGTTCTGTGGGAATCAAACCCACGACGTCGAAATCAGCAGTCCGACACTCAAACCACTAGACCACAGACGTCGTATGTCCAATTTATAAAACCGTTTTCTAGAACAAGAATAAAAACAAAAGCGAGTTTATTTTAAAGTATTTGGCAGCCCTAGAACCAGCGGTTCTTAAAGCGAAACTTTAACATTTCGGGTACGCCTCTTTGTTTTTCGTGCTCAACGCGGGCATAAAATTACTCGGCAATTAACGCGCAAGTGTGCATTCCGCGGATAACCACCTAACAAAGTATGTGAGTACATTTTTGTTCATGAATATATTATTATGAAATACTTTTGAGTATCTTTTGTTTGTTTATTTTGGAATTTTGGTTATACCTAATTATTTTTTGAGCGCTTTCACATATTGTTTAACTTATTATTCATAACATATTTCAAAGGCAAGCCAACTTATTAGATATTAATAGGTCATAGATTTAGTTCCAAATCTCTATGATTTTCAGTAAATCTACGAAAGTATTGTAGCGACATCTATCGCGCTACATGCAAACTACTTCTGACATACTAAACATCGGCAATATGAATGGGATGACGTTACCGAATCCTAAATCGCGCAAGCAAGATGTGTCGCGAAGCTAACGCCAGACATTAACCGTAGGACCGTTGGCGGATCCTCTCTTTGTGTTGGAGGAAAATAATACATTGTTTTTCCACAGTCAGAAAATCACAAACCTTTAGGTAATATGAACCTTATTGTAATCCAAGTTTCCATTATACATTACTCCATCTCCAATGTCAAATTAGAACAATTCACTGAAGCTACATAATTGCTGTGGCTTTCTCGAGGCGCAACATATACACGGTGAATTTTCGTTGGTTTTGGAAACGAAAAGGTACTCATCATTATGAGCAACTTTTACTATGGAACCAACCCTGAAATCACGAAAATCGGCTGTTCCCTATATTTCGTCGATTTATGTGAACACGAATGTAGTGGTCAGCTGATTTTTTTTCGCGATTTCAGTATTGGTCCCATAGTAAAAGTTGTTCATTATGATGGGTACAATAACCCCTTTTCGTTTCCAAAACCAACGAAAATTCACCGTGTATATTATCCTCATCGATCCAACATTTCATTAATTAAATTACATCAAAACAATTCTTTCCACAGCATCTCAATCCAATTAGAGGCGTTACCGCAACGTACGAAGAAATTCGCTAGAGTGGTGCAATCTCAGCTGAGATCCCAGGCTCATTTACACTGCTGTACTAATTCGGTAAGGATAGGTACGCAATTTTTCGCCCGTTAGACCTCCCCTCCGCCCCCCGCGCACCCTGTTTACCGCCCAAGGCGCCCCCAGCGGACGTGATTCGAAAACAAATAGGTACATTCGTAGAATACAGCATTTGTTGGCGCTAACTCTCCCGTTGTTCCGTCTTGAATACGACGGACAACGTTATTTCCAATGGAATCTTGTTACTTGTTACATTATAATAAATGTGCCAGTTATAATACCAGTTTAGGCGTATGACAATTTAGTTTAGGCCAGTGAATATTTAGTGTCGCAGTTTTTTTTTTGTAGTAGTATTAGAGCTCCTTTGTGAAAGAGCTCATCCGGGGAAGTACTACCATCGTACCTACATCTCCACCAAATAGTGATGCTTGCATTGCTGTGTTTCGGTCTGAAGGGTACGGGTGCCGGTGAAATTACAATCACACGAGACTTTCCATCTTCATGTCTCAGTTTGGCGAACCGACTTGCGGTACCATTAAGGTAACAGCCTAGGTGGTATTGAAGTTGTTATGGGCAAAGGTACCCGCGTTACATCAGGTGGGCCTTTGGCTCGTTTCGCCATCCATTATTATATCCATTGTCTAGTACCCATAGCACAAGCTCTGCTTAGCTTGGGACTAGATGGTGCTGTGTAAAAATGTCCTAAAGATATTTATTTATTTATATTTATTTATTTATCCTATACCATAAAAAAATAAAAAAATATACCAGTTACAGTCTAGCAAAGCAATTAGTATTCAGGGTCGCCAGATATAAATGAAGTTTTCTCAGAAGGTCATAAATAATTAAATATTTTGGGACATTTTCACAGAGCACTATCTAGTCAAACTAAGCAGCTATGCTATTCTCTAAGGATACAGCCTTGCGTGCAACGCTGCCGCAGCGTCGAAACCTTGATTTGGTATTCACTAAAGTACGAAAAGCTACACTAGCGCTCAAGGCTGTGACGGCCGTGAGTTGGAACTACTCGACAACAGAGAAATTGACACTTCTTCATACATTTTGGTATTCCGTAAACAAAAACCAGCGTCGAGATCGCTCACAGCCTCACGCACAGCCCAGTGTTACCAGATGGCAAGTTTGAAATTATCACAAATCTAGAAAAAAATATCTTATGTTTATCGCATACGTGAAGAATGACTCTCCTCCACAAAATTGTAATTATATTGATATTTAGAGGTCTCAAGTTTCTATTAATTAGTGTGTTTTATTTAACACTAGCTATGCCCGACCATACGTTCCTATCAACATTTTTTTTTCACAAAATCCATCGCGTGCTCCGCACTCGCAATGTTAAAAACAATTCGCCTAAGTTTTATCGCAATACGATGAATGGTATAGGAACGCATACGGGACAAAAAAGAAAAATATATTTTTATGTGTAGATAAATAAAATCAGAAAATTATTAGAAAAAGAAAAGAAAAATTTCTTATTGTCCCAGTTAGCAGCGTGCAACAGTTAAAAAAAACGTAACAATGCAAAGCAAAAAAAAAAAACAGATACCTAACTAATCCAATAGCACTCAGTCTGATAGTCTGACTCTAGGTCTGACTGTCCTGACTGAACTGGTAACTGATGCAAACCGACCCACGAACTAAGACCGAACAAAATGAATAAGTGGAAAAGGACGCAGTATGCGGTTGGAAGGGAAGCATCGTTTTTTTATGTTCTTATGCGTGCATTTTATTCAGTGTGTCGTGTGCATCACACTGCACATATAATGAGTGAGAGTGACGAGAATGTATGCTTAAATGCTTGTTGTTAATGCTGGTTGTTGTCTAAAAAATTACTAAGCCTCAAAAATATCACAGCGTTATTAAAATTATCGTATGAATTTATAAAACTATCGTTCGATACCCTGCTATTATTTTTTACCGCAAAGGACTTGCATTCATCGTAGATGTACGATAATTATCGCACGTCTGGCAACGCTGCCACAGCCACGCTTCTATCTGTCTAATCTAAAAGCTAAAAAGCTACACTAGCGCTCAAGGCTGTGACGGCAAAGAGTTGGAACTACTCTACAGCGGACAATTTGACACTTTTTGAACATTTTGGTATTCTCTAAGCAAAAAACAGCGTCGAGGTCGCTCACAGCCTGTCACAGCCTCGCCCTTAACCACGATTCTATCTGTCAAATCTAAAAGCTACAAATATCCCAAATATTGTGCTGAGTCTTATATAGTTTAGTAACAAAAATCATTATTACTCGTAATTGAAAGTGCAAAGAAATGCAATAAAAGAAATGGAAGCAGAGCACAGATGATTACAAGTCTCTATTTATTGGAAAAAGCTAAAAAAGTGAAGATTTCAAGAAGGCACGAAACGAAGGCAAAACAAGACAGTTCAACACTTCCCAGGAAGTAGAGTTTATCCATATTTACAGGCTTTTTAAGGATTTAATTAATGTATTAGAAAGTGATTTTACTCCATATATGCCTCCATATATAACATTATTGACTGTATTCTAATTTTACTAACAGTTTTTTAAGTATAGAATGTTTCTGAACTTATGAGTACTATTGTTACTTATAAAGAATTTATTATTAGGTATACACATTCATACTTTTGATATATAAATATGAGTTTGTGAAGATATTTGTTACACTCAATCACACTGAAACGGCGGAACAGATTTGGATGAAATTTGGCACGCAGGTAGACTATAACCCAAATTAACATATAGGCTACTTTTTATCCCAGAAAAATAAAAAGCTCCCGAGGGATGCGAGATAAGTCTTTCTGTGATAAACGGAATTATATGCGGGCGAAGCTGCAGGCTAAGTCTACATAACATCACGCCTGTATTTCCCCGAAGGGGTAGGCATAGGTACACCTCTACTATACATAGTAGGTACACCCATATTTCACCAGTTATGTTATAAGTCCCATGTAATAGGCGGCCTATTGCCATTAACCGGGCACAAATCCAGACTAAGTCTAGTTAGTAGGGCTGTCTTGTTTTTAATTTTTTGTGTGTTTATGTATGTACAGTCAACAAATCGGAATCATGACCCACTCAGCCGAGAATTCGTATGATATTGTCAAAACAGTAAAATTTTCTTCTTATTAGCATCGTGCTGCACTTAGGACATTTTGAATATTAAGGAAACTGCGTTAATACGGGTCAGAGGTCTATGCAATTTTGAGCTTTGTTATTAAATGCAATAGATTAATAATTGGATAAAAAGTTACGTTTTTGATAAAGCTAGAATAATGTTTTGAATTTAGAATTAACTGTCGTTCCGCATAGTTTACCTATAAAAAATAACCATTATTTTATTTATTCAATAAGCTATACGAACTCTTTTAATTCCAGAAGAATATCAATCAAATTAGAAGAAACTAACTGTCACTGTACAATAAAATTGATAACAAGTTTGTTACCATGGAAATATCTTTGAGCGAAACTCGACCTAATTGTATTAGAAAGTTTGTAGAAAATTAAGCTTATGGTGGGTCATGATTCCGTTTGGTTGACTGTACATATTAAAAGGCAATGATAAATTAAACATGTGTATTTTCCTTATCCATTTTTTATTTACATTGAAAGAAATAAGTAATATAATACATTATCATATTTTCCACCAAAATGCACACAAATCCTGCAGTGCTTGGGTCTGCCTTGCAAAATCCTTTTCTGGTTATCAATAAGGAGTCTTTGATTTTCCGACCAACAACAGAGACTCTTCAAAAAACCATTCATTTTTCAAACGCTTTTCTTCAATGGCGATAAATCTTTCAGTCCGGCTCGCCATTTGTGACTGCCTTTGTGAAGGTGGTGAGCGCTGGAGCAGACGTCGTTGTGCCGTTGTTAACAAACGACGCCTACGAGGTGCTAAAAAGAAAAGCAATTGGTTGTAAATTTAATAAAGGCAAGCCAAGCCGTCTAAAAGCTTCACATGCGCTTGGGATGGGATTACGCCATAGACCTATATATTACTAGCGTCTTGACAAGCTAAGATACACAGTAGATTTTAAAAGTGTTTTAAAACAATAACGTCCATTGACTGTCGGCGTCCAAGAACTATTGATTAGTGTCTCGTTTTTACTTTGTTGATGGGTTAGTATCCCGTGGACCAAAACTTAAACAATAGCAAATAAAAGGTTAGATACCTTAAGGTTACCTGTAACAATACTTACATACACTTCAGCTTCTTTTTCAAGTCACAAAACCATGTTTAAAACAATACAATTATGTGATATTATCGCTAATACAATAACTTAACTAAATACGAATAGAAATCAACTTCTAAAAAATTTACAAGTCTCAAAAATGTCGTACTTAAATATCATTAGGAAATCTGTGAGAAAATGTCAAGTGCAGTCCAAGGAACTTATATATCAAGCTGGAAAGCGGACGGCTGACTAAAATTCGGTCCGATGATTGGGTAGCCTTTTGTCTCTTTCTATAGGGTGTCCATACATGTAGGAAAGGGACAGCGGGCTCTCGGTAATACTATCTCAGAAGACCGGCCTCGACCGGTATTTTCTCCCTGATTTTGATTGAAGATTTTGGACCTTAAATGAACGGGATATTATTCATTTTTGAAGTTCTTAAATTTCTCCGTACGCATTCTATCTTGGGTAAAAATTCTTTGGTGCAGTCACAGAGTACTTTTATATATATGAAAAGTGCAGTGCAAGTGATTATATACTCTTTGGTGCAGTGTTGCTAACCCTTACCAAAAACTTTCTTAAAGAAAATGTTGACATCCCCCTAAACACCCCTAACTTTTCCTATTGCCAATGAATCATTCACACATAGCAAGCTAAAACTTTAAGAAATGATTTTTTAATGATTATTTTTGGTAATAAGTACTCATATTGATCAAATTAATATTATACCTTAGAGACATAAGTAGTTGACTTTGAGCCGTTTGGGATCGATACGCTCGGGCCATGGTGTCCGAGTGCGCACTCTCTTTTTAAAGAAATCTCTAAGAGGCTGGTCGACACTTCGCGTGACCAGAGGGCTGGCTTGTTCTTTGATCAAAGAATAAGCGTTGCCATTCAACGTGGCAACGCTGCCAGTCTTCTGGGCACGATGCCAGATGACAGCGGTGTGGAGGAATATTTTGCCGCCTAGGCGCGCTTTTTTGTATCGTTTTGTTTTGTACTTTGTAAATATTGTATCATTTTATTTTTTACTTTGTAGATATTGTACCTATAAGTCAACACCATCAAATATTTAGGCCACATAATAACAGCTATAAAATTTGATGAGTAAAACACCTAATTTATCTATAAAAAAAAAGTTCGGCGTAAAAAACAATAATCGAATGCGGGAATAAAAGACTTTTTTAAATCGCTTTTCTGGCAGAATTTAGGATAGTCCCATTTATATAATTATATTATTTGCACACCCCGGATGAGACAATAATAATTAATTAATTATTCCTTGAAATGTTTCTTCTTACATAATATATTATGTTCATACAGTTTTTTAAGAACATTGTAAAACATCGCAAGGTAAAAATTCAAAATTCAAAATTTATTATTTGTTAAACATAGGTATGATGTATAAGATATGGTGTTAATTTATAAATAATCCAGTATCACTATGTTTTGCCTTGATATTAGGCGTACAAATTTGATAACTTATAGATAATACTTATTATAGATTTGTGGAAATTAATTGTTTAATAATAATAATAATAACAGTTTTTATTAATATATATTAATGAATAGTTTAACAAAGAAATCGGACTCTTGTGTATTTACCTAAAGTTTGTTGTATCTGTCAGAAAATCATTTACTGAATAGTAAGCTTTCAGAACAAGAAAATCTTTGAGCTTCTTTTTAAATGTACGTATATCATCACTCATCAGTCAATTTAATGTTGTGCAAACCATCATAATGAGAGATTTGAAGAAATATCGCAATAAATTACACTTAAAAATATCATACGATCCCAATAAAGTACGTTTTTTGCTATCGTGTATTTTGACATTTCTTTTCAATCCTACGAATCGAACCACGATTGTGCGATCCAGTGGGGAGTACGAATTTCTCGTTCACAATGAATGTTTCGTTCGTAGTTAGTTTTAAGTCGTGCCACTACACGATCGTGCGCTTGTGTACATTAGGCAATGTAGGCGTTGAAATTTTGATACAGAACTCGAACCAGTCGGGACTAGTCGGGAGTAAAGCTCCGGATAGGAACCAAATCGAAATAGAGTTAGAATCAAATTTTCAGGAGTAATCCCCCAGCTCAGTTAAATAATGGGATTGAAAATGGCGGACACTGGTGTGGTGCGAGTAGGTATTCCCTACTAGCATTAGAAATTACGTCATTTTCAAAGCCAATCAATAACTGCGCAAGTTATGCGAGTTAAATTGTAATTAAATTGTTTACAATTAATTCTACTTACATGCCGCGTTCAAGAATTAACTCGATGTGGAGTTTTTATAATGCCATCTTTCTCACATTCACAGCAAAATGTTTTCTCTGTCCAGCTATCATTCCATATTTGCTGGTTTTGTTTGAAGCCCCTAAAACCCCAAGAAATTCCTGGCCCTAAAAATATCCCTTTTAATACTTCTACCCCCTAAATTTAGGGGTAAAACCCTCAAGCTGTCAACACACAACACTACAAGTGGTTTAGTTTTTTATTTACAGTAGAAGGTTCATGCGTTTCGGCAAAGGAATCTTCATACAGCCTTAAAACTCAGCCCATAAAAATGTTACAAGCTCTTAGAATAATAACTTATTATTTGTAATTTTAATACGTTTCTTAAAAAACCTAAAACATTGACCTTATAAACCCATTAAACTATCAGTCGAGAATTGTCGAGAATTATCGATTATATTGTACAGATATTTGTGTCAAGCCCTAACTCGTCTACGCAACAGCGACGAGTCGACACAGCCTTCAGTTCGTCGACGAGCATAAATGCGTTAGTGAATACCGTTTGAATCAGCGTTGCGCTCTCGGACGTTCGTAAAGCTGTCTAAATGTCAAGCCTGTCATGACATACAGCCACGAAATTGTAAAGCGCAAACCACACCGAGAGCGGGTGCGGGTCGGGCGCGGGTCGGGTCGGGAGTACGGCGGGTATATTGACCTATTTTTATATGGACGACATCACACGAAACGTGGGCGCGGGTTGGGCCAGAGCCGGGTGGAGCGCGGGAGCCACGCGTTTCTCCTGCCACTACAGACAAAGCGCGGGCCGCGCGGGTCGGGTCGGTCGTCGAATATACGTAGCTATTCATAGAGTAACTTTTTGTACGTATTCACCGATATGTACTTACACAGAGAGCTTGCGTGGGTCGTCAGCAGCGCGTATCAAGTGTTTGTCAACAAGCTGTTGTAATTATTTACAAAAAAAAACTCTTTCTCGTCATTTATCTAAATGATAGTGTTCGTAAACATTGCCTACTTACACTTTACTTACTTACTTACTTTTTTTTGCCTTTTGAAGAGAAGCTTCTATGGCGTCGTTGCACACACCGCCGACCCGCGCTGTGTCAGCTGTGTGTGAAGTTCTCACTGTGAACACAACAAACAGTGCGGCTCACGCGAGCAACACGACCCGACTCGCGCCCGACCCGCACCTGCCTTGTGTGTGATTTGCGCTTTAGAGAATAGCATAGCTGTCATGTTACTAATTGAAAGTACTCGGATGATTACAAGGCTCTATTTATTGGAAGAAGCTAAAATAAGTGACGATTTATAGAAAGATTGAAAGGCAAAACAATAAGAAAGTTCAAAAATATTTCCCAGGATGTATAGTTTATCCTTATTTAAGACTTTCTGAGGATTTCATTTATATAGGTATTGGAGAGTGATTTTTATCCATATACCTACTTATGCCTCTGCAAATTCGTGCCGGTGGTTTAACTACTAGGCTGAAGGTTTGTTTATAGCTTGGTTTCTTAATAAATTATGATTAATAAAGATACCATCAAAAGATTGTATTACATTCGTAATGTTTCAGGTATTATGCACTCTTTATCATTTTTGGCTAATGAAGTTACCAAAAAATGTAGACACATATGTGTCCCAGGCTTCTGCTTCTAGAGCCATCCACCAGGTTGTTGATGATAGAAATAATATTAACATTATCAACAAATATATCAGATTTCTTCAAAATCATGATGGACAGCAAGTTCTCAAGGAAAGATAAATGTTATAATACATATAAGTATTATCAGCTTAGACATAATTCTTTGTTATTCTTATTGTTATACCACATTTAAGTAAAGAAAGATTGACTAATAATATGAATATTATTATGGAAAATAAGTTGAGTACCTACCTACATTACTATTCATTTAATTGTTCGTGTCTGTAAGTTTATCTGGAACTCTGCAGCAGTGATAGTTTTGTTTTATAAATTGATTGACTGTATTATAGTTTTACAAACAGTTATTTAAGTAAATAATGTTACTTACCTTACGAGTCCTATTGTTTGTCGAAATAAATAATTTATTATCGAACATATTCATAGTATTGACAGCTTTGACTAATTTTTAGTAGACAGCATGTCGGTGGTAACATTTGAATTACAAAAACCGTTCTTACTGCTTACAAAATAAACTGTCAAGGTCAAACTGTTACCACTGACATGCGGTCGAATGTACTACAAGGCAATGAGAAATTAGAAATATGTATTTTCAGTATCCATTTTTTATTTACATTAAAATAAATAATTTTATTCTTATTTGTTTAACAAAATTACTAATTCCTATTAAATTATTCATATTTTCCACCAAGGCACTGGGGGATGCACACAAATCCTGCAGTGTTTGGGTCTGCCTTGATCATGACCTACTAATCTCTATAAAAAATATCAACATCCTTTTCTGGTTGTCAAAAAGGAGTTTTCTATTTTCCAACCGTCTTTCTGCAAATATCCTCTCATTATACAAACGCTTTTCTTCAATGGTGACAAATCTTTCAGTTAGGCTCGCCATTTGTGACTGCCTTTGTGAAGGTGGTGAGCGCTGAAGCAGACGTCGTCGTATCATTGTTAAAATAACTATGCCTACGAGGTGCTTAAAACAAAAAATCAAGGGGTTGTGAAATGAATAAAGGCTAAAATCTTCCAAGCCGTCTAAAAGCTTCTCCAATTGCGCTTGGGATGGGACCCCGTTTCTTGACATGCACACAGTTGTTAATACAATGACATCCTTTGACTGCCCGGAGCCCGAGAACAATTGATTTTCTATTGTGGCTCGTTTTTGCCATGTTATTAATTATTAATAACCCATGTTATTAATTTACCATCCCGTGGACGACAACCATAACAAATGTAACAAAATTTGGTTAGGCATAATAATATTTACTACATATCTTCACTTCAGCTTCTTTTTCAAAAAACTATTTTTAAAACAATACAGTTCAGTTTAGTACAATCGCTAATATAATAATTTATCGAAACACGAATAGAAAGAAGCATTACCTACTACAAATACAACTCTCCAAAACAAAATCACAGAGAAAATTATCACTACGTTACAAACAAAATGTCAGTCAGTGATCAAAGATAATATAATCGCTACGTGTCAGTGATTATTTTACTCAAACTTCTTGGTCATTCATGGTGAATAATTACATTATTTTTGAAAAATGCAGTGCTGCCAGTGTACTTTTGTCAAAAGATACCTGAGAAGAGTTATCCAAAATTAACCATTAATATGAAAAGTAATTTTCGATTAACTTAAGATTCAATATAGTCTACGCAGACGAAGTCACGTGCAAAAGCTAGTTTTATTAAACATTTACAATTGTAGCACTGCCAGATATTTACGTAACACTTTACTTTTAGATATTTTCAGTTTTCTATCGTTTCAACTACTTATATACTAGCATATGTGTACTCGCATTCAGATGAAGTTTTTAATTAAATAGATAAAAAAGTTCTTGTAGAACACTACAATTTCCCATTAAATCAGCTGGAGGTACCTGTAGTCCATCAAAGGAATCACGCAAAGTACTGTAGGCACGTTCGTGTAGGGAAATAATAATAAATTGTTGTTGGTTCCTCGATTATAGCTTGATGCGTAGTTTATTATTGCTAAGGTACCGTGTGGTGCCGTACGTATTGCATGAACGAATTGCACCACCCTCTCTCTTCTCATGGGTGTAGTAAAAAGCGACTTAGGGATTCACCAGAGGATGGGCAGCAGCGTTCTCGAACGGCGATTCGCGAAACGCGTCACCCATCCGATATACCGAAAGTCCGCCACTTTCGAGAAAACTATTCCCGATGCAGCAACGGCTGCCAGGGGGACATAGCGGCGGTGTCCCCCCGCAATGCCCCAGTAAGCCGAGGTTCGAGCCCTCCCTTGGGGGACGCCCTTATGCGGTTTTGCAGTTAGGGTATCCATTCTGGGTAATTCTGCGAGAGTCCAATCGAAAAAAAAAAAAATCGCCAACCCGCCTGCCAAGCGTGGCAATTATGACCCTTTGGGGGGTGGCCTTTGGCGTTTTTCGGCTGAAATGATGATGATGATGAAGTTTTAGTGTAAGAACAGAAGTATAATTGGGTCGGTATCTTTTGGTCTCGATCTCGATATGTCTAGGTTGCCCGTAAGACTAGATCGCGAAATGACTGGATCTCGATTGGACTAGACATCGTAACGTCTACATCTCAAAATATTTTACATCTGTAAACAGAACAGTATCAAGCGCTCGTTGTAACACGCCGCGCTACGCGTTTTCTCAGTACCAAGTAGTACGCACGGCTACACATCAAGCTGTACATTTCCAGTATAAGCTGATCTCGCATTGTACGGAAAGCCTATGCAATGCGAGGTCAGCATAAACTGGAACAATACAGCTTGATGTGTAGCCGTGTGTACCAACTATTTAATTCTGTGCACACGCATTGTTGTGAATACGAGTTAGTTATCTACATGGTAATAATATATTTGAAATTAACACATCTATTACTACGATCCACGACGACAAAAAGTACCTTAAAAAGTAGATTGCTTGTTATTTGTAATACGGTTTTAATTAGTGCGAGAAGAGATTACTTTGTGCATAAATTCATAATAAGTAACAATAATTAATAATATATTACTGTTTTTAATTATCACTTCATCTTCATCATTATCATCATTTCAGCCGAAAGACGTCCACTGCTGGACATATGCCCAAGCATCGCCACAACGACCATAACGATTTTAACATAAAAAATGTAATTTGTGGAGATAAATAAAAAAAAAATATTGATTATTTATTTTATATAATATCAATAAAATTCCATTCCAACATTACAATAAAATATCTAATTCGATTTCGAAAAGATACCTAAAAGCTGCCTAAAATTTACCTTTTAAGTCGTCTAACCTGGAACTTGACCGAGATAAAAATTACCTAAAGGTTACGAAAGTAACCTTCTGGCAACACTGGAAAAAGTCAAAGGTCAAACTTTTGTTGTTTGTTTTTAGGGTTCCTTACCCAAAGGCTGCCAAACGGGACCCTATTACTCTCGCTACGCTGACCGTCCGTCCGTGCGTCAGTCTGTCTGTCCGTCCGTCTGTCTGTGACAGGGCTTTATCTTTGTAACGGTCATAGATAACCAGTTGAAATTTTTACAAAATATGTGTTACTATGGTGCATATCACGACAAATACTAAAAATAAAAAGTAGTCTAAAACCAAAGGGGGTCCCCATACAAGAAACCTCGAAAAACATGCATTTTTTTCAACGTTTTTGTTTCTGCTCTATCATCAAAACGGTAATACATACCAGCGTCAAACTTGGTCTAATTATAGTGCATACTGGTGCCGATTCTCTTGTCACAAAAATCTCTAAACTAGACTAAAAATCACCTAAATTTAGTTTAGTCCTGTCAAACGACGTTTTCTATTCTGAAATTCATTTTAAAACTAATTTTTGGTTTGACAGGACCAAAATTAGTTTAGTTATTCAACTTAGTAGAAATTGACATTTTGCTATTCTGTAATTGACGTTTTTCACCTAATATTAGAAATGTCAACCTAAATATGACTATTTTTGGAAGGCATCAAAATACATGTCGACTATAATTAGTTATCAACAACTAAAATTACAAAGCTTATTTTTTTCATTTTTATAGTTTTTATGTAGTTTAAAATAAATAATGGATGCCTACTATGTGGTTGCAGCTGTTGTAGATTCAGCAGAAAGGTAAATTGTTCATAGAAATATACAATGAAATTTATAATTTCGATAAGAAGAGGTACCTATATAATCAAAGGATAAGAAGTGATTTTTGTGTTGAACATAACATCTATTTGTAAATTTTATCCATAAACTTATTTTACTGTAAGTTTATGATTTTATCACAGTATATATCGCGACTTATAATTTGTTGCTAGCTTAATTCGTAACAGTCTAGTCTGTTTCACGTACATATATCATTAATCTGTGTTTCACTTAAATTCCAGTGTTGCCGGCAATAAAACAAAAAAAAGACTGAAAGTTCTGAAACCGAATCAGAAATTACCCGTTTTGTGTAATAGTATTTTTTACAATAAGTATTGAAATAAATTATAACGTTACGTTTTTGTTTATCTTTTTTTTCCTTTAATATATTACATACATAGAATAATAACTTATGTCTTAGGCTTATATTCAGAGACGAATCTACGCGTGAACTCATGCTTCCAACTGTCAAAATGCAGTACTATTTCGTTCGTCGTCTTAATATAACCCTAAAAATCGACGTATTCTACAATCCAATTGGACGTCGCAATTTAAAGTGACATTCAATTATATCATTTTATGCTATTAATATGTGTCCCTAAAAAGCTTGTATTCACAAATTTTCCCTCTTTTGGGGAGAAAGTCTCCATGTTGGTAATCCTGCGTGGTACTTTATAGCTTCTATTCTAATCAAAGACATTTCATTTCATTTTTTTTTTAGTATAAGTAACTCTATGATTCTAATTTATTCAACTTTTTTGAGAAATTTCGTGTCCCGGGTGCTAGAACTTTTTAACCACGTCTTTAAAAAGGGAAATTCCAGCTTTTTAAATTAAAGAAATAGTTTATTATTGTGATTGCCCATGGAATTCAAAGGTCCTTGCGTTTTTTGCAAATAGCTCTGTATCTCGTTGTTTAAGATATACAATATGATACGCTGCAATAATAACAATATATCTCCTTTGATAGGTACTCTTAGGCCCGTATTACAGAAGGTTCCTCAAGTACAGTTTAAACTCCAATCACCTGATCACTACTTTAAGGATAGAATCGTTACATGAGTATCGGTCTTATTCCAGAACGGTACCTAATTATAAACTTTAATTCAACAACATAACACACGAATTTGACCTGAATTAAAATAGAAATCTCTAAGTCTGGACCAAACTAGAGTGATTGATTACAGATCAAATCTCTGCTCAAATACCGAAACAGGTGACGGTATAAAATAAAGCTAAACTCAGCTGAACCGTGATCAATAAATCTCTGCATGAGGAACGTTCTAAAATCAAAGCTCAACTCAAAACTAGTTTTAAACAGTGATCAACGCTTGAGTATCGTTCTGTAATACGGGCCGTAGAAAATAATAACCTAGCTCTTTAATCTGATCACATTATTCCAATTTATATATTTTATTGAAAATATAAAACAAAAATGTACTTTATTTCGTAACATGATTTTTTCTTCTTAATTTTAATGATAAACTAATAATTCCAAATATAATTATTATTTAATTTCCTTCTGTTTTTGTGAACTTTCGGTCATTCCATTCACTCTTTAATAAATTTTTTAAGATGTACTGGTAACACCGCCAATTCAACTTAGATGCGTCAAACTCAATTATTAGAGCTGTCAACAAGTTTTCTAAAATAAGAAAAAGGTAAACACAGAATAAGTTTTATGATTTTCTAAACTAAAATTTGATAATTTTAGTTATAGTTAGGTTTAGGTGGGTGTACAAGAGAATCGGCACCACTATGTAGTTTAGTAATTTTATATGTGGATATATTTAATTTTATACCTGCGTAAGAAAGAGATGCAAAAAAAAAATTCGCTTACGGTGCGTTGATGTCTTTTGATGAACTCTCGTAAATTAAATCAGTTTCTATGGGGTATCAGGTCGAAGGGTGGTACGGAACCCTTACTGCGCGAGTCCGACTCGCACTTGGCCGGATTTTTTGTTAACATTTAATTTAAAGTATCATGGGTCTCGCAAAGGAATCGTCATTCAGCCTTAAAACTCGGCCAGTAAGAATATTATAAGCTCTTAGAATAATTAGGTATTTACTATTTAAAATGTTACTACATTTCTTAAAATACTTAAAAATAGACCTTTATTATAACTTTTAAACCCATTAAACTCTCAGTCGACATTAATCGATTATGTTATAAAGATATTTGTGTCAAGCCCTAACTCGTCTATGCAACAGCGACGAGTCGACACAGCCTTCAGTTCGTCGACGAGAATAAACGAGTTAGTGAATACCGTTTTGCGCTCGCGGTCGTTCGCAAGGCTGTCTCGACGTCGAGCCCGTCTCGACGTACATCCACGAAATTGTTAGTTAGTGAATAGCACTGCAGAGCTTGTACTAAGGGTGTTAGACAATGGATATAATATTTTTATACTTTTTTGTTGTAAATGTATACTTATAATATATAAGAAACACCCAGCCCAACACAAACACTTATGTTCATCACATAAATATTTGTGTTCTGTGGGAATCGAACCCACAGGACACAAATGGATTAAGGATGTTTTCTTGTGAAATATCATTTTAGTAACGGTCAAAGTTAAACTGTATTTATACAAAACCCTAATCAAACCGTTTTATAATAATTTCCTGAGAAATCTTCATCTATATCTGGCGAACCTGGATACTAATAGCTTTTTAGACTGTACATTCATAGAATACAGCATTCGTTTACCGTTTATTATTTATTTATTGGCCTTGCGTTTGACCGCCATTTCACCGTGTGGTCGACGATAATACATGCTTGTCCAGCAAAACCTATTCACTCGAAATTTGAAGACCACCCGATATACTTTTATAGTTTATAACATAACATAACATCACGCCTGTATTTTCCCGAAGGGGTAGGCAGTGGTGTATAGTACACCCACATTTCGCCAGATATGTTATAGTCCCATGTAATAGGGGGCGAGCCTATTGCCATTAACCGAGCACAAATCCATACTCCGGGCTGCTACTGAGAATTTCCTAAAGGAAAAACCCAGTAACACTTTGCCCGACCCGGGAATCGAACCCAGGACCCCAAAAAAAGGACAAATTCCACTCCTTAGCGGCACGCATAATGAATACGACGCGGTGACGGACAACGTTATTTCCAATAGAATCTTGTTACTTGTTACATTATAATAAAGGTGCCAGCCATCCCAGTTTAGGCGTATGACATATTTAGTTTAGGTTAGTGAATATTTAGTGTAGCAGTTTGTTAGTGTCTTACTTACTTTGTCGCTATGTAATATTAATAAAGTTTTGCGTAGAAGGTCGATGGAGTTTGTATTTTCTTTTTAAGAAGTAAAACGAGAACTTTGGCTTGAGCTGACTTTATTATTTCAAGGTTTTGAAACTGAAAACAGGGTTTGCGAAATATTTAATTGAATTTTAGTTTATTTTATAACTTTTTCAAGTTTCCTGTGGAATTATAACATTAATCGGAAAACTTAGAAAGATGACAATACGTACTGAAAGGATAAATTCAATGTACCAAGTCAATTCACCTCGATGGAAATCGAACGGTAAGGTTGCTTACCCTTCGCTGGAGACATGCAAAACAGAACTATCAAATCACTCGCCCCAAGCATAAAGTTCCGTTCGTTATGGCCTCGCACTAGTTTATATCACGTCCTCTCACACAAAATCAAGCAGATCCCGTCCTAGTAATCCAATTACTAAGCAAGTTACTAGGCATTTTCGCCATTTTCCTACTAAGACCCACTCTCCTACCGAGACCCCATTTCATATCTGTATGGAGTAATTATTATTACAGTGGCCATTGTTTCGGTAGTAACAGTAAACAAGGGACCAAGTGAAATATGCGTTTACTGCCCACCTTCCCAGATAATGTCTAATTACATTGCAATAACAACTATATCGCACATGACTTAAGGTCCTTAATCGCTTGTTATGTTTCATATCTCTTCGTCGTGCGTGTCACGCTAATTTGAACTCTAATTTGTAAGTGGTAAAGTCGGTGCTGTTGCGGATGTCTGATTTCAAGATGTTTAGATCCCCTACTAAGATTTCGTGTCAAATCTTCATCTCTTCATAAATTGGATATGTCATCTATTCCCGTACTAGACGGCTTCGAGATGAAGATTTGACACGAAATCTTAGTAGGGGATCTAAACATCTTGAAATCAGACATCCGCAACAGCACCGACTTTACCACTTACAAATTAGAGTTCAAATTAGCGTGACACGCACGACGAAGAGATATGAAACATAACAAGCGATTAAGGACCTTAAGTCATGTGCGATATAGTTGTTATTGCAATGTAATTAGACATTATCTGGGAAGGTGGGCAGTAAACGCATATTTCACTTGGTCCCTTGTTTACTGTTACTACCGAAACAATGGCCACTGTAATAATAATTACTCCATACAGATATGAAATGGGGTCTCGGTAGGAGAGTGGGTCTTAGTAGGAAAATGGCGAAAATGCCTAGTAACTTGCTTAGTAATTGGATTACT
This sequence comes from Asteroscopus sphinx, assembly GCA_949699075.1. Taxonomy (NCBI): domain Eukaryota; kingdom Metazoa; phylum Arthropoda; class Insecta; order Lepidoptera; family Noctuidae; genus Asteroscopus; species Asteroscopus sphinx. The sequence continues at coordinate 10,848,213 of OX453017.1, forward strand.
AGGACGGGATCTGCTTGATTTTGTGTGAGAGGACGTGATATAAACTAGTGCGAGGCCATAACGAACGGAACTTTATGCTTGGGGCGAGTGATTTGATAGTTCTGTTTTGCATGTCTCCAGCGAAGGGTAAGCAACCTTACCGTTCGATTTCCATCGAGGTGAATTGACTTGGTACATTGAATTTATCCTTTCAGTACGTATTGTCATCTTTCTAAGTTTTCCGATTAATGTTATAATTCCACAGGAAACTTGAAAAAGTTATAAAATAAACTAAAATTCAATTAAATATTTCGCAAACCCTGTTTTCAGTTTCAAAACCTTGAAATAATAAAGTCAGCTCAAGCCAAAGTTCTCGTTTTACTTCTTAAAAAGAAAATACAAACTCCATCGACCTTCTACGCAAAACTTTATTAATATTACATAGCGACAAAGTAAGTAAGACACTAACAAACTGCTACACTAAATATTCACTAACCTAAACTAAATATGTCATACGCCTAAACTGGGATGGCTGGCACCTTTATTATAATGTAACAAGTAACAAGATTCTATTGGAAATAACGTTGTCCGTCACCGCGTCGTATTCATTATGCGTGCCGCTAAGGAGTGGAATTTGTCCTTTTTTTGGGGTCCTGGGTTCGATTCCCGGGTCGGGCAAAGTGTTACTGGGTTTTTCCTTTAGGAAATTCTCAGTAGCAGCCCGGAGTATGGATTTGTGCTCGGTTAATGGCAATAGGCTCGCCCCCTATTACATGGGACTATAACATATCTGGCGAAATGTGGGTGTACTATACACCACTGCCTACCCCTTCGGGAAAATACAGGCGTGATGTTATGTTATGTTATAAACTATAAAAGTATATCGGGTGGTCTTCAAATTTCGAGTGAATAGGTTTTGCTGGACAAGCATGTATGATCGTCGACCACACGGTGAAATGGCGGTCAAACGCAAGGCCAATAAATAAATAATAAACGGTAAACGAATGCTGTATTCTATGAATGTACAGTCTAAAAAGCTATTAGTATCCAGGTTCGCCAGATATAGATGAAGATTTCTCAGGAAATTATTATAAAACGGTTTGATTAGGGTTTTGTATAAATACAGTTTAACTTTGACCGTTACTAAAATGATATTTCACAAGAAAACATCCTTAATCCATTTGTGTCCTGTGGGTTCGATTCCCACAGAACACAAATATTTATGTGATGAACATAAGTGTTTGTGTTGGGCTGGGTGTTTCTTATATATTATAAGTATACATTTACAACAAAAAAGTATAAAAATATTATATCCATTGTCTAACACCCTTAGTACAAGCTCTGCTTAGTTTGACTAGATAGTGCTCTGTGAAAATGTCCCAAAATATTTAATTATTTATGACCTTCTGAGAAAACTTCATTTATATCTGGCGACCCTGAATACTAATTGCTTTGCTAGACTGTAACTGGTATATTTTTTTATTTTTTTATGGTATAGGATAAATAAATAAATATAAATAAATAAATATCTTTAGGACATTTTTACACAGCACCATCTAGTCCCAAGCTAAGCAGAGCTTGTGCTATGGGTACTAGACAATGGATATAATAATGGATGGCGAAACGAGCCAAAGGCCCACCTGATGTAACGCGGGTACCTTTGCCCATAACAACTTCAATACCACCTAGGCTGTTACCTTAATGGTACCGCAAGTCGGTTCGCCAAACTGAGACATGAAGATGGAAAGTCTCGTGTGATTGTAATTTCACCGGCACCCGTACCCTTCAGACCGAAACACAGCAATGCAAGCATCACTATTTGGTGGAGATGTAGGTACGATGGTAGTACTTCCCCGGATGAGCTCTTTCACAAAGGAGCTCTAATACTACTACAAAAAAAAAACTGCGACACTAAATATTCACTGGCCTAAACTAAATTGTCATACGCCTAAACTGGTATTATAACTGGCACATTTATTATAATGTAACAAGTAACAAGATTCCATTGGAAATAACGTTGTCCGTCGTATTCAAGACGGAACAACGGGAGAGTTAGCGCCAACAAATGCTGTATTCTACGAATGTACCTATTTGTTTTCGAATCACGTCCGCTGGGGGCGCCTTGGGCGGTAAACAGGGTGCGCGGGGGGCGGAGGGGAGGTCTAACGGGCGAAAAATTGCGTACCTATCCTTACCGAATTAGTACAGCAGTGTAAATGAGCCTGGGATCTCAGCTGAGATTGCACCACTCTAGCGAATTTCTTCGTACGTTGCGGTAACGCCTCTAATTGGATTGAGATGCTGTGGAAAGAATTGTTTTGATGTAATTTAATTAATGAAATGTTGGATCGATGAGGATAATATACACGGTGAATTTTCGTTGGTTTTGGAAACGAAAAGGGGTTATTGTACCCATCATAATGAACAACTTTTACTATGGGACCAATACTGAAATCGCGAAAAAAAATCAGCTGACCACTACATTCGTGTTCACATAAATCGACGAAATATAGGGAACAGCCGATTTTCGTGATTTCAGGGTTGGTTCCATAGTAAAAGTTGCTCATAATGATGAGTACCTTTTCGTTTCCAAAACCAACGAAAATTCACCGTGTATATGTTGCGCCTCGAGAAAGCCACAGCAATTATGTAGCTTCAGTGAATTGTTCTAATTTGACATTGGAGATGGAGTAATGTATAATGGAAACTTGGATTACAATAAGGTTCATATTACCTAAAGGTTTGTGATTTTCTGACTGTGGAAAAACAATGTATTATTTTCCTCCAACACAAAGAGAGGATCCGCCAACGGTCCTACGGTTAATGTCTGGCGTTAGCTTCGCGACACATCTTGCTTGCGCGATTTAGGATTCGGTAACGTCATCCCATTCATATTGCCGATGTTTAGTATGTCAGAAGTAGTTTGCATGTAGCGCGATAGATGTCGCTACAATACTTTCGTAGATTTACTGAAAATCATAGAGATTTGGAACTAAATCTATGACCTATTAATATCTAATAAGTTGGCTTGCCTTTGAAATATGTTATGAATAATAAGTTAAACAATATGTGAAAGCGCTCAAAAAATAATTAGGTATAACCAAAATTCCAAAATAAACAAACAAAAGATACTCAAAAGTATTTCATAATAATATATTCATGAACAAAAATGTACTCACATACTTTGTTAGGTGGTTATCCGCGGAATGCACACTTGCGCGTTAATTGCCGAGTAATTTTATGCCCGCGTTGAGCACGAAAAACAAAGAGGCGTACCCGAAATGTTAAAGTTTCGCTTTAAGAACCGCTGGTTCTAGGGCTGCCAAATACTTTAAAATAAACTCGCTTTTGTTTTTATTCTTGTTCTAGAAAACGGTTTTATAAATTGGACATACGACGTCTGTGGTCTAGTGGTTTGAGTGTCGGACTGCTGATTTCGACGTCGTGGGTTTGATTCCCACAGAACACAAACATTTGTGTTAAATACATAAGAAACACCCAGACCGGGTGTTTCTGATGGACTTAAGTACCTATTTACAAAAAAATAAGTATATAAGTATTATAATAAAACAAGTTTAACCGGATTAAACGCGAAAACCTAATAAATTATTATATAAGTATTATATTCATTGTCTAGTACCCATATTACATGCTCTGCTTAGTTTGGGACTATATGGTGCTGTGTAAACTGTCCCAAAAATATTAATTTTATTTATTTATACCTCCGGTCACTGCAAGCCTGATCAATTTGATCTGTTGTCAGTTCTAATGTCAACTCCTTTGATAGGTCGGCAAAAACACTAACAGCCTATCACAACGCTTGACATGGGACTTGACAGCTGATTAGTTAATTTTTGCGTTGATCAGCTTCTCTGAAACTGGGGGTAACACATTTAAACGTCTAGCCACCTTATTACAAAATCGGGTTTAGCAATGTTATAGATTTAGCCTAAGCCAGCTTAAACAAATTTTTTATGTATATGGAGTTTGATGTTAGACCCGGTTTAAATAAGTATCTAAGCATGGTCAAAACTTTTGTAAGAGTAAATGAATGTTCTACTTAAACCATGGTTTAATTCCAGAAAAATTCAGGAAAAAAAGTGTCTCGTGCGGAACGTGCAATGAATTAGTCACGAGTTAGCGAAGAAGGAAGAAAATTTTGGATTCAACAAAGACGTAGTTTTTTACGAAAAATTAAACGTGACTTCTTCCATTTCAAAATTTGGATGCCTTACAAAAATATGAAACAATAGGAAATTTTCTCTTTGTAAAAGTTTCAACCCTAGCCACGGGTAGGCAACAGCGGCCATGTTTGATTTGCGAAGAACAAAGGCACAATGGTTGCCTGGACACAGTCATATGCGACTTTAGCTGTTTTCTATGAAAATATTGCTGGAAGAAATATGTAGAGGGATTTAGACCGAATAATGTCGGTGTAGATTAGTCTAGATTATCATTAGGTACACTACAAAAAACACTGTTTTAATGATAAATTATTTACACATTTTTCATTACTGTGGCGTATCACACGTCCGTACTTAGTTAGGTACATACGGTTACATACTATCAAGCTGAAGATTTTCAGTATTTTAGCTGACTTCTTATTACACGAAAAGCGTATACAAGGAGAGATCAGCTTATAATGGATATTTACAGCTTGATATGTGGTCGTGTGTACTTGGTATTTTTTATAACAAAGATATTTTTTTTACTATTAACATAAATGGTTTTCATCAGTTTATGAGTAAGTCCACCAGATTTTGTCCGCTAACTTGCACCAGGCCAGCGTGAAAGACTAAAGCCTAAAACGTACTTATTCTGAACAGAGGATCGCGCCTTGCAATAGGACAGTAAAAAGCTGATGATGCTATGCTTATAAACCACATTTTAGACCATCTCCACCAAAATAATTGTCAATGTGAGTATTTACTTCTATAAACAAACAGAATTCGTCCATTCCTTTTATTTGGTTCCAAATTCTATTACAATATTCTATTTGTGGGCAACAATGGCAGCCATGTTTGATTTGCGAAGAACAAAGCACACAATGGAAGCGGAAGCTAGCCAGTCGTGACTTAGCTGTTCAAGGAAATGCATGTGTGGCGACTGTTTCGTGAGGACTGCCGAAAAACGTTACAATATTTCGTATTGGACTCTTGGTTAATGAAAAAAAATACAACTTGTGTGGTACATGTATTTTTGTGGACAGAATGGAAAATGAACACAAAATTATGGAGAAAATATGATTATGAACTATGGTGGTGAATAGGGGCAAAAGCGGGCAAGGATTTTAGCATTGAAGTAAGATATTTATTGCCCACAAATACGTCAAACATTTTCTGCTATAATTTGGTAAACATTCTAAAGTCTTTGTGGGCAACAAACTATCTTATTTCAATGTTAGAATCCTTGCCCAGTTTTGTTCCTATTCACACCTGATTCCTATATACCCCGTTTTACTCGGTACTTATAAGAATTAAATGAGCATCAATGTTGACGGAACGTGATTTCAAGTCTGAATCCTACTATCCTCCTCCTACTATTATTCTAATATTATAAATGTCAATGTTTATGGAGATCAGCCCCCCTAGCCCAGTTGACAATCTACACAATCGTCAATCGTCAACGCTAATAGAAAACGATCAAAATGTATGGGAATGACATATTATTATCTCAACGAAAAAATCATTCGTTCAGATATGTCATTCCCATACATTTTGACTGCTTTCTATTAGCGTTGACGATTGTAGATTGTGTAGATTGTCAACTTGGCTAGGGGGGCAGGGATGTTATGGATATGAAATTTCGGATCTGGATACGGATACGGATATAGGAATAATATTATACCGGTTTCAGAGTTCAGATACGGTTACGGATATTAAATTATTTCGGATTATCCGTTAGTTTCGGATATAGATTAGATTTTTAAGGAATTGTAAAAGTAAAATAAAAAACCAATAAAAATACCAAACAATGCAAGGGACGCGCGCGGCTAGTCTGTCGGCTCAGCCGGGCAAAAACTAAAACATGTTATAACATGTCTCATTTAGACTCCTCTCCTATCAAAATTATCAGAAACTTTTATATCGGATTCGGTTACGGTTACGGATAGATTTTTATTTCGGATATCCGATAGTTTCGGTTACGGTTACGGAGCTCCATAACATCCCTGATGGAGATGTTTGGATGTTTGTTACGCAATCACGCTGAAACGGCTGAAATAGCACACATATAGACCACGGATTAAAATATAGGCTACTTTTTATCCCAGGAAAATAAACAGTTCCCAAGGGATGCACGATGGTAAGTCTTGCTATGATAAGCTAGTATCGAAGTATCGTGTATCGAGATAAGTTTAGTTTCGAATATTCTCGGATCATTCTCGTTAGATCCATAGTCTAGATCCATAATGGATCTATGGAGATTTTTTTTCCCTTTTGAACCAATTTTTAAAAAGTGGTTCTATTGAGAACTTTCTTTCTCAGCAAAAGCTCGGTACTCTTGATTATGGCAAGAAAATAGCAATCAGCTTGCTCTTTTTACGTGGGACCTAATTCCATCATTAGTAAAATTTGCATCTTATACTTCTATCTTTTCAGGGAATATAGCCATGAGATTAAGGGTAAAAATAAAAATGTCTTTATTGTGCCAAAAATATACATAACATTGGTTGAATCCCTAGACCTCACACTAGGATTCCCTGTGTCGTGGGGTTTATTAATTCAATTCAATTCAATTAATTTATTAATGTTTTTTTTTTAATTGACTTTATTATGGTTCTGTACCCATGGGACCCAATTACTAAAGCCAACGCCGTTTGTCTCTCGGTCGCAGGGCTGTATCTTTTTAACTGTAATAGGTAACTAGTTGAAATTTTCACAAAATATGTATTTAACTATATTTATAAACTGTATGTGTAAAACTAGCCTGTGCCCGCGGCTTCGTCCGCATATATTCAGTTTATCTCGAAAATATGTTATCGTACATCTCTCGGAAACCGTTTATTTTCTCAGGATAAAATGTAGCTTGTATGTTGATCTGGCTTATGGTCTATCTGTGTGCCAAATTGCATCCATATTTGTTAAGCCGTTTCAGCAGGATTGAAGGACAAACAAACAAGAAAACAATCATCTATAGTTTCGCATTTATAATATGAGTAGGATAAAAAGTCTATTAACCCACATTTGTAGTGATTTAGAACCCTCAGTGCGCGATTCAGGACTCGTATATGGCCATGTTTTATGGTCTTGTAACTCACGTAATAATCACCAGTAACTGCCAGCATGCCAAATATTCATTATTGTGGTAAAATCTTGGCAGTGAATGTAACCATTATTAAATATAAGTTGGCTAATATGCCCGTAACGTTAGCGAAGTGCTGGCCATTTGGAGCCGATTGCTATCGTTAAAAACGTTTTAAAGTCATTTACTTTTTCTGATTTGTGGTTCAATTGTACGTAACATTTATCATATTTATTGGTTGGTTGATTTCCAAGAATATAGCATCTGTAAATAACTCACAAAGAGAACTAAAGGTCATTGTGAGGTAGATAAACTGCAAAAATTCTGGACTCATAGCATTTATTAGGTATTCTGCGCTCATAATGAAAAGCATTTCAGTTAAGTCTCGAGTTTTAACTAAAGTGCTTTTCATTTCCGAGTAAGATTTGACTAAGTGCTTTTCACTTCCGAGTCTTTGAGGTTTTTTTTGTTTTAGGGTGGGAATCCTCACGGATATTCTCCGTGTGGGGAAGGCAGAGGTATATGTCAGTCTCCTGCCGACGGAGGCCATCCTCAGTACAAAATAGTGGAGCTCCGGGAACTCCAGTGGACCATATGTAAGTTGATGACTTGATATTGGTGCATATTGAATTACGGGATTTTTCACACATAATGATGAACACTATATTTGTCTACATTTAGCCTATTTTTATTATTTGTTGTTAAACTACATAGTATGCACTATAATCAAACCAAATTTGACGCTGGTATGTATTACCGTTTTGAGGATAGAGAAGGAACAAAAACGTTGAAATAAATTCATATTTTTCGACGTTTCTTGTACCTCCTTTGGTTTTAAACTTTTTTATTTTCAGGATTTGTCGTGATAGGGGTCAAAGCAACACATATTTTGAGAAAATTTCAACCGGCTACTTATTACCGTACCAAAGATATAGCCCTGTGACAGAGAGACGGACGGACGGACAGCGTAGCGAGAGTAATAGGGTCCCGTTTGGCACCTTTCGGGCACGGAACCCTAAAAAAGGTGACTTGTACCTCCGATTGTTTTCCTTTACCTCCAGATCAACTCCATATACTGACAAAAAAACACCCTAAGCCCTTAGGAGTACATGTAAGTATCGACCTCGGCTATTATATTTCTGGCACGGATCAGTGACTGACAGCGGGTAGCTCTAACAAAGGGTCCCTAGTTCAAGGGACCTCGAAGACATGTGTCTTTGTATTGAATTACTTCTCAACACACATGGTTTCCAAACTTTTTTTTAAAATTCTTAACGGGCTTGCGTTTGACTGCCACCTCACCTGATGTTAAGCGATGGTGCAGTTGACGATAGTTCACGCTTGCCCAGCAAAAACCTATGCACTCGAGCCTTGAAGACCACCAGATTATACTTCTCGGGAAACTATGACGCCGGCAAGGAATTCCACTCAGTTATTCTCGGTATTCAGTTATTTTAATAGATTTTTATTATTTGAAGACAGGAGTAAATAAACTCCGGAACCAGTTGTTGTCAACAGCGATGCTCTCAAAGTTGTCTGAGAATATATTTACCTACGGCAAACTACTAGGGTAATTAGGTTAGAACAACTTCGAGAGGGAAGCTAACAGAAGAATACAGCTGGGCTGGGCCGCGTTCGGGAAACTGCGTCGAGTCTTTTCATCACCTATTCCACAGAGCCTAAAGACATGGTCTTCGATCAGTGCGTCCTACCTGTCATGACTTACGGAGCCAAGACGTAGACATTCACGGTACGGCTGGTTCACAAATTTAAAGTCACTTACCGTGCTATGGAAAGGGCTATGCTCGGAGTTTCTCTGAGGGATCGGATCCTAAACGAGGTGATCCGACAGAGAATCAAAGTTGTCGACATAGTGGGCTGGCCATAATAGCCGAAGAACCGATGATCGTTGGGGTTGATGTGTTCTAGAGTAAAGACTGCGAATCGGAAAACGTAGCATAGGACGCCCTAAAGCTAGGTGGAGTGACGATGCTCTGTGGTCACCAACCACTTATTAAGTCTTGCATCGGTATTGAGTTTGCGCAATACCAATGCAAGACCCCTTGGCTCTTTTTCAAATCACATGCATTGATGGCTTGCGCTCTCGCATTGGTCTTGCAAAACGGGTGGCTGGTCTAATAGGTAGTTACAACGTTGGACAAGCAGTTGGATAAGGAATGAGTATATAAGAGGGAGTCTGAAAGTAGCGCCAGTGACAGAGAAGTTAAGTAGCAACAGACTATCATACTATGGACATGTGATGAGGAGGAATGAGGAGCATATTAAGAGGAAAGTTTTAAGAATGAATGTGGATGGCTATAAGAAAAGAGGCAGACCGAAGAAAACATGGATGGATTGTGTTAATGATGATATGAATAGAAAGAAAGTGAACACGGAGATGACGGCTGATAGAGCTGTATCGAAGAAAAATACATGCTACGCCGACCCCAAATAAATTGGGATATGGGCGGGAGGATGATGATGAACGTTGGGAAAGCAAATCGCACTCTCAGAAATTATCAGTATTCTGGACTCTGGCCTTGATAAAATGTCCAAATAATCATGAACTTTAAAATCAATAATGTTATTGGAAGCAATTACTCTGTTGACAATCCACAATTCTCATTGTTCTTCCTAATTCCAAGAATATCATTATTACGAATAGAACAAGCAATCCGAACCAATAGAACAGTTTATTATTATTAAATTGGAGGCCATACTACACCCGAAGGTCGAGAATTTGAGATTCATCGGTCGAGAGAATTTAATCCGCGTCGAACGGTCCGCCCGTGTAATTGTATTCATGATTCGGCATCGTGTGCACCGACCCTTACATGCATACCCGACCGTTTTAATGACCGAAGACCCTTACAATACGTAAATGATGCGGATGAAGCGATTTCGGGATTAATTTCAGATTTTTATTGGATCGTGTATTTAGGCCTTTAGCTTATTGCGTGGAAAACTACACTAAAAAAAAATGTTTGTTAAATGTAGCTGAACTTTTGCTACCTGTAACCTAAAAAATCGGCCAAGTGCGAGTCGGTCTCACGTAGTAAGGGTTCCGTACCACCCATCGACCTTATTTATTTTTAGTCTTTGTCGTATTAGGGGTCATAGCAACACATATTCTGAGAATATTTCAATCGGCTACCTATTACCGTTCAAAAGATACAGCCCTGTGACAGACAGACGGACGGACGGACAGCGTAGCGAGAGTAATAGGGTCCCGTTTGGCAACCTATGGTTACGGAACCCTAAAAATAGAAAGAAAGAAAGAAAAAAGAAAAATTATTTATTGCCACAACAATACGACATGCGGTAGGAATAAAAACCAAACCAAATGACTACATAACTGTTGAGTATAGGTAATCTTTTTACCATGGCAAGGTAGCTCGTAGATAAACAAGTCAGTTTTAGCATGGATGTATAGTTTATTAGTCTATGATTGTATACAACAGCGTAATAAAATGAAATGTTAGTTAATTGATCAATGAAACAATATTTTCTCTATCGCACAAATCAGCGAACGAGTGAAGCGTGGCGACACAGTTTCACCTCCTTGGAAATTGTAATACCGCCAGCAATTAACGTGAATTATAGTTTCACTTAAGTATATAATTCATAGATGCGCGAATCCTTACACAGACTTTCAAATTCATTTCTACAATGATGTACGATCGACCGCATATATCAATGGTAACATAACGAGGTCCACAGAACCAGAATCCAGTCGTCTCATCTTATTTTGCGAGACGCATGGTGAAAAGAAAATTAGAACTGACTAATTTTTCATTTACCATCACAGACATAGTAAAAAATATAGACGAAGTGCTACGAACAATCATAGTGAAACCAAAATAAACCATCATCTTTCGTGTACAACCAGCGCTCACGCACACACCATGCACCTGAAGGATATTTGCTTTCGCAATGCTTACTGGACGATGTTGCGACATAAGTACTGAGAGGGGTCAGCACGGTTTGAGGTGCATGTGAGTGCGTGAGCGCTGGTTGTACACGAAGGACATAATTTTTTTGGCTTCACTAGATTGTTTGCAAAACTTCATCTATATTTTAATATGTCTGTGTTTACCATAAAGTGGGAAGGGGACGACCTCGGCGAACGTATCGCGATCAAATCGCGGATGTTCTCAAAAAATGCCAGGTTAAGAGTTCTCTAAACCGACGAGCATGCATGACGAGGTTAATGGACGTAGATGAAGCGAAAGAGGTGTGTCAGGATCGTAGCAGGTGGAAATCCATAGTCTCTGCCTACCCCAATGGGAAACAGGCGTGATAATATGTATGTATGTATGTATGTACCATAAAGTGAGAAAGAAATACGTGTATTCCACAATGGCATGTTAAAAGAACAACCTACGCCTGATTTTTTTGCAAACCCCATTCCGCTACATAATAAACCCAACGAATATGTGACATACGAGATTAACCCTAGCATGTCTGCGGCCAATCTCGCAACCGAACATGTAGATTTATTACAAGGGGCAACTCTGCCAAGCGGTGGTCGTCGCAGCCTGGCACCGACGACATGGTTGCGCCGAAATTATTCATAGTCGGCCTTGCTCCAGCGAATTGGTGCACGGGACCGAAGTACCGAGCAGTGCTAGATACGACCGAATACCGCCACTTTTCAGTGATATGTGGCCGAAGTGTTTTCTGCAGACATTCACAGGGTTAGATTGTGCATGTTCCAATAATTTGTGGGAATGGGTGGTGTGGTTAAAGCTGTTTGTGCTACATTGTCTGTGAGGATAGAACAGAATATTGGGTAACATATGTGCAAGATAAAAGCAATGTCTGAACCACAGATTTAGATAGAATGGAAAAGATGGCAGAGCGCGCGTGCCAACACTCTGCACCATAGTGCAGACCATTTCAAAGCCTTTCTCAGTACGCCTTATGACTTGTTTCTGTAAAAACTGTAACAAAAACCCGCAAAACTCCTTATTGTGCTGTTTCTAACTACAGAAACAAAAGCTGTAAAGTACATTTGATTAAAGTTAATTTTTAAAAATTAATGACGTCAATATGTAAGGCGTAGTTTGTACGAAAGTTGACACGCATGAATCGCAAGTGAAATTGTGATTACAGCCATTCTACTCTATCTATTTCTGTGGTCTGAACACTGCACTTTCGTAAAGGCTGTCATTGACGATGTATCCAAAAGTCCGAATAGCGTGGCCGCATTCCAAAATCTGTCCGTGAATGTTGAAAACGTATGTTATTTTTAGAACAAGTCAAGCTTTTTTGGAAGTAATCAATAAAACGACGTCCGAATGGATACATCGTCAGTGCCTACCTAAGGGTAGACAAATATGACGGTGCTTTCGTATGCAAGGCCCTCAGACAAAAATAATAAGATAGACGGAGCGCTTGAACTAGCATATGAAGCCAGAAAAAGTAGTACAAAATAGCAAAAGAGTACCTACTTTTCCACCTACAGTGTTCACGACCCGCGGTCAGGAGCGTCAATCTTATTCTTTTAGTTTGATGATTACACGTACGCTCCAGATTGCGGCTTGCAAACACTGTGGGTGGAATAGTAGGTACTCTTTTGCCATTTTGTATTACTTTTTCTGGCTTCATTCGCAAGTTCTACGCGCTTCGTCTATCTTATTATTTTGGTCTGAGGCAAGGCTTTTGTTCTAAAATCACAATATTAGGGGTCATTTTATTTGACTAGTATTTTGTATTTTGACTAGTATTTACGAGATTATCCGGAGAAGAACCGGAGTGACCGACATAGCTTGTAGGATCAGTAAGCTGAAGTGGCAGTGGGCTGGCCATGTCTGTCGAAGGACCGATGGCCGTTGGAGCAGACGAGTCCTTGAGTGGAGACCGCGTATCAGCAAACGCAGCGTAGGGTGCCCCCCTGCCAGGTGGACCGACGACCTAAAGAACGTGGCTGGGGGGGACTGGATGCGGAAGGCAGAGGACCGAGCGTTGTGGCGCATCTTGGGAGAGGCCTATGTCCAGCAGTGGACTTCGATAGGCTGAGTTGATTGATTGATTGATTGATTTCGTACTCCAAAAATCGCTGTTAAAGATCATATCATAATCCACTAATCGACGAATATCGTTTCGTTAACTTTTCCAAGAGAGGGAGTTAGGAATGTCCTAAGGAACAGAGTAACCTTGAAATATTTCCTAAACTATGTAAGATACTAAGTATCTCTTCTATTTCCATTTTCCGTCTTAATTACGTAATTTATAACATTAAGAGTCCCTCATTGTCGGGAGGAGGCGACGAGTGAAAAATATATAATTTGGACAAAAGTGATACTTAATACCCCACTTAAGCTTCAAGGGCACGAGGCCATTGTGGGCTATCTAAGCGTTTATTTATGTCTGGAGTTGGCTTAGCCTATCTTCTCACTGTTTTTAGAAGGAAATGGTGATTTAGCGTTGGAATTTCCAAGTATTTATTGCTTAAATGTAGTGGAAAAATTGTGTTATGTGAATGTTTGGGCTACTCATTTGTCACAATTTTGAGACACACATGGCGCATGACTGTCAATGACTTTTTCCTCGATTTGTTCTTCACTAAATCTATTTCTTGTATCCTTATATCCTTTCTTTTGTATGTGTCTCAGTTGTGCCAAATAAATATTTTTCTTTCTTTCTTCTTTTTACTATTATTTGTTCTATGGTTAGGGCTTGATATAAAGGTCGTGTAAATAGTACTAGTAAGTTACGGCTGAAACGTATGTCTAAATGACAATAAATTCAGATAAAGTACGGTCGACCGCACGTCGGTGGTAATACTTTGACATTAGCAGCATCTTTATTTCGTAAGCAGTAAGTGCGGTTTTCTAATTGAAGTGTTACCATTTTCATGCAGTCGACTGTACTATCATGAACTTTTTACATCACAAATTATTTTTTAACACCTATTTATAAACTATTACCTATTTATATACACCTATTTATAATATAATCATATATATTATAATCATATATATTATAATAAAACATATATATATAAATTACCAGCACTTATAGGTAACAGTTTGGTTGTTAGATTAAAAAAATAATTTAGATTTAGTTTGTAAAAGTATTGCAGACTTATAACAGTTTTTATTTTATTTAATGCTCCTGTATTCATAAAATCCATTGGAAATTCTAATTTAGTCAGATAATAAAGTCAATCAATCGAAGAGCGAAAGTGTGCATAAATAATGAAGCTCAAAATATTTGATTGGAATTCAGAAAACGAATGATTTATCTGAAAGTAAATAAGAATTTATTTAATAAATAAAGTGTCAACGGACTATTGAATTATTAAACTTGAAGTCTATTTTGTTAAAAGTACTTTTCAAGTTTTCATTAAATATTCAATACGTGAAAGTATCAAAGTCGAATTTCGATATCGAAATTCATAATACAATCACATTTTTTTTGGGAAGAAAATAAATCTAACATTTTTCAAGTTCGTTTCAGATTTTCTTTTGTGAATGGACTCCCGCGAGAGTCCTGTAATTCATCAAGTTACTCAAAGTTCCTTCTGATTGAAGTGATCAATTTATTTAACGTGAAAAACATTCGACTTTCTTAGGGGCTCGTAATTTTGTTTTTTAACCGACGAAAAAAAGGAGGAGGTTATAATAAAACAAAGTTTAACCGGATTAAATCGCGTATATGATTTAAATTGGTTTCCCTGACGTTTCGAAAGCTTTGCAGCATTTCGTGGTCGCAGGTAGACTAAGATGACAAGCGTCTTTACAAATATTTCTAAAAAATTATTTTAATCTACCGTACAATATTATTAATTAAAATCGTTTCTATGCACGCAGTAATCACTCACAATATCATTATCTTTTACAGTGTTGCGTGCTGTTTGGGACTTGATTATTTTTAGGACTGGGTTCCAAACAGGTGGTAGCTGCCAACCATCTTCTCTATTAAAATTAGGATGTTTTTTAATTTCAATAGCCTCACGGAGCATTCTAGGTACATATCGGTTTTCCTTCGCCAGAACTTGTGGTTTATCAAATCGAAGAAAATGGTTGGGTTTGTCTAGGGCATGTTCACACACTGCAGACTTTGTGGAGCGTCTGTTCTTGACGTCAGCTATATGTTCTTTAATTCTAGTGGCTATACTACGCTTTGTTTGCCCTATGTATGATAACCCACAATCACAATCAATCTTGTAGACCCCTGCATCTTGTAAGGGAATGTGACACTTCACCGGTCTGAGGAGTTGGCTGATCTTTCTTTGGGGCTTGAAATAAGTTTTAGATAGAAGCACGCTTCAAGATATGACCGATTCAACGAATCAACAACCAATCAACGAAGATCATTAAATTACTTTAAATAAATAATAAAAACAACGTCACATCAAATATAACGTGAAATTTTCAACGATAAACAATAACTTTCCAAAAATGCGTTCTCCGCTCGGCCACTTGCAACTTACACGCACTTTGCTTGTTAAAATTTCGTTTGGCGCCGACTCATAATTAGTTATTTTTCGCTTTTCAGTTTCACTTTTCGTCGGTTCAATTTTTTGTTAAAAAGTTTTATTGTTAGGCCTTGACATAATAAAAAGTTTTTTTTACCTAGTTAGGTATACTATTGTTGGATTTAAAAGCATCCAGTTTCTTGTAGTATTTAAAAATAGCTAGGAAACTTCTCAACAGGTATCTCAAGCAGATTTCTGAACAAATTTTTTTTTTCTTTATACTGGGTGACTTTTTTGCCGTCTGGAAAAAATAGGGTTTGATCAGTTATTGTAAGATTTATAAAAAATATACGCAGAGTAAGTTTAAAAAAAATAATTTTTCCATATAATTTTTTCAACAGACAAAATGCACAGCTAATTTTATTTTCACTTATTTTTTCAAGTATTATATTTTTCATAGATACCTCACCTCTTCTTTCCTACTTTTTGCCGTGCCCATCAGTGGCCACATATGATTCCTAGACTATAATGTAACACTTATGTAAGTTGTGGAGTGCAATAAATGTATTAAGTATTGAGTAGATTCATTCTATTAAATTAACTGATTATACCTATCTTTTTTTCAAGATGGTAAAAAAGTCTGCCAGTATATTTAGATAATTTATTTAAATCTTCACTTAAATATAATAAATAAATAAATATTTTTGGGACAATTTACACATCACCATCTCGTTCCAAACTAAGCAGAGCTTGTGCTATGGGTACTAGACAATGGATATAACACTTATGTACTTTTTTTTTTGTAAATACATACTTATAATACATAAGAAACAACCAACATAATATAACGTCACGCCTGTATTTCCCCGAAGGGGTAGGCAGAGGTGTAATAGTACACCCACATTTCGCCAATTATGTTATAGTCCCATGTAATAGGGGGCGAGCCTATTGCCATTAACCGGGCACAAATCCAGACTCCAGGCGACAGACCAACACAAACACTCATGTTCATCACACAAATCTTTGTGTTCTGTGGGAATCAAACCCACGACCTCGTAATCAGCAGTCCGACACTCGAACCACTAGACCACAAAGGTTGTCATTTGAATCAAGAATAGTAGGCAGATCATAGAAATCTTAATAATAAGGTAATAGAAGTGGTAAAGGCGCGTAAACTTGTCGCCACGTACAGGTGTCTCATAGGAAACTTGTGCACAAATCGTTTGCTTGATCATCAGTGCTGTTTTGGACGCAGAGTCACTAAAATTGCATTTTGCAGCATATCTAACTCCGTTTTTTTAGACTTAATTTATTTTACATTCTTCTTCTTCGTGTCGACATGAGCTACATAATAATAATAGCTCATGTCGTGGGGAAAAGATTAGCCAGTCAGCAGGTTGATAGAGGGGCTGACTGCCCAGAGTGCGCCGGACGATCAATTAAATATCGTCACTCGTGGAGGCTCTTTTAATGCACCCCATTTTACATTGAATGCTAGAAACATGGTAGGCGTAATTGCGTATTTATATGATGGTATCGGAAAACCGGTGACATGCGTTCCGGTAATTAAAGACAGTCCATAACATTTCTATAACCTTATTATTTAGATTTCTATGAGGCAGATACTCTACCATTTTCAAATCGGTTTTATTAAAACAATTCCATTCTAAATGGGAAACTATAATATTCAGTCATATCCGTATCTGTATTGACCAAACATTACAGCCGAAACTAAGTTATAAAATGTGACAATAACTTCAGCGTTAAGCACATTCAAATTTCAACCTTGGTTCCCGCTTCATAGAATATATTTTCCAATGCAATTTTTACATTGCCTTCAGGCCCGACCCTCGTAAATCGTGGCCAAGGACAAAACAACACATTTGGAACTAAAACGAGTTATCCCTGAATTTCTAAAATTATGTAATATGTGTAACTTTAAACTTTGAACTAATGTGTTTGGAATTATTGCTAAATTACAATGATATTTAAAAGTACAGATATGTTAGTAGCACGCGCAATCTGAAGACTCGCAAACATCTTATTTAGGACGCGACAAGCAAGACGCCGAGAGTGACGTGCCGAGCCGAAAGTGTACCAATTTTGACGCGAAAGTAACTTAAAGTTGTACTATTATTTGTTCTATGCTTAAAGTAAGGTACTAACTTTCTTACTTTTTACTAGGTTATGCGTATGTGTGCTGCTGCTGCGTACGGAACATTTTTATCGTTTGTTTTGTTAGGGTATAACATATCTATACTTTTATTTATCATTGCTGAAATATGAATCAATTGTTAATGGCGGTCGTAAATATTGATCAGGGGTATTTTTAATATAACAAAAATACTTTAAGGGTAGTCTCTGCTGATTACTTTGCAGAACTTTTACTATGGACCAAGTATAAAATCATGAAAAAAAATCAATTTGTTATACAGGGTGACCCATCGCTATGCTACATAGAAGGAAATGTCTTGAATATTGAAAACAGGAAATTTTACTTGAAGAAGACTTAATTTTATTTTTAAAACACGATTCATTTTATTTTATTATTTTTTACACTCACCATCGAGAACTGTATGGAGCACTCTCAGTTGTGCAGGTTTCCTCACGAAGTTTTCCTTCACCGTTAAACAACATAACATAACAACAAACATAACATAACATCACGCCTGTATTTCCCCGAAGGGGTAGGCAGAGGTGTATAGTACACCCACATTTCGCCAGTTATGTTATAGTCCCATGTAATAGGGGGCGAGCCTATTGCCATTAACCGGGCACAAATCCATACTCCGGGCTGCTACTGAGAATTTCCTAATGAAAAAACCCAATAACACTTTGCCCGACCCGGGAATCGAACCCAGGACCCCTCGCTCAGCAGTCGCGCTTGCGACCACTAGACCAACGAGGTAGTCACCGTTAAAGCAAAGTGATAATCAAATTTTGATCTACACATGAATTCGAAAATTCAGTAGTGTGGGCTAGGTTTGAACTCAGACCCTCCTGCATGGAAGGCAAGCGCTCAACCGCTAAGCTACCACTGCTTGCCGCGTTTATTAAAATGATAAATTTTGCAACTATAATATAAGCATAGATAGCAGGGAAAATCTTGCATCGGACTGAGATACCACAAGCATCAGTTTCGATACGCAGTAAAAAATTTTTGTGTTTTATTTAATAGTTAACTGTAACTTTGACGTTACCCACGCGCTTAAAGGTGAAGTCAGCTAACAACACTATGTCCGTATATTCAATGTACTCCATGAGTATAACGCAAATCTTAGCATGATGTGACGCCAGATTTTTTCCCAAATCACACATCGTACTTAAACAAGGAACTTTTTTCCAAAATAATAATTACACAAAACCAACTAGCTAGATGCACGGTACAGAATATTCTAAGTTAATTAGCTGATATTAACACCAGTACTAATTAATCGGAAGATATTTGTCTGCGTCAGTCAATGAGGAACAGTAATTCAGTGTTATCACGGCATACACGCTCGCTGGCACCCATAAATTACAGTATGCACGCTATAACATGCATGTGGGTGTGTTTATGTAAATGCATAGTAATGAAGAGCCAAACATCTGTGCATAAATATGAACACTAGTCAATACATGTATGTCATTAAGCAATTATGGTGTGAGGGTCTTCATTAGGTCTTACCAAAGACCAGTAAGCCTCAAGACGCCACATAAACAAAGTTTTGCATGAGAACACAGTCGTAAAATGTTGGCGGGAACCGGGGGGCGGACGGTGCGTTATGATTGGTCGGCTCAAATGTTCGGTGATATGATTGGTGCCGCTCGCTGACGGAGTGACGTCCCGATTGGTGGCTGGGCGTAAGATATGCAGTGCTACTGCATATGCTTTGTGACTGGGGGTATCCGGTTAACAGGCGTCAAGAGGCTTACTGGTCTTACACAACGTGTAACAGAAATGCGTGATCATATTTGTAGAGCTCATTCAGGGCATCATCATCATCATCATCATCATCTTTTCAGCCGAAAGACGTCTACTGCTGGACATAGGCCTCCCCCAAGCATCGCCACAATGACTGGTCCTGCGCCTTCCGCATCCAGCGGATTCCCGCGACCTTCACCAGGTCGTCGGTCCACGTTGTGGGGGCCTACCCACGCTGCGCCTTCCACTCCAGAACTTTATTGCCCCATCGGCCGTCCGTTCTGCGAGCAATGTGCCCCGCCCACTGTCACTTAAGTTTGGCAATTCTTCATGGCATCAACTCAGCTAAAATCGCTTGGACTCAATGTTCGAGGGCAGCCGTAGGTACACGTGTAATGTAGCAGGATTCGTTCAAGGGATTTTGTTGACAAAATGTACCACCGGGAAGTATCGTGATCGTATTTCCATAATTTAAAATAAGTAAATTTTTGACGACGTGGTCTAGTGGTTCGAGGGTCGGACTGCTGATCACGAGGTCGTGGGTTCGATTCCCATATGACTCAAATATTTATGTGATGAACATAAGTCTGTCTGTTGTTGGTCTGGGTGTTTCTTATATTATAAGTATATATTTATCAAAAAAAGTATATAAATATTATATCCATTGTCTAGTACCCATAGCACAAGCTCTGCTTAGTTTGGGATGGTGCTGTGTAAAAATGTCCCAATCTATCTATCTATCTATTCATTCATTGTAATGAGACATAACAGTTTTGATTGTGCCAATTGCTGCCACATTTTTAATCAGCTAAAACCTTTATTGAACAAAAAGCTTGTATGTATATGTCTTAGTTCCGAGTGGTGCCGGACGTAAAGAATTGAACCACCCTATATCTTCTCATGGGTGTCGTAAAAGGCGACTAAGGTATTCATAAGGATAGGCAGCAGCGTTCTCTGAGTATATGACCAACCAACTGCGATTGCCAACCCGCCTGCCAAGCGTGGCGATTATGGCATATCTCCCCAAACATTTTGCTTGGAGAGGCCAATGTTTAGCAGTGGATGTCTTTCGGCTGAAATGATGAATGAATGATATGTCTTAGGATAATCGAAAAAATCGGATCTTTGCGAAAATGCTAGGACGATTGCAAAAGACCTGATAATTGGGATCTAAGAAAGATTTTCGTTATCATCCGAGCAATTTTCAGAATCATTGCAGAAATCCGGCTTACCTAGGTACTAAGTCGCTAATAACCGCTCACGTTATGAGCGCTGGTTGGCTCGCATGAACGTTATGAATTGACGGATGCGCTGATTGGCTAACGGCTACATTCCTTCATCTTTTGTTGTTGTCTGATATTACTTCGGTGACATAGGTAATGTACCTACCTTTTTTGTGATAATATTTTAACATTAAAATCCTTTATTTAAAGTAATACCTATCGCCTTATCACTTGTTTACTTTTCTATGTCTATACTATATGCCTTTATAAAGAGCCATGTTCGGACCAACCAGAATAAAGATGTTATAAATTGCCTCTTAGATTAGCCAATCAGTGTTAACGTTTCCAATCGTCCTAAACCAACTCGTATTTTTGCAATGATACTGATAAAAGCTCGTACGATTACGAAAACTTTTAATTGGTTCCAATTATCCGGTCCTTTACAATCGTCCTAGGATTTTCGCAAAAATCGGATTTTTCCGATTATCCTACGACATATACACCAACATACTATATTATCTTTACCCATCAACACGAAGCCAAAATTTAGTTCCCATCATATTCAAGGCCGAATCGATCCAACTTTCCATTTTCCTGGAGAAACAAAACGCAATATACGTGCGTGACAGATAAAACAGAATAACGTCTATCAAAATGATTATGCCTATAACAGAGGGGCCCCGTAGGCATAATATTATGTTCGTATATCTAAATCCGGTTGTACAATACAAATATTACTGACTTGTGTTTTTGTGTTGAGCTATTTTAGTATAATATCTTTTTGGTTATGTGAAACAATGTTTGAGAAAGATATATATTTGTTTATTTGTGTGTTATGTTACAAAATTGATACGTGTCAATGAGTTATCCTAATACTGTTCATTATACTTTGTTATGTTTTAGATTTTGTTGTGTCTTTGACAGTGTGTGTTGTTGTACTTATGGCACTGAAACGTGGTCGCTCACAATGGGCCTGATAAGAAGGCTCAAAGTCACCCAAAGGGCAATGGAGTGAAGAGGGCTATGCTCGGAGTGTCCCTGCATGATCTAATCAGAAATGAGGAGATTAGAAGGAGAACGAAAGTATGTCCAGCAGTGGACGTCTTTCGGTTGAAATGATGATGATGATGTTTTAAAAGTCCCGCTATTACTGTGAGTTGAATTAGGAGTCAAATATATGTGCGGGTAGAACAGCAGTTGCTGCCGAAGAACTGTTCTGCAGTTTAGCAGGAGAGCCATTGTAAGATTATAATAAGGTATAATTCTTCTTTGATTACAATAAAATAAAAAACTGGCCAAGTGCGAGTTGGACTCGCACAGTAAGGGTTCCGTGCCACCCATCGACCTGTTACCCCATAGAAACTGATTTAATTTACAAGAGTTCATCAAAAGACATCAACGCATTTTTGCATCTCTTTCTTACGCAGGTACCACCACATATGTTTGCCCTAGTTTTAGTATTTGTCCCGAAACTTTATAGTATGTACTATAATCAAACCAAGTTTGACGATGGTATATATTACCGTTTTCAAGATAGAGCAGGAACAAAAACGTTAAAAAATGCATGTTTTTCAAGGTTTCTTGTATGGAGACCCCCTTTGGTTTTAGACTTTTTTTATTTTTATAACCAGCTATAACTATTACTTACCGTTCAAAAGATACAGCTCTGTGACAGATAGACGGACGGACGGACATATTAACGGATGAACAGACGGACAGCATACCGAGAGTAACAGGGTTCCGTTTGGAACCCTAAAAAGGCTGGTGGATGAAATTGTGAATCTCGTCGGAAAAGTGTGATATACACCAACGACGGGAGCGATTAAGAGAGTAACAAAGCAGGCCTATTTGTACGAAATAAATGAACCTTATGTTGAATTAAGCATATTAAAAATTAATCATCATCTGCCCCTCTGTTAGACATTCGAATAGTGTTCAATTAAATAAGATTCGATGTTTTGGAATTTAATATGGCTTAGGATATATAACGCTTATTGCTTTGCGCAGTCAGGTAAAAAGAATATTGAGTCACATCATAACATAACATAATATCACGCCTATTATGTATGTAGGCAGAGGTGCAATTAAATGAGATTCGATGTTTTGGAATTTAATATGGCTTAGGATATATAACGCTTTTTGCTTCGCGCAGTCAGGTAAAAAGAATATTGAGTCACATCATAACATAACATAACATCACGCCTGTATTATGTATGTAGGCACAGGTGTAATAAATAGTACACCCACATTTGGCCAGTTATGTTATAGTCCCATGTAATAGGGGGCGAGCCTATTGCCATTGACCGGGCAACAGACTCCGGGCTGCTACTGAGAATTTCCTAATGAAAAAACCCAATATTTTGTCACAACTCCTTAAGAAATTGGTATTGCTCTAAAAAACTACATCAATTTCACAGCATAAACATATTTTATTTCGGCCCTAAATCTCCACGCGCCTTCAACAAAATCTAGTGCCAAGACACAAATAAAATTGGTACGCGTTGGCTAAACAAATGTCTTATTGTTGTTCGCAGCGGCTGAGTGTAATACCGGGACCATTTGTCAAAATAACCGGGTACGCAGTGATAAGACTGTTACGCAATAAGATTTGAACCTATGACTCTAGGGAATCATGAGTTTGATACCTGTCTGGCGCGGTTTGTTTACTAAGATTTTTTTAGGTTTTATCTGACCGTGTTTGATAAATGGTTCTGTATTTTCAGTTTAATTTCATTTATTTTAGTACTTTTTATCATTGAAGCTATTCACAAAAACTGTTAAAAAAAACAATGAAATAGTTCAAATAGAACTACTGTATTTTTTACTCTAAAGGAGTGCGGATAATCTGCCTAGTGGTTCAATCTACTTCTTATCACAAACACATTATTTAAATTCACTCTAGAACAAAATAAAAAAAATCCTTTGTACCGCGCGCGCTACAAATTTTTCCGAGTCCCCTTACAAAGTCAGTTTTTAGAGTTCCGTACCCAAAGGGTGCATACGGGACCCTATTACTCTCGCTACGCTGTCCGTCCGTCCGTCCGTCAGTCTGTCTGTCTGTCACAGGGCTGTATCTTTGTAACGGTAATAGATAACCAGTTGAAATTTTCACAGAATATGTGTTGCTATAAGGGGTATCACGATAAATACTAAAAACAAAAAAAGTCTCAAACCAAAGGGGTCCCCATACAAGAACCCTCGAAAATCATGCATTTTTTTCAAGGTTTTTGTTCCTGTTCTATCTTCAAAACGGTAATACATACCAGCGTCAAACTTGGTCTGATTATAGTGCACTATGTAGTTTAGCAACAAATACTAAAAACAGGACAAACATAGACATATGTGGTGGTACCAACGGAAGAAAGAGATGCAAAAATTCAAATTTCGCGTACGTTCGTTGATGTCTTTTGTTAAACTCTCGTAAATTAAATCAGTTTCTATGGGGTATCAGGTCGATGGTGGTACGGAACTGAGTGGTACTGCGTGAGTCCGACTCATACTTGGCCGGTTTTTTATTTTGTGTATATGTGAATTTTAATAATTTCATTGCGATAAGGATCAGATACTGAACCACTATGCAAATTATCCGCACTCCTAAATATTTTTTCCTGTATATATACTTGTATAAATTTGTCACGACACAGGGTATCCTAGTGGCAGGGTAAAATTGTATAATTTTGTGCATAAGTTTACCTATGTAGGTAATACTGAGTTATGTGAATGTTCAAATTATTTGAGTCTGATAATAAAACAGCCAAACTAATTATTTTATTTGTAAGGCTTTGTTTACATTAGCTTAGTACTTGTTATTACTAATCACTTTTACTTGTTGCTGAGTAAATAGAATCGGCTTCTATTTACTTGCACTGGTTGTTTTATTATTTATTTATTTAATTATTTATGCACAACAGGGTACAAAGGCGGTCTTAACGCCATAGGCGTTCTCTACCAGACAACGTTAGGGTAATGCAGAGACAAAGAATAAGGTAGATGCACCAGTAAAGTAGTAAAATATGTTTCGTACTACGGACTTATAATTACATATAATAAAAATAGATAAATACCTAAGTACATTATACATATAATAAAATATACATATTATACATACCTACATAGATAACTATAAATATATAACATCAAGACAATTCAAAGTCGAGCTGAATCTGCTAAATTGTTTTCACGGAAATATTTCCTTAACTTAATTTTAAAGGCGAGCCGACTGTTAGCCATCCTGATTTCATGAGGAAGCGCATTCCATAATAGGATATATTGCACGAAGAATGTAGAGTGAACGAAGTCAGAGCGATGAGAAGGACATTGGAGAAGACGATTATTAGTGGAGCGGAGATATTTAGTATGACTTTTACATAGATATTGAAAATGGGAAGTTAAGTAAGAAGGAGAATTGGGAGAGAAAAGTACTAAGCATTAGTTTAGCATGTTTACACGCAAAGTATTGAAAAGTACTAAGCATTAGTTTAGCATGTTTACACGCAAAGTATTGAAAAGTACTAAGCATTAGTTTAGCATGTTTACACGCAAAGTATTGAAAAGTACTAAGCATTAGTTTAGCATGTTTACACGCAAAGTATTGAAAAGTACTAAGCATTAGTTTAGCATGTTTACACGCAAAGTATTGAAAAGTACTAAGCATTAGTTTAGCATGTTTACACGCAAAGTATTGGTATATGTGACAAGTACTAAGCATAAGCATGTTCCGTGTGGTGCCGGACGTAAAGAATTGCACCACCCTATAATATGTTCTCATGGGTTTCGTAAAAGGCGACTAAGGGATTCACCAGAGGATGCGCAGCAGCGTTCTTTGAGTATTTAACCAACCAACTGCGATCGCCAACCCGTCTGCCACGCGTGGCTATTATGGCATATCCCCCCCTTAGTGGGGGAGGCATATGTCCAGCAGTGGACATCTTTCGGCTGAAATGATGATGATGATGATGACTAAGCATAAGCTCTTGGAAATGAAAAGTATAACGCAAAGCCCAACTGGAAACTTTTACTTTAAAGTCAAATAAAGATGGTAAAAAAACAAACATTTAACAAAAACTAAAACATCAGTAAAACAGCTGCCATTAATGTAATGGAATAACCGAAGAAATTTCTAATTACTTTCCATTCCATTCGTCGTTCGCAGATACGTAATTAAAGGCCAGCTGTAATTGGCGATACTCAATACCGTCAGGTCTGTAATAATTAAAGAAAAATAACTTAAGCAATTTTCCCTTATCGAGGGTCAAGGAGCGGAGTTCCGTGTCCCTTTTTTTACCTTTTTATTCACTTTTCCGTTTCATTTAATTTGCCTCGTCAGTGGATCGCCCCTTGACTGTGTTATCCATTTGACCGGTTTGACACCTCTGTGTTTAATTTATTCTTTGACAGAGGATTACGAGCTTTGATGATGGAGTTAGATCGTTTTTTGTTTCTTGGGGCAGAAGAGCTGCCTTATGTAGGTATGTAGATGTAGGTGGGTCCTTTTGTAAGTAGATTTTAAAGACATAATGAAAGAAAAACTAAGTTAAAGTCATACCAGACAATTGTTCGGTGTTTTTTGAGTTTTACAAACACTAATTTTTGAGAAACACATCTAAATAATATACAAAGTGGATATGACATTATCTCTGAATGTACACGAAAAACCAATCAAATCCAGTTAATAGTTTAGCCACCGGAAATTATTTTAATTTTATTCATTTTGAATGTAGGACCATTTTTCTGGCTGTGTTAGGTCAAAGACTTTTGCAAATCCATATGATTAAACTATGAAAATTTAAACTATGTTTCTCAATTATTACAGATGATGACAAATGGTGTTACTTATTATTTCGATATTTTAATATTTAATTTGTTGACATTTTTAATTTTTTTAATTTTGGGTTAACTACTTATTTATGTGTTTAAAATGCTTCTATAGACTAGTAGTAATAACCGTGTTTTCATTTATTTTCGTATTGTCATCTCCACGTTGCATGTTTTATAAACAATAAATGTGTTTCTTTCTTTAACACATTTAAAATAACGTTAAAAGTACATACGATCGCCTTATGATTCTTTTCTTCTTATTTCTTTTGTTCAACAGCAAAGAAGACAAAAATATTACCTGAAAAGAGACAAAACCAAAATGTTAACATTGTATTACCAAGAACACAGCAAAGCTTGCCACGTGTAGTGCCGGAATTGGGTCATCGGGGCTCACTGAATTAGTATAGGAATTGGGTTATAAAGGCTTCCACACAACGGCCTGTGCCCATGTCGTATCAGTGTAAACCTGTTTTCTGGTAAACCAATCGTTTAATTTGTATGAAAATCGAATTTGGCTTGGGACCGGCGAAATTTTCGTGGAAAATTCGAACGGGTGTTACATAGTCGATATATTTGAGTGCTCGGTTTTATGGAGGATTATGACTAAAACTATATCTTTAGGAAAAACTATATCTTTTGGTGGATTCTTTGCCATTATTGAAGTAGGTACCGTAAGTAAGTAAGTAGACCATAAATGATATTTATTTATTTATTGGAAGACCAACAGCAGTTACATTTGATTAACAATTATATGTTAGACTAGCTGTGCCCGCGACTCCGTCCGCGTGGATGTCGGAAAATAACATCGTGTCATAATTATGAACACAATATCTTCAAATATATACATATAAGCGCCTACACAGACGATTACACTATTTACCGACCATACTATATTTTGTTTTTACAAGCAACCGGCTAAGGTGATGGAATTTCATGGAATTAGCCCTAAACTCCCTCATTCTGAGAAGACGCTCGTGCCCAGCAGTGGGAAGTAATTGGGCTGATTATGTTATTCTATAACACTAACCACATCTCTTCTTATGCTGAGAAGAGGCCCGTGTCCAGCAGTGGGACTGTAATGGGCTGGTAATGTTATGTTATTCTAGAATACTAATAATATCCAGTTCATTAACTCTTCTCATTTTGAGAAGAGGGCCATACCCAATTACCCAGTAGTGGGACAGTAATGGGTTGACTACGTTATGTTATTCTATATTTTCTAGTTTCTTAACTCTTCTCGTTCCGAGAAGAGGTCCGTGCCCAGCAGTGGGGCAGTAGGTAATGAGCTGATTATGTTATGATAATCTATTACATTAACAATATCCAGTTCCTTAACTCTTCTCATTCCAAGAAGAGGGCCATGCCCAGCAGCGGGACAGTGATGGGCTATGTTATGTTATTCTATATTTTCTATAATACTAATAGAATCCAGTTGTATTTTTAGGAACCTGCAACCTGCATCCAACCAACAATCATGACCTCTACTTTGTATGCAACTTAATACAACAGAGGGGTCAAGCTGTATCGATGGATCTACTAAACCGATTCAGATAAAACATACCCTATATTTTAAGTTAGACTAATACCAATACAAATGCTAAGTTTCATTACGATCCGTTCAGCCGTTTTCACGTGATGAGGTAACAATCAGACAGACAGACAGACAGACAGACATAAATTTTTTAAACGATTGATTCGTGTTCTATAGCTTATTTCTAGACCCCTAGCCGGTTTTCGCGAAAAAAAACTCAATGTACAGACTTTTCGACCTTTACAGTTTTATTATAGTATAGACTAGCTGTGCCCGCGACTCCGTCCGCGTGGATGTCGGAAAATAACATCGTGTCATAATTATGAACACAATATCTTCAAATATATACATATAAGCGCCTACACAGACGATTACACTATTTACCGACCATACTATATTTTGTTTTTACAACCAACCCGCTAAGGTGATGGAATTTCATGGAATTAGCCCTAAACTCCCTCATTCTGAGAAGACGCTCGTGCCCAGCAGTGGGAAGTAATTGGGCTGATTATGTTATTCTATAACACTAACCACATCTCTTCTTATGCTGAGAAGAGGCCCGTGTCTAGCAGTGGGACTGTAATGGGCTGGTAATGTTTTGTTATTCTAGAATACTAATAATATCCAGTTCATTAACTCTTCTCATTTTGAGAAGAGGGCCATACCCAGTAGTGGGACAGTAATGGGTTGACTACTTTATGTTATTCTATATTTTCTAGTTTCTTAACTCTTCTCGTTCCGAGAAGAGGTCCGTGCCCAGCAGTGGGGCAGTAGGTAATGAGCTGATTATGTTATGATAATCTATTACACTAACAATATCCAGATCCTTAACTCTTCTCATTCCAAGAAGAGGGCCATGCCCAGCAGCGGGACAGTGATGGGCTATGTTATGTTATTCTATATTTTCTATAATACTAATAGAATCCAGTTGTATTTTTAGGAACCTGCAACCTGCAACCAACCAACAATCATGACCTTTGTATGCAACTTAATACAATAGAGGGGTCAAGCTGTATCGCTGGATCTACTCAACCGATTCAGATAAAACATACCCTATATTTTAAGTTAGACTAATACCAATACAAATGCTAAGTTTCATTACGATCCGTTCAGCCGTTTTCACGTGATGAGGTAACAAACAGACAGACAGACAGACAGACAGACAGACATAAATTTTTTAAACGATTGATTCGTGTTCTATAGCTTATTTCTAGTCCCCCTAGCACATTTATTTCACAGGATTTAGAGTTTTTCTGCTTCCAATGACTGCCTACGATCCAGCATTGTAGTCCAAGCATCGAAAAATATAATGATTTCGTAATCTTACCTTCGAGAAAAAAATCTTGTTATTTATATGCCTTTTCTCAATTATGTTGGGGTCGGCTTCCAGTATAGTAAGATGCTGCCGGACATCAGTATTTTACACGGGACAACTGTCATCTGACCGTCACAATCCAGTAACTGGGTAATTATTTTATTATTTTGAGGAAAGAGGTAGTGGTCTTAAACGCCCCTAAGCCACTGCGGCCTGATAAGATCTATTGTGACGCCTCTTGCAGCATTACAGCACTTCCCCAAGCTGAAAGTCAATCATAAAGTCGACTATGACCTTGGGTAAGGAGGACTTGATCTCCTGCGTTGAGATGACGTGGCCTGATAAATGCTGGCTTCTGATGTGGTGCACTGCATCACATTCGCATAGGATATGGATGGGCGTCTCATTCTTTTCGCGACAAAACCTGCAAACTGTGGTATCTTTGAGGCCCATCCTGTGAAGGTGTTTATTCAGCTTGCAGTGCCCAGTAATGGTTCTTGTCAGGATTCTTATCTTGTAAATACCGACATCCTAAGGTTAGATTCCATAGCTTTATCATGCGTACCGCCAAAGAGTGGAATTCCTTGCCGGTGTCAGTGTTTCCCGAGAAATATAATCTGGTGGTCTTCAAGCCTCGAGTGAATGGGTTTTTGCTGGGCAAGCGTGTACCATCGTTGACCGCACCATCGCTTAACATCAGGTGAGGTGGCGGTCAAACGCAAGCCCGTTAAGAATAAGAAAATAAAAAAATAAAAATAAAATAAAGACCAGTTGTCAGACTTTTGGGCTTCTGACTACCCGTAACGACTACCATAGATATTCGCATGGCAACCGACACCGTCAACAGTGGAGGCGTAGCATGGGTTGGCACCCGGGGCGATTTTCTATTGAACACCATCCCTCAAAATAAAACAACACAAACTAATAGCGCATACGTGACTTTATATTGCTAAAATATTCAACGACATTATCAAGGTTAGTCGCGCTTGGCTCATAGCGGATCTCAAGTACGATTTTATTAACTTTAATTTTGATAAAATTAGAGATAAGCTACTGAGCTCGCAATCTGAAGACTCTAAAACGTCCTAATTAGGACGTTTTTGTATTAATCCGCGTCAAGTAAAGCGCCGAGCAAGACCGGTGGCAATAAAAAAAACTAAAATGCCGTCATGTGTGTACAAGTAGTACTCCAATTATGACGCGAAAGTAACTTGAAGTAATCAACTTACTTGCTTTTTACCCGACTGCGCCAGAAGGAGGGTTATGTTTTTCGAGTGTATGTATGTATATATGTATGTATGTATGTATGCATGTATGTATGTATATTTCTTTGGCACGCTCTGTGGCCTAAACGGCTTGATGGATTTGAGATTGAGAGGTGTCGTTAGATTCGTCTTAATTCTGAGAGTGACACTACATCAAAATTTAAAAAATTAAAATGGCCGCTTTTTGGCGCCATATTACCTCTTCAAAAATTTTTTTTTCCGTCTAAAACTATCGAGTGATGTATCAAAATAAAGGATTTTATAAATGCTTTACAAAAATATATACAACTTATATGTTTAAATGTAATTTGGAATGAAAAATGCTAAAAAACAACAAAATATTCAACGTTAAAAATGAATTTGACTGTTCAAAAAAAACATTAATAGTATGATAAATAAAACATGCCAAAACTAAAAAAATAAAAATAATATTTTTTATTAACAAAAACAAAAAACCCGACTGCGTTAAAAATAACAGAAAAGATATAAACAAGACTTATCAACACGCAGGCGGAGGCTACCTATGAACTATTATGTAATTCATGACCAAAAACATACGTAGCCTCCGACTGCGTGTTGATAAGTCTTGTTTATATCTTTTCTGTTATTACTTGTTTATGTGTATTGTGCTGCCACTGCGTACGGAACATTTTTTGGTTGGGTTTTGTTAGAGTATGACATATCTATATTTTTAAATATCATTGGCCACGAGCCTCTCAATCTTACAACCTTAGAGATAAGGTGGAGAATAAGTCAGTTCAGAATTAACATAATCACAAATTGAGGGTACCATGACGTCACGAGATAGCTATCAACACGCACGTTCGCTGAGCAGTTAACGAAATTAATTAGTGCCATTAAAATCTCTTACACACGTAGATCCCACACGATTTGAATAAATAATGCCAGTCTCAACAAACATAATTATCAGGATTCATCTAAATAACACGCGTTATTTGACTAAATTCGTTTGAAATTGAACCGAGTTTAATGTACCGGGGACATGCAATACTAGCGTAGATGTGTTGTTTGTTGATGTGGTGTTTGTTGATGTTTGTCTAGTGGTGTTGTTGTTTGTGACAAATAGATGGTACGTTATGTTTTTATCGATTTTTTGTGGCAAATATGGGTATTGAGTAAAAAACAATTTATAAAAACCGGCCAAGAGCATGTCGGGCCATGCTCAGTATTATAGGGTTCCTTAAGTAGGTCTAATTACAAACGAATCAATAGAATATTAATCATTGTTGTTTTAGTTTTTGCCAACAGCGCCACCTAGCGCTAAATTTATGAAGCTAAATTTTAGAAGTGTGTTTCTTTTTGTGATTTTTTAAAATAGAAAGTAAGTAAAGGAACATTATTTGCTACGATCATTTTTCTCTAAGGTCAATGACCTATGAACTAGGACGTCTTAAGTATTTTTCAGTTTTCTCACTATAACTCAAAAATTTATAATCACATTATACTCGAAATAATTTTAAAAGAGAGTTTTTATAAAGGTCTATCAATGTTGAAGACTATAAGTTTCTACGTTGCATAGTTTAGAAATGGCAGGGGGGGGGACACATTGCAGGCCACTTTGGCCAACTGTATTTCGCAGATGGTATACCTGATAAAAAAGTTGTGTATGAAACATTACCTTCATTTTAGTAGACCTTTGCAACGATACCACACACGAGGGGGTGCAGCGAAAAAAATATTTTCATCCCCATTTCACATGTATGGGCGCCACCCCTAAAATACGTAATCAAGATTTTTTTATTCTTTTAAAATTGAGATCTATATCTATTCCATTTTTTGTCAAAATTTCATTTACTTATGTTTATAACTGTAGAAGTTATTAAGCGGTAAAGGATTAGGACAGACGGACAGACGGACAGACGGACGGACATGACGAAACTATAAGGGTTCCTTGTAGGACTACGGAACCCTAAAAAAACAGCAATATTTTTTTGTGTCGGTAAATCCTTATGGACGCACTCCGCCCGGGGTAGGCGGAGCCAGTGTCAGAATCTTACCGACTAAAACTACCACGGTGTTCCTTCAACTACCTTGCGGCGTGGCGTGGCGTGGGAACCCGTGAGTATTTACACAACCACCCCCGACAGGACCCGGCCCGCCACAAGCAGGCGAGCCCCTTCTACCCGTGCGGCCTAACGTCAGCCGCACCCTCCTCGGTGGCGCACACGGAACACTGCACGCCACCTCACCTCACTGGCCTTTACCAGCTACGCCAGCTATTAACAAATTTTATATTTATGCTCCTTCAGTAACTCATATTCATAATAGTTAGTAGGTTTTAACATAACATAACATAACATCACGCCTGTATTTCCCCGAAGGGGTATGCAGAGGTGTATAGTACACCCACATTTCGCCAGTTATGTTGTAAGTCCCATGTAATTGGGGGCGAGCCTATTGCCATTAACCGGGCACAAATCCAGACTCCGGGCTGCTACTGAGAATTTCCTAATGAAAAAACCCAATAACACTTTGCCCGACCCGGGAATCGAACCCAGGACCTAGTAGGTTTTAGTGCCATAAAAAGACCGATAGGTGGCGCTATGAGCGAAAACGCAGGCATCAACTAGTGTAATGTATATGTCGAGCATAAGTTTTTTCTTGCAGATAAATCAACCTAAATATTAGTTCTAACTTATGTAAATACATGAAACATAACATAACTAACACTTCGAGGCATTTTGAGATAATTTGATTACGACGAAAATGTAAACACAGGTGACAATAAGATTACGGACATGTAAACACAAAGGAAGTAAATAAGGAAAATACACAATTAACGTGGAAATCACTATATTAAGACATGGGCTACATTACTGGAACATGGATGGATATGTGTCTATTTTTTTACCTACATGTTCTCTCAGAAAGCCATGGGGACAGTCAAGCACATCATCATTATCCACCTGCCCTTATCCCAATTTATTAGGGGTCGGCGCAGCATGTCTTTTTCCGTACATCTCTATCAGCCGTCATCTCCGTGTTCACTTTGAATTCAAAACAGATCCTTTGATTATTTCGTTTGCTCTTTAGCTGCTCAAACATAGAAATATGCGTTTTCACAAAGACAGTTACCTCATAGATGTAAACAGATGGAAGGGTCAATAGTTTTAAACTGAAGTTTAAGTTCTAAGTTTTTTTTAGAATGTTTTAAAAATCAATAGTTATTATTTTAGAAAAAGATACGTTAAAAACAAATTACTACGCCCATTAAGACACAAAATCATATCAAAGTTACGCATAGCATTTAAGCTTAAGCATAATCAGCCCATTATTTTCTCACTGCTGGGCACGGGCCTCTTCTTCGAATCAGAAGGTTAAGGACTTGATCCACCACGCTGGCCCATTGCGGGGTGGCAGACTAGACACACCATCGAGATGTATGGAGGACTCTCAGGTGTGCAGGTTTCCTCACGATGTTTTCCTTCACCGTTAAAGAAAGTGATAATCAAATTCTGATCCGCACATGAATTCGAAAAGTCAGTGGTACGGGCCGGGTCCAAACTCAGACCCCCCTGCATGGAAGGCAAGCGTGCAACCACTAGGCTATTACTGCACAGTACACATCGAGCTTTAGAAAGAGATAATCAACTATTAGAAGTTTTTAAACACGAATTTATTATTTATTTATTTAATTCTTTATGCACAACAGGGTCAAAGGCGGACTTAACGCCATAGGCGTTCTCTACCAGACAACCTTAGGGTAATGCAGAGACAAAGAATAAGGTAGATGCACCAGTAAAGTAGTAAAATATGTTTCGTACTACGGACTTACAATTACATATAATAAAAATATATAAATACCTATGTACATTATACATATAATAAAATATACATATTATACTATACATACCTACATATATAACTATAAATATATAACATCAAGATAAATCAAAGTCGAGCTGAATCTGCTAAATTGTTTTCACGGAAATATTTCCCGACTGTTAGCCATCCTGATTTCAAGAGGAAGCGCATTCTATAATAGGATAGATTGCACGAAGAATGTAGAGTGAACGAAGTCAGAGCAGTGAGAAGGACATTGGAGTCTTCTCCATTATTAGTGGAGCGGAGATATTTAGTATGACTTGTACATAGATACTGAAAATGAGAAGTTAAGTAAGAAGGAGAATTGGAAGAGAAAAGTAAAGAGAATAGAGTAGTTATTGCCCTCATATGCCTACGTTGGCGGATAGGCAACCATTTTAGAAGCAAACGATACTCAGACACATGGTCATATTTACGAAGATTAAAACCGAATCGAATGCAGTATTTTTGAATTTCACTCATATTGAACTATATTTACGGGACTTGTCGCGCACAATAAAATAAAAACATAACAAACATTCTGACTAACCTCGACGTTTCAGCCAAGTTACATTGGCCGAACCGCTGGCACTGCTGCACTGTCTGCTCGTGACCACGGTCAATTTAACTTGGCCGAAACGTCGAGGTTAGTAAAAATGTTTGTTACGTTTTTATATTATTATGCGCGACATTTCCCGTAAATATAGTTCAATAATCGGCTATTAGCTAGCGTCATCACAATAGCACGAAATATGAACAATCTGATAAAACGTCACATAGGTATGAGTGACAGGGACAACGCTCAACACAGCCATAACTATATGTTTATCTCTTTCTAAAGCTCGGTGTGTAATTTACTGCCGAGAACTGTGCACATTGAGACAAAATTACATCATAGTTACGAATAATAGACAAGGATAAAAAAAGTATATAAATATTATATCCAGTATCTAGTACCCATAGTACACACGGCTACACATCAAGCTGTACAAAACCAGTAAAGACTGACCTCGCGTTGTAAGGAAAACCTAATACTGGAAATGTACAGCTTGATGTGTAGCCGTGTGTACAAGCTCTGCTTGGTTTGGGATTAGATGGTGCTGTGTAAAAATGTCCCAAAAATATTTATTTATTTTATTAATTAAGACATTTTTATTTGTATAATGAAGAAGTCAAAATTATACGGGAGTAGAGGCCTAATCGACAAACGCAGCGTACGGGACCTCCCAGTCTGGTAGTCGACCTGAAGAAGGTAGCAGGGACTGGATGCGGAAAGCGGTGAACCGATTGTTGTGGCGCAACTTGGGAGAGTCCTGTGTCTAGCAGAGGACTGCGATAGAGGAGGGTGCCGCACGGGATGTAGGGGTTCGCCTGTTAGTGGCGAGCCGGGACCTGCCGGTGATGGTTGGGCGAATACGGGATTATTTCTCAAGCCCCCGGCCAAGGGTCGGTAGAGGAACACCGTGGTGGTTTTTAGTCGGTAAGAGTCCGACACTGGCTCTGCCTTCCCCGGGCGGAGTGCGTCCATGAGGATTTTCCCCACGCAAAAAAAAAAATGGCTGTGTTGACAAGAGGCCTAGAAAAGATCTGCTGGAAGTACGAAGATGGAGTAGGTGCTAAGCAGAGGTTCGGATATTCGGGCGCAACTTAGAAGAGGCCTATCAGTAGTGGACTGCAATAGGCTAAGTCGATTGTGAGTATTGAGCGCTTTTGAAGTGGCATAGTATGCAAACAGCACATGATGTAAAAAAGAGACCAATTTGGCGCATTGATTGCTCACTTTTCAGACTTTTCTATTTCTAAATACGGAAGTCTACTTAGACATTATTTGGTGTTGTTTTATGCCTATGAGTAAGTAACGAACATTTTAATCTTTCTAAAGCATGTGCTACACGGTGAGCAACCAGCCTCCCTACCAAGGTGACCTTGGTGGGAGGTTTGGTGACAAACCATTGTCTACATGGTTGTAAACCAGCAAGGTCACCTTGGTGGGGAGGCTGGTTTGTCACCGTATAGCAGACGCTTTACCTTCCAAAATCAAAACTTCATTGAACAAAAATACAGTTTTTTGTAGATATTTAAAAACAACAGATCTCTATCGCTTAGCTACCAAAATATCAAGAGAATTTTTATCTCGAACACCTAATTGATTACTCAAAAGCTTAAAGGCTTAGACGAAGATTAACTGATCTTAGAAATGTATTGGAAACATCCCTTTTTATAAGATAACAACAGATAAATCCAAAAAAAAATATAGATTAAAAAATAAAGCTTTTATTTTACGTGTCGGTGTCGACTATGCATGTAGGCTTAAAATTTCATAAACTTTCTTGAATATTTTGTTCATAAAATATTATGTAATTTTTCTACTTGTACAAGTAGCTGAAAATTGGTTCGCTTGATGTGTGATGATGATTCAATGGAATTTGCGGTCATGTCTGCTTCGCTGCAAAATGTTTGCTTCGCTGCAAACATGAAACTAACTGCGTTATCATCACCACCACGGTGCCGAAAAGCGGCGGAAGGGGGGTGCTCTTGGCTTGAAGAAAACACAGATTTAAAAAAATTAAAATATGGTAGTTTAGATGAGAACAAAAACTTAAGGCTCTACTAGCAGCTTAGTGGCGCCCTCATTAGTAAAAAAATAATTATTCGCTGAGTACACCATTTATTGAAAGTTTAGTTTAGTTTTACTAATTGATGTTAAAATACTGTATTTTAATCAGAAACTATTCAAATCAAATCAAATCAGTTTATTGTGAGCATAGGTCAAAGTACAGATGATAATATTAAACTATCAGTTCCACTATGTCCTGCCTTTTCGGTATACAATAAAATTATTATAAATCACAGATCAAATTAATAAGTTACATGTAATTTTTTATAACCATTACATTGAATTAATTAATTAAATAAATTTTAATACAATAAATCAAATGGAAAAATATTATATTAATTGTACATAGAAAAAGTGCCAAAAGTGGCCGTTTTTCACATTTTTTCTATCTACAACCACACCGAACTATAATTTACTGAGTTAATAGTTTCTGATTAAACTACAGTACCTACCTTAACTTCAATTGATAAAACCGAACTTTCGATAAATTAAGTAATCAGCGAGTAATTATTTTGTTACTGATAGGGCGCCACTTAGCTGCTAGTAGCTCCTTAAAGCCTCTTGAGGTTTTCCAAAACAACACCAGTAAAATCAGTACCTACCTATCACAAAATAAGCAATTAATTTTGCCGGCGTCTATGGTTACCACAGGATTCTTTTATGAATAAAAGAGAATTATAGTAGGAAAATAACTTTATATGAAAACTCTGAGACCACCACACACTTGTATGTAGCTAGGTACGCAACAAGCACATAAGCGCAGAAGTTATGGCACCATATTAATTGGTATAACATTTTCTTTCTTTGGTGGAACTTAATTAACGTGATTTTCGCACACTTCCTGACGGGACAACCAATGAAGCAAATATTTCCCGGTTGCCAGGCAACCGATATTAGCCGGCAATTCTGTATTGCCATCCCCTGGTGGAAAATTTACCTGGTTTTCCCAAACACATACGAATTAAATACATATCCTTATTTTCCTCCCAATCAAAAACATTACAGAAAATTCGATATTTATAATGATCTCAACTGTTATTGGTTTGAATGGATACGGGGAATGGATTGTATAATTTTCTCGGTACCCAAATACCGGTAAAAAAAAAAAAATTTAAAAGCTCACTCCTATGATAAGTGCGAATACATTTTGGTAGCGAGAAATTGTTACTGAAGTAAATTTCAATGGAAAAATGAACGGATTTATAAAAATGACGCGCACTGATTTAATATTTCATAACAATAAAAAATTAAAACCATAATGAGAATATTTATGGTTTAAAGTTAAAATTCGTGTTGCTTATCAGTTGTTTTATTTACATTGGATATGAATTCATTTATGTAGGTAGTTGAGACTATACAACGATGCAGTAAATATCCTGCTTTTATATTATTATTTTTTGCAGTCCAAAGGCAGTCCTTTGTTTCAGTATTTTAGCGCCACCACACGGTCAACTTCGGAACTACGGTTTGTAATTTACGCCGAGTGGTCGTGTCAGTTTTCTAAAAACTGAGGCTTCAGTACTTTATAGAAATATAATGGGAAAAGTCCACCACCAATTTTATTCCAAATTGGTACGCAGTGGAATTAAAAAAGTGCATAAGCCGGTTCTAGTAGGTATGCATGTATTATGCAATAATTTGTGCATAGGTATATTTACTTTTTGTGTACTACAACACAAATGAAAATGACTTTATTACCGATGAATGTTTGTTATTTTTGTTATGTTATAGTTTTCATTCCACAAATATTTCATGTTTCATACCTGGTCTTGTCATAGAAAAATAAAAAACCAGCCAAGTGCGAGTCGGACTCACTCAGTAAGGGTTTCGTACTACACTTCGACCTGATAGCCCATAGAAACTGATTTAATTTACGAGAGTTCATCAAAAGACACCAATATCTAAAATGATAAAAATGATGAAAGATTTTGTATACCTGGGTTCCATGTTTACGAGAGATGGCAAGCATGTGAAGGACATTGAAAGGAGAGTGAGTGCTGGTCAATTGTCAAATGTCAATTGTCTACACACCTTCATGAACAGCCGCAAAGTGTCGGAAAAGGCACGGCTGGCTGTTCATGGGGGAGTGTTAGTGCCTACACTAATGTATGGTAGTGAAAGTTGGGTATGGCAGAAGAAACATGAAAGCAGAATAAATGCAGTACAAATGAGAGCTTTGAGAAGTATGTGTGGTGTAACTTTGAGAGATGAAGTAAGGAATAACGTGATAAGGGAGCGTTGTGGAGTGAAAGAAGATGTAGTGACAAAGATTGAGAAAGGTATGTTAAGATGGTTTGGACATATAGAGAGGATGGACGAGAGGAGATTGACGAAACAAATATACGAAGCGAGTGTGGATGGAAGAGTTGGAAGGGGACGACCTCGGCGAACGTATCGCGATCAAATCGCGGATGTTCTCAAAAAAGACCAAGTTAAGAGTTCTCTAAACCGACGAGCATGCATGATGAGGTTAATGGACGTAGAAGAAGCGAAAGGGGTGTGTCAGGATCGTAGCAGGTGGAAATCCATAGTCTCTGCCTACCCCAATGGGAAACAGGCGTGATAATATGTATGTATGTATCTAAAATGATGAATGATGATGATTATTTAACTCTCAATTGTCTACAAGTTCATATAGTAAGTTACTTAATATGATGTTAGTCTTTGTAACAAATAAGTAGAACTGTTTTTTTTTCAATCAAAATTTAAAATGCTTTTTCTCTAAACTGACTTTTTAGATTTTCAAATTTGAATTTATGATAAATAATATAAACATAACATAACATAACATCACGCCTGTATTTCCCCGAAGGGGTAGGCAGAAGTGTGTAGTACACCCACATTTCGCCAGTTATGTTATAGTCCCATGTAATAGGGGGCGAGCCTATTGCCATTGACCGGGCACAAATCCAGACTCCGGGCTGCTACTGAGAATTTCCTAATGAAAAAACCCAATAACACTTTGCCTGACCCGGGAATCGAACCCAGGACCCCATGCTCAGCAGTCGCGCTTGCGACCACTAGACCAACGAGGCAGAAAAGAAAAAAAAAAAAAAATATATCTATGCCAATTTTTGTATATTATTAAAATCCTTTTTAACAAGTAATTATTTTAAATTCCGAATCTAGTCAACTCAGTACCCTATTACTGGACCCTTTTTGTTGGGACATAGGTATAATAATTCATCAAATTGCACTAAATTCTGAACCTTCTCTCCTTTACATAAAAGAAAAAGTTTTCATATTAAAGATAAAGGCCAATTTCTAAACTATAACACTATAGTACAGAGCATCATTGTATTACTAAATTAAATTCCTCAAGAAACCGCCTTTCCCTCAAACAAACAAGTTTGCCAAAATATTTGTGGGTAACGAAGCCAGTTTTTCTTTCCCCAGTGTTTATCCTGACAAATGGGTGTTGCATTATTGCGGCCTACGCGGGAACTGAACTTAATAAATACCACCACCGTCCGTGGTAATGTATTTCACAGGTTTTTGTTTTCTTTTGTCTCGGGCATACTCAGGAATGGTAGGATTAAACGACTTTGGTCTCTTTTTAAAAAAGTGCTCTTCCTTGGGTAGCAAATATGAGTATATTTTATGTACTGTTTTGTTTAAATAATTGTGGTTGGATGTACGGTAGTCAGCGTATAGGGCCTGTCCGTAGGGGGGGCTGCCAGGGGCGCAAACCTCAAGGGGGTGCATTCGGAGACCCGCAGCCTGCAGGGAGCTAAAGAACGGGCACATTAATGGATAACCAATATTAAAACACGAGTTTACCAATGAAAAACAGTAATAAAAAACCGGCCAAGTGTGAGTCGGACTCACGCAGTAAGGGTTCCGTACTACCTGATACCCCATAGAAACTGATTTAATTTACGAGAGTTAATCAAAAGACATCAATGATCGTACACGAAATGTGAATTTTTGCATCTCTTTCTTACGTAAGTACCACCACATTTGTCTATGTTTGTCCTATTTTTAGTATT
This sequence comes from Asteroscopus sphinx, assembly GCA_949699075.1. NCBI lineage: Eukaryota > Metazoa > Arthropoda > Insecta > Lepidoptera > Noctuidae > Asteroscopus > Asteroscopus sphinx. The sequence goes on from OX453017.1 coordinate 10,889,345, forward strand.
TGTTGCTAAACTATATAATATGCATTATAATCTGACCAAGTTTGACGCTGATATATATTACCGTTTTGAAGATAGAGTAGGAACAAAAACGTTGAAAAAAATTAATGTTTTTTGAGGTTTCTTGTATGGGGACCCCCTTTGGTTTTAGACTTTTTTTTTGTTTAAAGTATTCGTCGTGATACTCCTCATAGCAACACATATTCTGAGAAAATTTCAACCGGTTATCTATTACCGTTCAAAAGATACAGCCCTGTGACAGACAGACGGACTGTAATAGGGTCCCGTTTGGCACCCTTCGGGTACGGAACCCTAAAAACGAGTGTGCTTTAGACTCAACGACTGAAGTAAAACTTCACTAACTTATATCTCCCTCAATACTATTTCAATGAGAACAAAGGAACGGCGGCGGCGCGGCGCGCGTGTGCTCTGCCGGCGCGGCGACGCTGTGTCACTGTGTCGTGGCCGGCCGTCGCGCGCGCCCCGTTCCCCGCGTCCCACACTACCCCCTCCGTTCGCCTAACTTTTCCTAACGTATCCATCAGATTACCAAGTCAAGCGTGCCTAAAGAAGTTTTACTTCAAAAATTAAATCGACTTCAAATAGAAAAACTTCGTCGACTCAAAATTACGAAATAATATTTTTATGAATACACGAAATTAACGAAACAAATTGCCCACGATTTTTTTTAGGTTCGGTACCAGCATAGCATAATATAAAACTTAATCAAAATAGAAACGACCTCGTACCAATATAATACCATTTCTCTACATAAAAACAACACTAAAACTAATTTATATTTAATTTACAATATTCGTTCTGTAATTTACCGAGAACCTATTTTTATTAAAACATGTCTCAGTTTAGAATCTTAAACGATAAAAATAATAATATTGCGCTTAGTTCTCAAGAAACTGAGGTGCCTTGACAATCCCAATATTGTACTTCCATCGTAACAATTCTTTCATAGACGGAAATCTTGATAAATACGCTAGTAAGTCTTGTAGAATAATACCTCCATCTCCCCTAGATTCTAAGTATTTCCATTTCGTAAATTAAATTACAAAGATTGAAAGAATGCACTCCACTGCACTGGCTTGACAGCTATTCTTCTTCAAAATCTTTCGGCATTATACTGATCCCCAGTTTATTCTTCTTAACACCTTCAGACAGAATTTAGCATAATACAATGCATTTTCGCAGCATTTTATGCTTTGTGGAGCTATTTCTAACGCAGAGCATACATCAAGTTTTCATATAAAATTTTGTTTATATTCTAAAATACTTTAGAAAATAGGAATTTATTCAAGCAACCGATCCGTAATTTACGAAGGGAAAAATCCGTTGCTGCTTTTAAATGAAATTTGTTGTCTTACTTTGAAGCTAATAGAATGAAATTGAAACGTAAAACTGTTGGCTTGTTTGTGTTGTCACGTGTCTTGGTTTAGGGATTTTGAAATGCATCAGCAAATAATAAAATCTGTGTAGTTACGAACAGAACATTAACTTTTTAAACTAAGCCAATTTCAGTAGTATAAAACTTAGGAGCTAAATTTTATAAAGTGCTTGTAACTTGTAATGGTATATTTCAAAGCTCAACTTTATCCTCTTAGTAAGGATACTCTACATAATACAATAAAGATGTTTCATACATGTGCACTTTAAAATAATAACTCTGTAAATTATGGTTCGCTATATTTGTAGATAGAAAAAGTGCGAAAAACGGCCACTTTTGGCACTTTTTCTATCTACAACTACAGCGAACTATAATTTATAGAGTTAAAATTTTCTGATTAAACTATAGTACCTGTACTTCAATTGTTATAAACGAATTTTCGATAAATGATGTACCTATTCAGCGAGAAATATTTTTTTTACTGTTGGGGCGCCACTTGGCTGCTACATGCACCTTTTTTTTTTTTGTTATTCTTTTTTTTTTGAGGCTTTAGTACACCGCGGTGACTATGCCAGCCTCATAGGTACCTCATATTATTGTTACATTATATAAAAAATATACAAAACTATACTATGTACAATAAATAATATCAACATATATCCTCGGACCTTCTTAAAAAAACTTCTTTTATGAATTTATACACAGCCACTGCATTTTTAGATAAAGGTTGGCGTACATGCACCTTAACAATTCCTTTGCCAAGTTGTTTCACTTTTAAAATGTATCCCACACATTATTTTATGTAATCCTACAAACAGGTATTATAAATGAGAAAGTATGGATGTTTGTATGTTTGTTTGCCCTTCAATCACGATGAAACGGCTGATCAAATTTTGATGAAATTTGACACTTAGATAGACCACAACGCGGATTAAAATATAGGCTACTTTTTATCCGGGTAAGATGAAAAATTCCCGAGGAATGCACGATAACGTCTTTTTCTTATAAACCGAATTATACGCGGGCAAAGCCGCGGGCAACAACTATGTTATAAAAAAAAAATATAAACAGTTCACAATGTACCACTCTCCGCCACTAGCCCGGTTAAGCAGAAAGAGCACTCTGGTGCTGCCTGCGAGAAACAATTCGAAAAAAAAAGCCAAAACAAACTTTTTTCTGTCTCTAATCTATTTTGTCTCAGCGGGTCACCCATCCGGCTGACAGCGGCTGACATAATCGGTTTATCGTGACCCGGACTGTCCAGTGTCTAGACCCGACTCCACTGCAAATTGATTCGATACATATTGATTGTTTTTCCCTTGACATTATACACTTTAAAGTCACATATATTTTGTTCCAAGGGAGTTTGAAACTATGATTGTGTTGGTACACCTTCGCCACGCATTTTAAGATTTTATGGTTTTTACTTTTTTTAAAGCTTATTTTATTTTTTTATTTTTAGTGGCATTAACAAAAGAAAGACAAGCAATTGCTGTAATCCCCGATGATTTGCTGTCATCCATTGAAGAGTTCCCTTCCATATCTCCGAAGATCTTCATCATATTTTTACCAAATGATACTTTCTGAATGCAAATGTTTGATTTGTTAATTAAATTACCAAAATCGCTATATGTATGCCTATCATATTTGAGGAGTTCCCTCAATTCCACATGGATCCCAGTATCAAAACTTTCAAATAAATAAATAAATCCAAATCGGTTTATAAATGACGGAGCTCTGAGGTAACAAACATTAAAAAAAAAAAATACTATCTAATTGAGAACTTCCTCCTTATTTGAAGTAGGCTAAAAACAAATTAAGCAAAAAAAAACCGCTGTTAGATATGCTGTAAAATACAATTTTAGTGACTTCGTGTCCAAAACAGCACTCGTGAACAAGCAAACGGTCCGCGCACTGGTGTTCTACAAGACACCTGCACGCGGCGACAAGTTCACGCGCCTTTATCACTTCTATTACCTTATTATTTCGATTTCTACGCCCGCGACATATTTTGCAACGGCAAACCTGTTATTTTTGACAAAAAATCTATGTCGGTTAAAGCCGACTGGGACAGTTAAAGGGTTGACTTTCAGGGACCTTTGATGCTATAATTTATATTTTAGAGTTTCAAATTACTTGAAACAAAAGCAGTATTATTACGTTCTCATATTACTTCTATTCAAATTGCTTTCGCTGTATAATTTATTTATAAACAACATTACGTATGCAGAGCACATTTTTTCTACTATAATGCGAAACCGAATATCGTGGACTGCCCACCAATAGAGTGACCACAAAAATAATTATACAACGGAAATTAAATTCCTGTGTATACTGCGCGTTTTGTCCGAATTAAAATACAGGGCACGTATTAAGTACGTACCCTCGTCTCTGGGGTGCATTAATAATGGTAAACGTGCATTCCACCAAATTATGTGAGGTGCAATTTGTGGTGGTGGTAATCAGCTCATTCATATAATAAAATAAAACCTTTTTTTTGGTATTCTGAAATGGTCGTTATGTCAAACCAACGAACACACAGCTCATAGACGCCTCATAACAGGCGACCGATGTCTGCAAAACATCTATAAAATTTCACTATTGTAGGTAGCCATTATTGTCCACTTGAAATAGCCAAATCAGTTTCGATCACTTACATGAGCCGTCAAAACTGCCGCGTTAGTGATTAGCCAATACCCGTTTTGGTAGGGCCAGTCGGATTGCAGTACCCCCGCCTCAGCTAGTGGCAGAATTCATTGTACGCATTCTGTGTACGCATTATATTCAACATTAATGCGTTTGAGGCTCGTGGCTAAGTAGCAAGCGTGTGGATTGTACGATCTGCAAGGTTAAGCTGCACTAGCCGCGGTCAGTCTGTGGATGGGTGACCGTTTCGTTACACATCGAGACCCCTTCGTGCCTCGGAGAGCACGTAAAGCCGTCGGTCCTGCGCCTGATCTCTCTCCGGTCGTGTCGAATTGCCGTCCCATCGGATTATGAGAGTGAGGGAATAGAGAGTGCACCTGCGTTTGCGCACACACTTGTGCACTATAATATGTCCCGCGCAGATGGCTTGTCTCCATTGAGATTGGCCGCCGTGACCGAAATTCAGCCGGGAGGACATTATTATTATTATTATTATATTCAACATTAGGCGTCTATTGGGCTGTATGGTCGTTGTGTCAAATAATACGCCTCAGATAGATTGCTTCGTGGTTTTAAATATAATTTATATTTGGTAATAATTTTATTTACGTCACAGATTTTTTTGAAGGTATGTTTTTATAGCTTGTATGAAAAAAAAATACTCGGTTGCATTATACAAGGTTATTTTTAATTCATCAATAACCATTTAACGGAAGACTGAACATATCAATTTGAACAACTTTTACTACGGGACCAACACTGAAAAAAAACAATGGTTTCCTAAATTTGTGTTCACTTAAATCGATAAAATGTAGGAAACTTCTCTTTTTCACGATTTCAAGGTCGGTCCCATAGTAAAGGTTGATCAAATTAATGAGTACAGTCATCCCTTAAAGGGTTATCGGTGAATAAAAAATTACCCAGTATTACAATCATAAAATTATTTTAATTTGTTAGTAAACGAAATTTTTCACGAATTGAGTTATCAATGTAATCTATTTGTAATTTTAAGATAAATGGCATTGATGACATGACTCAATTCTTGAAAAAAATCATTTAGTAACGGTTTGTCTTTAAAAGTGCGATTTGAAGAATGGCTAAAAATTTCAGAATACTACAGGTTTGAAATACGAGTAAGACTCAAATAATTTCCTTGCTTTCAAAGTCGACCTAGTTACCCTTAAAGGTCCTATGCAGGTCACTGGAATGTAACTACAGAACGTGTATTGTACATATACTCTTAAATAAAATATAAGGAAATGCAACTAGCAGATTAAAACTGAACATAGTATACCTATACAACATGTAACAAGAACCCTGTTGTTCCTGTGAGGTACGTTATCACAATCGATATTCTTACGTAAGGATACAAGTAATTTCGAAAAAATCTTCAATAAAAATAATCAAATTAAATATTAAATCATTATTTAAAAGTGATTATATCACTTTCAATTTACAATTAATAATGATTTAATATTTAATTTGATTATTTTTATTGAAGATTTTTTTGAAATTACTTGTATCCTTACGTAAGAATATCGATTTTGATAACGTACCTCACAGGAACAACAGGGTTTTTGATCTATATTGTATAGGTATTGAATTATTCTTTTCAAGAAAACTTAGTAAATACCTGTAAGAAACAACAACAAGAAAAAACAAACAATAAAAGCCGATTTTAAATTTCCCGGGGTTACATTTTTTTATCTATAAAGAGTTTTGAGAATTTAGTTGTCTAGTAATAGGTATTTTGTTATCAATAATATTCATTGTCAAATTTTAAATTGAGCATCCTCCATGCTAATTTTGACTGTGTTATCTACTATAAATCATGCTGTTTATTTTCCATTAAAACATGTTTTTTGCTATTTTCTCAACTTAATGTTACACAGACAGACATATTAGTAGACTAATAAATGTAAAAACCGTCTACATTCGTTTATTAATATCGCGATTGATTACAGTATAAATCAGAGCTCTCGCGGAACCTTTTAGCTGATTGGATTATGCTACAAACGGGGGAACTTGGCCTTCCTTTAATAAAAGCTGCCAGTGTATGCCGCTTCGTAATAGGAAAAATGCTGTATCATGTAGTTTTTTTTATTCAGTTGTAATTTCTGTTTGTGTAGTTTGTAGTTCGCTTTTACAGTAAAGGGTGTTCGGAATTTAAAAGTGTAATGATAAATCCCCATCTCATCTCGTGGGTGTCTCAAAAGGCGACTATGGGGTTCACCGAGGATAGGCAGCAGCGTTCTCTGAGTATGTATTCAAACAAATGCGATCGCCGACCCGCCTGCATGCCTAGCGTGGCGATTATGCCATATAATATAATCCTTTTGTTGAGGCCTATTCTATTCTATTTCTGCCAAAAAGACGTCCACTACTGGACGTAGTGGACGTCTTTTTGGCAGAAATAATGAAAATGAAGAAAAATAAAAAAGGTATAGTGTTTGTAGTATAGGTTTTACAGATTGTCAGAATGTACGAGTTAAGCCGTGTCTCGTACGACCAAAATCTAACAAAACATTCTAACAAAACATGTAGGTGAACATTTTGCTTAGACCAATCAAATTTCGCCAAACAGCTAGACCACGCCGCCATTTTATTTAGAAAAACATGTTAGATGCTAGAAATAACAAAGATATGGTCGCAGGAGACGCGGCTTTACATGGTCAATTTCCCATTGTTAATTATATGTGGTATAGGTGGGAATCGCAGTATAAAGTTATTGAATGGTTTGACAATTAACCTTGCGGCGTACACACATAACATCTCCACTGATAAACTCTATATATTGTAGTTTATTATTATATTTAATTCCTCTTGTATTCATCGGGGTTGGGGGATTCTGCGGCACAAGGACCTTATAAAAAACCATAGCGTGGAGTTAGAAACGAACTCACGCAAGCAGTACAAATAGCGGGAGGCCACGGAACGGTCCAAAACTTTTGTGCTCCCGTAATTATTTATTTGCGGTGAATTAAACTACTGTGGAGTGTCTCTAAATTGGTGTGCGAAGAGTGCAGAATCGGGGTAAGTGTATTCTGTGTATTTTGTGTATTTTCGGTTTTACACTTAGCGCGTGAGATTGGTACAACGGCAGAACAAACGGAGATTTTAAATCCAGCGTTGCGGTATGATGGACTGGTCAACAGTTCTTACACCCATCGCCGCGCCGCCGCGCGGAATGCTGCCGGAGCCGGCGGCGGCCGCAAAAACATTGAAAATCTTATTTTATTATTATGATACATTATTTTGTATTGCCTAGAACTTCTTGATACATTAACTTGTAAGTAAATAAAGTTGTAAGTTGCTAATAAAATTCAAAAACACACACGAACTTTTTGCTTAACAGTTTTATTTGCTAACAAATCCATTCCCCGTTTTCTTTATTAGCGCCCCCAACAAAGAGAAACAAACTAAACAGAAATACAATTAGCGTTATGTAGTTACGGTCTACAGGCGTTGTAAACGTGTCCAGACAATTTTATTATCAACGCTTTCAATTCTGAATAGATAAAACGTTGCGGGCGAAGCATCGGCTGGAGCATAGTGCACCACGTCTAACCGTTGGCAGAGCTCCAACTACCAGAGCAGGCTCACAAATCGACGTCTGTTCTCTCGCCCCTCCACCAAACACCCCACATGAATTTAAACCTTGTTCCTAACCAACAAAGTCTATATTTATTCACCCGACATCTTGTAACAGAAAACATTTTGAATTCAAATGTGTCGCTGATGCCGCTGTGTTTCCAATATTCTATATCAATAAAGTGGAATGGTCTGAACGAAATAAGCCCGATTTTACAGAATATGGGTGTATGATGACGATGCAGGTGTACCGGTTTTCCAACACGATGTTTTTACATAAGCTTTTATTCAACATGTTTGGTTAGGACGAGTGAGAGTTTTAGATTGTGCCCATTAAGCTCTAATAACAATTTAGATTCAATGAGGATCGGAAAACTGTTTGAAGGTAAAACATTTTAATATTGAAAAGTCGTTTGGTTTGGGAGAGCTCGTGTGACGCTATTACATTTTGAATTCATGAAGTCAGCATTATTAAAAAGATAGGGACTGACCATAATGGTTTTGGAGCAGATATCGGGTATAATTGTTAATTTTCAGTTTGTGTACCTTTAGCAAATAAATATAATCCATCGAATATTAAACTACGAAAGTATGGATGATTGTTTTTAGGGTTCCGTACCCGAAGGGTGCCAAACGGGACCCTATTACTCTCGCTACGCTGTCCGTCCGTCCGTCAGTCGGTCCGTCCGTCTGTCTGTCACAGGGCTGTATCTTTTGAACGGTAATAGATAACTAGTTGAAATTTTCACAGAACATGTGTTGCTATGAGGTGTATCACGACAAATACTAAAAACAAAAAAAAGTCTAAAACTAAAGGGGGTCCCCATACAAGAAACCTCAAAAAACATGCATTTTTTTCAACTTTTTTGTTCCTGCTCTATCTTCAAAACGGTAATATATACCAGCGTCAAACTTGGTCAGATTATAGTGCATATTATGTAGTTTAGCAACAAATACTAAACATAAGACAAACATAGACATATGTGGTGGTACCTGCGTAAGAAAAACATGCAAAAAATCACATTTCACGCATTGTGCTTTGATGTCTTTTGATAAACTCTCGTAAATTAAATCAGTTTTTATGGGGTATCAGGTCGTTGAGAGGTACGGAACCCTTACTGCGCGAGTCCGACTCGCACTTGGCCGGTTTTTTTGTTTGTTTGTCCTTCGATCACGCAGAAACGACTTAAGGCGCATGTAGCAGCCAAGCCCCATCAGTATCAAAACTATTACTCACTGAATACATCAGTTATTGGAAACTCGCAGGTACTCTAGTTTAATTAGAAACTATTAACTCTGTAAATTATAGTTCGCTGTAGTTGTAGATAGAAAAAGTGCGAAAAACGGCAAATTTTGGCACTTTTTCTATCTACAACTACAACGAACTATAATTGAACTTCAATTGCATGGACAAATAAAAAAGGCGGACGGAATCTCGCTAAACAAAAAGTGAAGCACTCATAGTAAGACGGCTCGCTTAAAAGTAAGGGCTGGCACGCACACATTCATACCCATAGTAAGACAAAAAGCCGCGATTACGCAACAAATCACGTGTGACGGTAGTCATTGTCACAAATAAAATAACAAATATATATCTGGTGTGTTAAAATGCTGTCGAAATTATAGTGGGTTTAGGAAAAAATTAAGTGCTTCAATCTTTGCTTAGCGAGATTCCGTCCGCCTTTTTTATTTGTCCGAGTTCAACTGATAAAAACGAATTTTCGTTATATGATGTATTCAGCGAGTAATAATCTTTTTACTGGTGGGGGCGCCACTTGGCTGGGCAATCTATCCACGATTTGCCCTACTAGGAATAGGAATTTGACATAAGCTTCACACAAAATATGTCAAATTTCTATCTCTAGTAGGGCAAATCGTAGATAGATTGCATATTAATTTTGGACATTAATGTAGCACACAGATAGACCATATCTTGGATTAACATATAGGATGCTTTTTATCGACATGCCACGGGAGCGATTTATTTATTTATTTATTTAATGTAACATTTCTGGCCGGCTTATAGAAGCCCGATATTATAGAATACCGATAGTTCCATAGACACACTTCAACCAATTACTATAACATGGTAGCATTCAAAACTACAGTTCCGAAATTCACCGACCAAACACGATCCGTCCGTTGACCCCAAACAATAAGACATAAAAGGGTCTCCAAAACTCTAAATAGGAGGTGTCCGGTTTAAGAAAAGACCGCTTCCACTAGGAAAGTCTTTGCAAGCCTCGCTCTAATTACCGCTGGTCTTACAAAGAGTTGTGCTCAAAGGCCTGGTGCTGGTGCGAAATTACTAAAGACTTTTAACTATCCTAGGCGAGTTTTTAAGCGAGTACTAGTTGTGTGTGCTAGGAAAATCTTGTAAAGTCATTACCGTGGTTTTTTTTTTCGTAAGAAAGCGTTGTGGTTTTTGCTTTAATTTGTGTATTTTTGTATTCAGTTGTAATTTTTTCTCCACAGCGAGTTTTGAGTGATATATCACTTTCAATTTACAATTAATAATGATTTTATATTTAATTTAATTATTTTTACTGAAAAGTTTTTCCAAATGAGTTGTGTCCTTAAGTATGATATATCACTTTCAATTTACAATTTATAATGATTTTATATTTAATTTAATTATTTTTACTGAAGAGTTTTTCCAAATGAGTTGTGTCCTTAAGTATGAATATCGATTCTGCTAACGTAGCTCACAGGAACAACAGGGTTTTTAAGCTATTGCATAGCTTCTATCGCGGGCCTTGAGCGTGGAGACCGAATCCAGAAATTCCGTAACGAAAATAACCTAACACCCCCCACTCCGACCGGCACAACGGTGATACTTTTTAGTTTTGCCATCTATCGATGAATAGTAGAACTTTTAATGACTTTTTGAAATATCACGCTTGTCTCTTTAGTTCTGTAAATCGCCTCTAGGTGGCATTGGTTGTATCGGCGTTACTGCGCTTAAGCTATTGCATAGCTTCTATCGCGGGCCTTGAGCGTGGAGACCGAATCCAGAAATTCCGTAACGAAAATAATCTAACACCCCCCTCTCCGACCAGCACAGCGGTGATACTTTTTAGTTTTGCCATCTATCGATGAATAGCAGAACTTTTAATGACTTTTTGAAATATCACGCTTGTCTCTTTAGTTCTGCAAATCGCCTCTAGGTGGCATTGGTTGTATCGGCGTTACTGCGCATGCGTAATCCCCCTCTTCGCCCCGCAATCTGGTGACTCATGCCTGCTTAGAGTTTCGGCGTTAGGGCACCTCCTCTTTGTATTTACATAAAAAATGCTATGCAATAGCTTTACCGCGGCAGTCTCCGAGTGCCACACGTCTTTTTTTTTGTTACGTACCTACATCATCAACATCATCGAGGTAATGTTTTTAGTTCAAATCAGCTTCTTATAGGAAAGAGTTTTCTGACACCAGTCATGCAAGATATATTAAGATTACAAATATTTTTGTAGAATAAAAAATTATAATCGTACCTTCGTTGATTGGTTTGCATATATGCAAAACAAAGTTGAATCAAAACTTCACAGACGTGATAGGTATCGATATCTGATAGTAAAACAAGAAAAATATGATTTTTTGAACTCATAATTTCAAATATAGTCAGCTGATCACGGGGTCAACGGTCACGCGATGCGCGAAATGTATTACGTGTTAGAAAACAATTATAGTGTATCTCATATTTCTCAAAAAATATTATGTAAACCTACGACTAGAAAAATGTAAACGTGCAACTAGGTTTTGAAATTTCGCTTATTCGAAATAAAAACTTTTTATTTACAAGGTCACGCGTCCTGTGACTTTCGAAATCGTGATCTACTGATTAGAATTAAATGAAGAGTTTAGAAAATCATATTTTTATTGTTTTATTAAATCGATACGCATCACATCTGTGAAGTTGCGCCAGCTAATTTGATTAATTTTACTTACTTGTGTTGTATAAACAGTAACTTTATTGTCAGTGCTAGATAATATTTTGAAGACTGATCACATAAATACAGTCCTAAATAAATACGGGACTACCACGAGTACGTTACTTAGGCTGGTAAGCGTAAACAAAACAAAAAAGCCTTTGACCCTAACAAAAATCACTGTTTATTATAAATAAAGTGAAACGAAATACCGCAATGGGGTAAAAGAGAGCTAAAATTGATGCGAACGCCATCTACGTATAATAGAGCCAAAAACAGCTTGATGCCAGTTTGATGCAATATCAGGTAGAACCCAATAAAATCTGGACTTTATATCCTGAATAATAAAGCCTAATCCCAAACCATTTCAATCCAGATGTGCCGATAGCCTGAGGTGACTTCAGCTGATTTCAAACGTTTTAAAAGTATTACAGTGTCAAAAGAAATTGAGCGTTATTGGCAAGTGCGAAGGTAGATATTCTATTAACAACTTGATCAGTGCTTACGACGATGACCTGCAGGCCATACTCTCACCCTTGGCATTTCGCCAGGGTACTTATACGGAGACGGACGTGTCTGCCTCCAACCGTCTAGTTTTACGGCTTTTAGATAAATTACGTTGCTGAAAAAACGGGAAATCAGAAATGTTGTTTTTCTTTCTAAATAAAATATTACCTCTCATATTTTAGGTTTTAGTTTGTTTTGTGGAAAATAATAATGCTGAACTGATATAATATGTTTGAAAAACCTATACATTTTTGCTCAATAACCCACCCATATTGACACCTTTGACACGGCTATTGTTTGTTTCCCGGACACGAGGTCAGGGTTTATTCTCGCGATATAAAGATAATAATTGTCTGATTAGAGATACTCTCTAATTTTAAATAAAAATAAAATAAATAAATAATTAATAATAATCTCTTCGAAAATTTTTGGCTGTAATGTCTATTGCTATGAATGAACCACTCGTTGTATGTCGAGCGCGCGGCGTAGACTTATCTCTAGCATGATATCCCGGGAATTTTATACTTCTTTATTATAAATCTTTTTTTGTTCTCTTTATCTTATCTTTGTTGTATAATTTCAAGCACAATTTAAATTATTCTGAATAAATAAAGTGAAAAGAAATGAATACGAAAATTAGTTTTCAGTCGACATTCGCCATATTGATTAGACATATTTGTCGAGTTCGAGATAATATCTACGACGCGAGAACTGGCCTCCCGTTCGCAAGTCAGTTCAGTTACTTCTCATTGACTTACTCACTGTCTCCAAACGTATTCATACACGAGGCCAGTGACTGAATTATCAATCAAACTGATTTGCGAACTGGCATCGTATCCGGCGCGCATTACTCCAATACAACCACGTGAGTTAAACGGGGAATTACCCAAAATAGTGTAGGCAGCGTTTAAAAGAAAACTGTCATAAATTGTCGAGAAAACTGTCTTATAAAACTTCTATCACAAAATCCTTCAACCCCTGTGTCAACTAACACTATGGTTACACTATGAATGAATGTTAGCTCCAGCATCACCCACTGTGTACAAGGCCATAACTTTCAACATGGTCGACATTTACGCCTCCCTCTAGAATACAGCCTCAGTATTTTGCCGTCAAAATATGATAGCACGTCTTGCAGGTATATTTGAATTCATACAAGCAATACGTCTGGTCTTACATGTATGTTGTTTCAGTAAATATTCTGTGGTTGCACCTGGCCACGTATTACGGAATAACATTCGGATGAAGTATGTATAGTCTAATTTTTGTGGTTATGTTATACAGTTAAAAGATTTGTCTAGTAAATATTTGTTCACGTATTTGCCTTTTTAGTGTGAGTTTAGTCATTTAAAGATCGCAAAATATAAAAGTTACTGTAGATACTTTCTTCAAAACTTATTTTTTTATCTGAAAATCTGCAACACATTTTTTTTTTCTTTTACTTTTATGTCTGACTTGTTTTGTATGGAATAAAAGTTTTATATAACTGTGTGTTTAATGGCTTAGTTAATAGTTATAGCTTATTTCAGTTATGTAGTTAAGAACTGTGAAACTTTTCTCTTATTTCATCATAGTCAAACGCCCTTATTACCTGATTACAATCAATCACATGAGACTTTCCATCTTCATGTCTCAGTTTGGCGAACCGACTTGCGGTACCATTTAGGCAACAGCCTAGGTGGTATTGAAGTTGTTATGGGTAAAGGTAACCGCTTAACATCAGGTGGGACTTTAGCTCGTTTCGCCATCCTATACTATAAAAATAAATTAAAAATTAAGGGTCAAAACACAAAACTGCGAATCGGCACGATGCGTATTTGCAACGCCGAAAATTGAGACGCGAATTGCTACGATGTGATTCGATTTCGTCGTGACGTGACGTCTTGCTGGCCATATTTCCGGTAACCATGGCAACAATTAATGTATCGCAGGAATGTGCGATGCGAATCAAATCACAAGTTCTTGCGATGCGTTGTGCGAACTCATAGATTTCTACGTTGCGACGTCGAATCGCAGTTTTTTATTTCGACAATAACCTAGATCTAAAACTATCATGACTACATTTTTCATTAAATTAAGCATTTTTATACAAAATAAATACTCAACAAAAAATTGAAAACTTACAATCTCATGTAAATAAGCACTGCAAATAATTAACTTTGTAGTAAACTCTATATTTAACCTGCAAAAACAAAGACGCACCTGACTATTAAATCTAAATTAGTTTCCGCTCACAAAACGGTTAATGAAGCTAGTTTAAGCCGTTAACCCTGATTCTAATTGCAGTCTCAAGTGATTAGGGAGACACGCTGAAAAGTAATAAAAGTAATGGAAAAACTAAGATCTTATTTGTCTTACAACGGAGTGCTATAAAAAGTAATGGATATGGGGGTGGGGACTTGAAAAAGGCGGAAATTTTAAATGTGTGGGGGGACTCGTGTGTGTGACTAACTTGTATCAGATTTTTTTTTACTTCGAAAATGTAAACATGTTTGACTTCCGTAAATGTTTGTTTTATCGACTGGGGAGAAAATATATAACTTTTATGTACCTACTATCTCTTCTTAGTCGTTCTCTCTTGGCAGAGAGGTCGTGGTTATGTCGGGTCTTGAAACGTTGAGTAGCAGCTCTTGCGATGCGTCTCCATTCGGTTCTTTCATTAGCGCTGGGAGAACATTGTGTCATGCTAGAGTGCGTGATGGTCTTGATGAGGTCTGACCAGCGCGATGGAGAGCAATCGTGGGGTCTCTACTTACCTCTCTCTATGTACCTACTAGACTATAAAAATAATTATTATCCCTGTCATAATACTAGCTTAATCTAATTTCAGTTAAAAACTAAATGTTTCTGAAAACTAAGTTGCTAATTTTACGACGCTGTTAGTTAAACTAACCACAGTATATTTAAGAAAAAATGTATGTACCTACCTAAATAAGAGAGCTAAAGATTATAAGATTTCAATATTAAAACATAAAAGTTTGAA
This sequence comes from Asteroscopus sphinx, assembly GCA_949699075.1. Classification (NCBI taxonomy): domain Eukaryota; kingdom Metazoa; phylum Arthropoda; class Insecta; order Lepidoptera; family Noctuidae; genus Asteroscopus; species Asteroscopus sphinx. Next base: position 10,904,391 of record OX453017.1, read on the forward strand.
AACGTTTTTATGAACTGAACGTGGCATACAAAACTTCGCAGTGTCGCTTGATTGAAGGTTCACATCTGCATATGAAAAAGAGAATTGTGTCGGTTGGTTCTCTCAGCTCAATGACTAGGCATTCTGGATAAAAAAAGGGTGCGGCAACCCCTTTTTTGAAGCAACCGAGTCACAGTGTTACAGGCGAAAATCTACGAGGTTTTATATTGAAACAGTTATATTTTAGGACAGTTATTGGCTAAATTTATTTACCACGCGGTCGTATCAAGTATTCCTCTAGGCATCATAAATTTGTCTTGAAATTTCAAGGCCTAAAGCGTTTTTGCCGCTGTATTCAAAGCCTCGCAGGCACTTAATATTTTGTGACGTGCTCCAATTAAAAGTTAAAAAAAAACTGTGACGCGGCCCCCGTACAATTGCCCCGAAGAGTGAAATACGCCTTTTATTGTTTGAGACACAATAGGGACCCGACTTGGCCTCAAACAATATGGCCGCGCTATTATTTGAACGAAAGAAAATAAGGTGTTTTCATTAATGAAGTTAAAGTTTAATTGCGTTCTGCAAAATGATCTTTTCCGGCGGCAGCGGCCGGAAATGTGGTCGACTGAAAAACAATTAAAATGTTTTTTATCTATGTTAGTGTAGAATTTTAGACTTCGCTGTGAATGTATGGTTTTTGACGGCCAGTGTTAATTCCAATTAAAATTTATTATGTTGGATGTTTCGACGTTGTTCGGGGAATTTTATCTGTATATATTACCAAATTATACACTGTTGTGAATTTATTTAATAAATACGTGGGACACTCAGAAAGTTTTGCGAAACTAAAAAAAATTGTTCTATACGTACATATATTTTTATCAAATCTTTTCAAAGTACTTTCCACCAGCCTTTATACAAAGATTCATGCGCCTAAACCAGTTTTCAAAACACTTTTTCCAGTCCGCCGCAGACACCTCGTTTACAGCCTGCTCGAACGCAGCCAGCGCATCTTCCGGCGACGAAAATTGTATCCCTTTGAGCTGATTTTTTATTTTTGGGAATAAAAAGAAGTCACACGGTGCTAGATCAGGGCTGTAAGGAGGGTGACCCAGGAGTTTGACTGGCGTGCTGTCCAGGAAGTCCCTCGTTTTGAGTGCGGTGTGCGCAGGTGCATTGTCGTGGTGGAGCAGTAGCTCGCGGAGCCCTGTGTTTGGTCGCTTGTTGCTTATAACAGAGAAAACTTCTGGCAAACATTTGGTAGTATACCATTCGGCATTAATGTTTCTTTGATCCCATAAGGGAATTGATACCAAGTGGCCAGTCAAATTAAAAAAGCTAGCGATCAAAATCTTACCCCCGCTTCTAGATCGCTTCACTTTGGTAGGCGTTGGCTCATTTTGAAACACCCAAACAGTCGACTGGCGCTTGGTTTCTGGGTCGTATTGATAAATCCAGGACTCATCACCTGTAACGATGTCGTAAACACGCCGAGACGAGCCTGCTTCAAATTTGTTAAGCATATCACGGCACCATTCCACCCGGGCCTGCTTCTGAGCATCGGTGAGGTTGTGCGGCACCCAGCGTGATACTATCCTCCTCACGCGAAGATGGCTGTGTAGAATCTCGTGAACGCTTCCCGATCCAATCTTCAATATGTGTTGAATCTCCTGATATGTAATTCGCCTATTGTCTTGGATTAAATTTTTCACTGCTAGCACGTTTTCTTCGGTAACAGCCGTCAAAGGGCGACCGCTTCTTTCGTCATCCCCCAAAGTTGGTCGACCGCGCTTGAATTCGTTATACCAACGATACACGGTTGCCTTGGAAGGGCCTTCATCCATGAATGCCATTTGAAGTCTATCGTACGATTCATCCGGTTTCAGGCGACACTTGAAATCGTATAAAATCATAGCTCTAAAATGTTCCCGGCGCAGATCCATATTTCAGTGAGACACAATACTTTGAATTAACTCGCAAAAAATGTGGAGGGAAATTTTGAAATTGGAACTTACTTATTTTTACTTATAAATAATCATATTTTCGAAAAACATTATAACTGGCCAGTCTCCCATATATAAAAACTTTTTTTCGCAATACTTTCTGAGGGGCCTGGTATGTATCAAGGAACTTGTGTATTATACAAATACGCAAGTACGCGTAAGTCAAGTAGTGTGATAATATGTTACATTGTCTCATGCCAACGACCATACAGGCCATAGACGCCTAATAACGCGACCGATGTCTGCAACACATCTATGAAATTTCACTAATGTAGGTCGCCACTATTCGCCACTTGAAATCTTCAAATCACTTTTGACCACTTACATGAGCCGTCAAAACTGCCGCATTAGTGATTAGCCAATAGCCGCCTTTCAAAAGAAGCGCTTTCGCTTAGCAGGAACCATATAAGGATCCTGATTAAAACCCTTACAGGGTACTGTAAACTGAACTAACATCTACACAGGATGGGCCTCACAGATATCACAGTTTGCAGATTTTGTCGCGAAAAGGACGAAACGCCCATTCATATCCTATGCAATATCATTCATATTCTAATGTGATGCAGTGCAACACATTAGAAGTCAGCATCTTGGAGGCCACACAATCTCAGCTGATGAGATCAGATCCTCAAACCCCAAGGCTATAGTCGACTTTATGGTTGGCCTGCGGCTTGGAGAGGTGTTGTAGTCTACTATTAGAGGCGTTACAATAAATCTTTTAGGTCGCAGTGACATAAGGGACTTGCAAAGAGACCTTACCTCTTTTTCCAAAATAAATGAAAAATTTCCGCCTTGGCCAATCGGATTGCCTCAGCTAGTGGCAGAATTTATTGTACGCATTATAATCAACATTAGGCGTCTATTGGGCTGTATAGAAAGAAAGAAAGAACATTTTTTAGTAGTATAGTCGTTGTCTCATGCGCACTAGACGTGTTACGCACTCAATACTTGGTGTGATTACTATCACACTTACTAGCAAGTGAACTGTATAGATCTATATTGTAACTGTATGTCTATTGTACGTATTTATTGTATTTTTTTATTATGTTTGTATGGATTGAATTTGAATTAAAGAATTATTTATTATTATTTATTTGTATACATATACACACCTACTTTAAAATCATTAGAAAAAAAATTGGGATTTCCGCTCATCATCATGAATAACTTTTGTTACAGGACCAACCCTGAAATCGCGAAAAAAATATTAGCTGTTCCCTACATTTTGTCGATTTGTGTGAACACGAAAGTAGGGATCAGCTGATATTTTTTTGCGATTTCAGGGTTGGTCCCATAATAAAAGTTGTTTAGCAGAACCCTTGAATTTTTTCTGGTGATTTCATAATAGTGTTGTATAGGCCTTCGACAACGGATTCTACATACACTACTATGTATTTTAATAAGACAAGAGATATATCTAAACTATGAATATATATATAATAAACGTTTTAATGGGGTTTTTTCACGATAAAACTCATATAAATCCTTCGTCTACTTTGTTACGGTACGCTAAGGTTACCATGGAAACGGAAAAAACGGCCAATTATCCGCAATGGGGGTCTATTTTTCACAGGAGTGTTTTGTGGTCTGATAAATTCAATAAAATGATAATAATATACGACTTGGAGACGCCATTATTCGCAGATGTCGTCCTCGAGAATTAATGCAAACGACACCACAAAAAAATGAAATAAATTACGATTTGACCTACATACAGAAATAAGACGAATAAATACTATTTGTTAGATTTCTTTGTGCTCGACATGATTTGGAACTACAGATGTTTTTTTGAATAAGAAGAAAGTTTGGGAACAAAAGAGGGATGGAGAGTATTAGATGTTTTCTGTCCCGTGTGGTTTATAGGTTATGTTATTGTACTCTTTGTTAGCAAAATTTTAACAAAGCTTTATTACTTGTACGGTTTTGTGGTTTCTACATGATATTTATTAATAAATTCTTAGGTGTTCGCGATCACTACACATTATAATAAAACAAAGTTTAACCGGATTAAATTGCGTATATTATTTAAATTGGTTTTCCTGACGTTTCGAAAGCTTTGCAGCATTTTGTGGTCGCAGATAGACTAAGATAACATCAACTCAGCCTATCGCAGTCCACTGCTGGACATAGGCCTCTCCCAAATTGCGCCACAACGCTCGGTCCTCTGCCTTCCGCATCCAGTCCCCCCCAGCCACGTTCTTTAGGTCGTCGGTCCACCTGGCAGGGGGGCGCCCTACGCTGCGTTTGCCGATACGCGGTCGGTATACTAAGATAACATGCGTCTTTACAAATATTTCAAAAAAAATATTTTAATCTAATTAATAATATTGATTTATTTATTATTTTTTTATTTTATTTTGATTTTAATTAATAATATTGTACGGTAGATTAAAATATTTTTTTAGAAATATTTGTAAAGACGCTTGTCATCTTAGTCTACCTGCGACCACGAAATGCTGCAAAGCTTTCGAAACGTCAGGAAAACCAATTTGAATAATATACGCGATTTAATCCGGTTAAACTTCGTTTTATTATAATGATATTTATTGTCTGTGTCCTGAATCCATAGAACAGTCGACTGCGTCTGCTGTTCTTTATGTGGTGGAGAAATAAATGAATGATTTATTTATTATTATTATTTACTGCATGACAGTGGTAACACTCAAATTAGAAAACCACCCTTACTGCTTACAAAATAAAGACGCTGTCAATGTAAAACTGTTACCACTCACCTGCGGTCGACCGTACCTCGTAAGCGACAGTAATTTACATAACCTAGTAAACCAAATAAACATAATAATTAATAGTTTAAAAAACTAAAAAGACGCTTTTAAGACATCATCAATTCATCAGATCAGCTCGATGGTACCAAATTATTATATTGTCATCCGGATAACATATATTTGCAAAGTTTCAAGTCGATACGACACATAGAAGTACGTTAAAATCGATTTCCAAGATGTTATTTTACATATATATAGTTAGTTAAAAGTGAAGCTAATATAAGCGTGTTAAAAACGCCTAGAAAAAAACAGGGTGTGATCAGTTACTGTAACAAAAAAATAATCAGGTGTTCCATATGTTTTGTCTACGAAAATTGACTTAATTCTTCTTCTTTGTCGTTTCGCTCTTGACAGAGCGGTCGTGGCCATCATGTAGTATTGCCGGGGGCTGCTGTAGCTCGCCTCACGATGCCTCGCCACCTTTCCCTGCTTTCGGTTAGTCTGGTGCATTTATGTAATGGCCAGCCCACGGCAGACTTCATTAAATCAGTCCATCGCATGGGAGGCCTTCCACGCATTCTTGAGCCCTCTATTCTGCCCTGTACGACAAGTCGCTCTATAGAGTCGTGACTACGCCGCGATACATGGCCGAAAAAATTGAGAATGCGGTATCGCACCAAATTCGATAGACGCTGCTTGATGCCGAGTTCTTGGAGTATGGAGACATTTGTTCAATGCTCAGTCCACGATATCCCAAGCATTTTCCTCCAGCACCACATCTCCAGAGCATCCATCTTCTTCGTCTCAATTTCCCGCAGCGTCCACGTCTCAGCCGCGTATAGAAATATGGGGAATATTAGTGTTTGTACGAGCCGGGTCTTAGTGGCTTTGGTAATGTTTCGATTCCTCCATATTTTTTTCAGCTTATCCATTGCTGATTATTTTTCCTTTGTTTTTCTCTTTTACAGTACAAAACGCGCACTTAATGATTGCACTTTGTTTTTTTTCCAGACGGTCAAAAAGTCCTCCGTTACATTATGTATTATTATTATTATTATTGTCTGGGTGTTTCTTATGTATTACAAGTATGTATTTACAAAAAAAAAGTATATAAGTACCCATAAGTATATAAGTACCCGTAAGTTGTCTAGTACCCATATCACAAGCTCTGCTTAGTTTGGGACTAGATGGTGCTGTGTAAAATGTCCCGAAGATATTTATTTATTTATTATTAATATAGCATACTAAAATATATAATATATCTATATCTACATCTATATATGTATATACACCTATATCTTCTCACGGTTGTCGTAAAAGGCGACTAAGGGATTCACCAGAGGATAGGCAGCGTTCTCTGAGTATTTAACCAACCAACTGCGATCGCCAACCCGCCTGCCAAGCGTGGCGATTATGGCACTTCCCCGCATTGGGGGTGGTCGGCTGAAGTGACGTAATAATGACTGTGAGTGATCATAATGACGATGATGACTAAAATATATTTGAAAAATAAAATGCATAAATGTATTGTATGGTTAGTTCTAATGGAGAGTGATCTTATATCATGTATCTTTAGGTAAATTTAATGAACAATCAATTTTCCAGTGTCGTTAGATGCATTGTATTTCTTTAACAGGTTACGTCTGATTTTAGACGGCATTATGCCTACCTACTTCGCCTTGATATATCATATAATAATATATGTATGTATATGGAAAAGACCTGAAACAACCGACGGATGGAATTTTTGATGTATCTTGGGAGTTCCCTACATCAAGACGGGGATGTGGCGTAGACATGATTAATGTTCTGTTCTGGATTAAGAAATGTTATAGTTCTTGTTGCGAGCGTTGATTAGTATTGTGTTCTTACCTAGACTAGAACGTAAGAAAGATAATGTAGCGACATCTATCGTTCTATACATTCAAAAATACCACTGACGTACAAGATGACGGCACAAATCCTGAATCGCGTTATCAAAGTTTGACGTGCAGTTAGTATAATTACAAGCGCCCAGCCTGGCTGGAAGTCGCGGATGGAGACAGGATTCACCGCCATACTAGTCCGATCAAGCAGCAAGAGTACCTACCTATACTACAATCAACAATCAACTCAGCCTATCGCAGTCCACTGCTGGACATAGGCCTCTCCCAAGTTGCGCCACAACGCTCGGTCCTCTACCTTCCGCATCCAGTCCCCCCCAGCCACGTTCTTTAGGTCGTCGGTCCACCTGGCAGGGGGGCGCCCTACGCCGCTACCTATACTACGTGTTGTTGTAATTACTGAAAACCTCTTAAGAGGTCATTGTACTCATCTGTATGAACAACTTTTACCATATATCCCATATGGGACCAATACCGAAATCGCGAAAAGAATATCAGCTGATCCCTACATTTTGTCGATTTATGTGAACACAAATGTAGGGATCAGCTAATTTTTTTTCACGGTTTTAGTTTTCATACAGAAAGAAAGAAAAGAAAGAAAAACTTTTACTTGGCACAGAACAGTGACAGGACAGCACAACAATAACATTAATCAAAATACTAAAGATATAAGAAACCAACCAACTCAGCATGTGCAGCATGGAACATCCAGCGCTGATTTTCAGTTGGCACCCTGCAGTGACACACGGACGAAGGAACTGTGTTTATAGATAATAATAAGTACAATGAATGATGACTACAATGACCCCTTAAGAGGTTTTCAGTTATTTCAATAACACTTTGTATAGGTACTGCCTACGACATAGTCCATTCGAAAAAAAAAACTGGCTTGAGGATTCTGCCTTTGTGTTGGAGCGACATAATACCACATTCCTCCAGAATAATCTATAAAATTAACTTAAACACGTAAACAGAACAGTAAAAAAAATGTTTACCTCTATGTTTATCCTTACAATAAAATAAAAGACGACAATAATTGTAAAAGAATACCGTAAACCTTTACACTTTGACCAGAACCGAGCCATAACAGTGAGAAAGAACGAATTTGTATTCGGAACACATTGAGCTGACAAAGCAATCGGTAACCCACACGTTCCTCTCACAAAGTGGTCAATAAACGCCACACTTACAAGTATGTAACTCAACCCTCCCCTTGCAATACAAATGACTCTATTTAAGAGAATCGTTTCACTATCGTCCCTCAAAAACGAGCCAATATTTACAAATTCAACACTCAAATGCCACTACAAACACGCGATGACGTCACATTCTTTGCACTATTGCGAGTATTCGAGTATTTGCCCCTCCCTTCCAGGGATGAGTCGATAATAGCGACGTCTTTTCGGCGGGAATCTTAAAAAAGGCATCTGTATTCTTCGGTCGTCGACCAGTTAGCTTTTAGATTTTTATTTCCGTGGCCGATGAGTCGACGGTGGCCGACGAAGATTGATGTAGCCTCGCCCTTATTTTTCTGCATCGCGTGTTGGATTGTTTTTTGTTTTGTAAACAAGGAAGATTTTGTGATGTTTCTTTTGTTTGGTTATGATGATAAAGACCTTTTGATGAAATATAGTGGAATTGTTGTTTAGTTTTATTTTGATGTGAAAGACACACAACTTGATGAAATGTGTTTTTGATACAACTAACGTTACAATATACAGTATATTTTTTCAAGAAGTGTGGATACATTTGTATAGTGGTTCTGTATCAATTCTTTATTGCAGCCACATTATTAAAATTCACTTTAAAACCAAAAATACTGAACCACTATGCAAGTTATCCGCACTCTTTAAAAAGGACATTGCTAAAGTTTCATAAAAGCCCAGCCCATGGAAGTTATGCATAAAAGATGATGCTCACCAATCTCGTCATATACAACACGATGAGAGCAATGTGTTACAATATATTCTAATAAACGACAGTACTTCACACATGTCTAATTAATTAAAATATTAACTATTTTAAGGTTAATGTTTTGTTTACAAAACTTATGTCAAATCCTTGGTTGCCTAGCAACTAAACAGTTTTACTCTTCTATTTCTATAGATGTAAAGCTGCTAAAAAGAGATTGGTTATCTTAATAGTAGTGCCAACATATTTTTTCACAAAGCCATAGAGTACTCACAAGGGATTGGTTAAAATATGAAGTCAAATGGAGTATCATAGCCGTTCACATAATTATTGTAGTGATTATTTCTTTAAAATAAAATTAAAATACAGTACTGTCCGCATTAAATACAACGAATAGTAAGTAATGAAAAAATACGCATGTAATTTTCGTGTATTTTTTAATTTTGTAACAGACTCAGGCTATTCCTGGCGATGTCCTTTATCATGTATAAAAATGCTTAATAAACCAATTATAACATAACATAAAATCACGCCTGTATTTCCCCGAAGGGGTAGGCAGAGGTGTATAGTACACCCACATTTCGCCAGTTATGTTATAGTCCCATGTAATAGGGGGCGAGCCTATTGCCATTGACCGGGTACAAATCCAGACTCCGGGCTGCTACTGAGAATTTCCTGATGAAAAAACCCAATAACACAATAATAAGTAAATAATGAATAGTAAGTAATGAAAAAATACGCATGTAATTTTCTTGTATTTTTTATTTTTGTAACAAACTTAGGCTATTCCTGGCCATGTCCTTTGTCCTGTATAAAAATGCTTAATAAACCAATTTTATATACCCGCATTTTCATGCAAAACATTATTAAATGGTAAAGTTTTATTATTCGACTCATATTTACCGCTATACAACAAACGTTCATTAAAAGCTTTTTTCACGATTAATCACCGAAAAACTTCGTCTGGAAACTTTTCCTGAAAAATGCAGTCACGGGACACTTTCGTACTAAAAAAGAAAAAGTGCTACTGCTGTGATCCAATCCAATTAGCCAGGCGACTTCGACACAGGGGCTTAGAATGATGGATTTATAGCGCAGCTTTGGAACTTTAAATCCACAAACTTATTTAAAACTAAAAATTAAAACTCTGTTTTAGGAATGTTGAACCTAAAACCGATCCCAAATCATTGGTCTAGATCAGGGGTTCCCAAACCTTTATGGTTTCGGAACCCTAAAAAGAAAAGAAAAATATATTTTTATTTTATGGAACCCCAACACTAACTAAACGAACTCAATTGGTTGAAGGAAAAAAGAAATTGCTTTTTTGTGAAACCCTGGCTTTCCTTCATCGGACGGAACCCAAAGGTTCCGTGGAACCCACTTATGGGAAGAGCTGGTTTAGACTTCTAGAGGGCACTAAGGCCGGTGTTCATACACAACGGCCGATTAATCGAAAAATGTACTGGAATTTTGGATAAACGGTCGCTTAACCTTTGCACCGCCAATAACACTGAACACCTAATTTCGTGCCCTCAGCGCTACGAAATTATAATTTTGTACTAATCTCCAAAAAATATTTGTCTTCTATAGAAGACGTGGCGCCGAGGGCAAGAAAACCTTTACGACGCCGTGGCGTTGAAAAGGTTAACCAGAGAAATATCGTTGGTGATATAGTTCCCGGCACGAGACGTGAGCACAAATTGTACCTGCATATTAGTCTCTGCCATCACCGTATTCTAGTATTCCGTTTTCTACATATATTTAATTATGCATTATCATATCATTAAGCCAATGCAATGCCCGTTTCTGGTCTGTTGTACTGTGAACAGAGATTCGACCACTAACGCAGTGGAATCTGTGCTCACGACTCGTGCCGGCAACTATATCAAGCCTAGCTCAATTTCCATATTGGGAAGTGTAACCACACTTTTAATTAGATAAATTTAAATAACATTTCACACAGTACGAAATGCCACCATTAAAAACTTCGGGACTATGATATAAAACCTCTTCCTATTAAAATCATTAAGCCAAGGAATAGTACTTAATATGATTCAATAACTCCATTATAACTGAGGGGAGAAGACGGCAAAAGATAACAGAAAAGTTCGTAGCGAAAGAAAATTTTAATAAAGCAGTATTATGATACGAACAATTAAGTTTATCTAGCCATTATACACTAGATGTCTATAGATACGGATGATACAATGTTCCCCTATCTCCTCATTCTACCCTTCATCTTGTATTCAAGGAGCAAAAAACCATCCTCGATTCAAAATGACGATTTCGTTTTGAGAAAATTGTTCGGAAGTTATCACAAAGGGTCTTCGCTCCGATTACTTTAATTACGACGTAACTTGTTTTAAGGATTATTTTGATTAATGAATAAGGAATTTAGTTAGTTATGTAGTTAGTTATGTTTACTTGGGGGCTCTTAATTAGGAGAATTATTGTGCTTGTTTGTTCTGAAATTATTTTTGTTTTTTTTTTGTTGATGGGGGAGAAGGCGCAAAATAGCAATACGTAGTTTCACAGCCTTTTAGAAATAAAGCACAGTCACAGGTAGTCTCTTCCCGTGAGAGCTAAGTCACGTGATTGCCTCCGTACTACGTCATCGGCCGTGGAGCCAATAGCGGGCTGTTAGCGTGACACTTGTCAGTTTGATGTGCTGCCACTTTGTGAAAATAAATTAGCCGAGCAAAATGTTTTTTTTTCATTTACTTGCTTCTATAAAGAATCACTTTTGAACTAGTTATTTTATACTGTTTCCTTTAATAACTAATTAGATGAATAACACGAGATAACAAATAGTTAGGCTAGTTAGGAATTTATTTTATATTCATTATGAACAAAAATCGCTTTAAATATATTGAAGATATCGATCAATGGCAACACTGATCGTTACGTAGCTTGGAGGCATCGCGCTGTCATCGCGGGAAGAGAATACCTGGTGAAACACAACGATTTAAGAAGCTGGTGAAACATCTTATTATACCATGAGCACAGTAAAGTAATAACTCTCACTCATAAATTAATAAAGCTTAGTGGCAATATCGTCTTGTACACAAGCAAGAATAGATTGCTATAGAAAAAAAGAATACAATAAAAACATGTCTTGGACAGACACACCGCTAAGGGAAGCGACACTTTAAAAAGTTTAAAAAGTGAAATCGGGAGGAAAAATTCATTTCCCGACGACGTTTTTCTGAAACACTTGGTTCTTACGTCGTGACATGAGTTATTATGGAAATAGTTTTATTACGCCTGTGTTCATTGCAAAGAGGATTTATTTACGAGTAAGGCGGGCTAAGTCGATCATGATACTTTGCGACGCCCGTTCTTAGAAGGGTATTATTTTGTATGCAGCTTTTGTAAGCGATGCAGTTTCACAAAGGAGCTCTACTACTACAAAATATATATATGTGTGCCAAATTTCATTCAAATGCAAGGACAAATAAACAAACATCCACACTTTCGCATTTATAATATTAGGAGGATTTATTAAAAACATTATTATGGGGGTTTGAAAAAGCGAGTGTTGGTCGAGTTTCTTTTCAGTTTGGTCCATTATTTTTAAACATATTTCTTAGAAGAAAAAAGCTGTAGAGTTACTTACGGGCAATACTTAAGTTAATAAAATAATATTTGGCAGATACCTATAGTAGGTAATAATGTAACAAATTTCTAAGAACCTGACCTTATACAGACAGATACCTAAATAAGATAGATCTTATTTATTCAAAGTATATTAAAAGATAAAGTGGTATCGTAAATATGGCTAGCTAAAAGAACATCTCGTAAAAACTTTATGGACTCTAATACTAAAAACTGTAAGCTCTGAATATTTAGTGTGGATGTAAAGTGAAGGATCGCTTTTTCATTGAGTGATTCTGTTTATAACCATACTTATGCAGGCTGTATATAATGTAAATATGGTCGATGTAATCATACTTTTATGGCTTGTCCCAGGCTTATGCCTCAGGGATAATCATCCTCCTGCCCTTATCCCAATTTATTTGGGGTCGGCGCAGCATGTTTTTTTCTTCCATACATCTCTATCAGCCGTCATCTCTGTGTTTACTTTCTTTCTATTCATATCATCTTTCACACAATCCATCCATATTTTCTTCGGTCTCCCTCTTTTCTTATAGCCATCAACATTCATACTCAAAACTTTCCTCGTAACATGCTTCCCATTCCTCCTCATCACATGTCCATACCATGATAGTCTGTTGCTGCTTAACTTCTCTGTCACTGGCGCTACTTTCAGACTCCCTCTTACATATTCATTCCTTATCCTGTCCATTCTCGTTACACCACACATTCCTCTTAACATTCTCATCTCAGCTGCATGCACTTGCCTTTCATTAATTCCTTTCGTAGCCCAACATTCCGATCCATACAGGACAGCAGGTCTTATCATGGTCTTATAGATTTTCCCCTTCAGTTTAAGAGGAATTCGGGAGTCACATGTAGTTCCCGTGACCTGCCGCCATTTCAACCATCCTGTGTTAATTCGGTGCTTGACTGTCCGGTCAATTTCGCCATCGCTTTGCACAAGTGAACCGAGGTACCGAAAGTCGGAGCAGACTGGCAAGGGCACGCCATCTAGGGCAATAGCAACAAAACCGGAAAGACCGCCGAAATCGCAGAACATGTATTCCGTTTTAGTTCTGCTGATTTTCAAGCCAACGTTCTCCAGATTTTGTTGCCATTTTGCCAAACTACTCTGGACCTCAAGTCCATCTTCACCAACAAGGACAATGTCGTCAGCAAACAGCATGCACCAGGGTGCCTCTTCCTAGATTTCTGATGTCAAAGCATCCATTATCAGCAAGAAGAGGTAAGGACTTAGAGCCGACCCTTGGTGCAAGCCTACAGCCACACTGAACTCGTCGGTGTTGCCAGCGGCCGACCGAACGTGGGTACTAGATTGGCTGTACATAGCACGAATTAACTCTACATACTTTGCAGGCACACCTTTCTCTTTCAGCGCCCACCACAAGACCTCGCGGGGTACTCTGTCGTACGCCTTCTCTAGGTCAACGAACACCATGTGTAAGTTCTTATGCGCACGTCTATACTTTTCGCATATTTGGCGGAGTGCAAATATGGCATCCGTTGTCCCACGACCTGGCATAAATCCCATTTGGTTTTGGGTGATATCACTCTCCTCTCGCAATCTTTTCTCTATCACCTTCTCCCATACTTTCATACTGTGTGACATGAGCTTTATTCCTCGATAGTTGTTGCAGTCTTGTACATCACCCTTATTTTTGAAGATGGGCACTAGCGTACTATTACACCATTCTTGTGGGATCGTTTCTTCATGCAACAACTTATTGAAGAATAAAGTCAGCCAGTAACATCCATCTTCTCCTAATAATTTCCATACTTCTACTGGTATACCATCTGGTCCCACTGCTTTCCCATTTTTCATACCTCAAATCGCCCTTCTGACTTCATCCATACTAATTTCATTCACCAAACCCCTATTTACATGCACCTCTTTAAGTAGGCCAGACCATACATTCTCTTCATTCATCAACCTTTCAAAGTATACCTTCCAACGCTCTTTTATTTCATCATCTTTTGCTAAGACCATACCTGCATCATCTTTTATACATTTTATATGAATTATATCTCTTGCTCTCTTTTCTCTAGACTTTGTTATGCGATAAAGCTCTTTCTGGCCTCTAGGGAATTCCAACGAATTATACAAGTCATCCTGAGCCCGAGTTCTCGCCACAGCTACTGTTCTTTTTACCTTTCCCTTCCATTCTTTGTAGATATTCTTCTTTATCTCTTTTAAATCTACATTTATGTTTTCAACATCCTGCCATTCTTTAAACGCACTCTTTTTTTCCTTAAGTATCTTTTGCACTTCTTCATTCCACCACCATGTATCCTTATCAATTATACCCTTTCCTTTCGATTCTCCACACACATCTTTTGCTATTCTTCTTATACCATCCGCTATTTCATTCCAACATTCATTCACAGACTTCCCTTCCATTTCCTTCATTTCTATCATTTTATCTACCACTTTTTCCCTGAAAACACTCGCAAACTCCTTCTTTTCCAGCATGCGCCATCTTGTTCTAGGTGGGGGCCGTTCTTTGTTCCTGTTAAGCGGGACACTGATTTTCACCTCCATTATGAGCAGTCTATGTTGCGAGACTAAACATTCGCCCGGCAGCACTTTACAGTCTTTGACTCGATTAAAACTATTTCTTTTAATGAGAAAGTAATCAATCTGAGTCGTGTGGTGGCCACTTTTATAGGTTATGAGGTGTTCGTCTTTTTTCTTGAACCACGTGTTTGTTATCGCCAGGTCGAATGCGGTAGCAGCTTGTAACAGTGTCTCGCCGTCGGCATTACGGTTTCCGTACCCCCACCCCCCATGCACTAATGCCTCAGGGATAGTAATGGGTCAATATTACTTGACATAGAATTTGTTGAAGTAAAAATTCTTTACGCATGCTAGAGAGTAAGCTGACGAGAGCGTTACGAAAAGTGTGATCGGGCGAGGCGAACGGAGGGAGTACTGCGGGTCGCGGGGAACGAGGCGCGCGCGAGGGCCGGCCACGACACAGCGCCGCCAGATACGCGCGCCGCGCCGCCATTCTTTTGTTCTCATTGAAATAGTATTGAGGGAGATATAAGTTAGTGAAGTTTTACTTCAGTCGTGTGGTCACACTTGTTTTTTTTTTCCTCAATGTTGCCCCTCAATATTATTATAAGTTACTAGCTGTGCCCCGCGGTTTCACCCGCCGTGCGGCGCATCGCCCGCCCGCGCTTTTTCGCTAAGCTTTCTTTCTGACTTTTTTTCTTTTTTCTCGGATCCTAAGGGTTGTAGCGTGATGTTAAATAGCTTATAACATTCCTCAAGAATTAGGCTATCAAATACAAAAAGGATTTTTCAAACCCAACGGGTAGTTCCTAGCAAAAACTAGTTCTCGTGCTGAAGCAACATTCCAAAGCTAAAATGACATTGTTTTTATTATAAAGTTGCAAAACACATATCAGTCAGTGATCAGTCTACATGCGTGACTCTATATTACACTATGATCTCAATCAGTTTAAAAATATGCAAATTTATATTTTCATTGTTATTGATTTTACTTATAGCCTTTTATTAACAAACAAAGCACGTAATTTAATTTGAACATAGCTTCCATAGCACATCCTCATGTCACAATGTTGAGTTTTAACAAAACAGTTTAATTCAAAACGCTAGTTAACGTAATTACAGTGGTTTTATTAATAGCCTACATTAAAATAATATCAAATGAGCACTATGCAGTTTGGTTATCAAAATGGCGCGCAGCCAGCAGTTAGGTATTTTTAATTATTTATTATTTTAACGCATTAACGCATACGTAGCAATATCTCGTTAAATTCGATACCACGAGCAGAATTCATGGCTTAGCGGATAAACTATCTGTGTAAGTACCAGGAGTAGCAGGTTCGAATCCAGATCTTGAGCGAATTTTTCATCACACAATTTATATCTTTGGGTATTTTGAAATTGTTTCAAATTCAGTCTCTTAAATACCGACAACTTTATTAACAATTGTCTATAAAAAAACTAGCTGTAAAAGTTGAGGGCTTCTAGAAGTAATTTATTGAAACAAAAACGAAACATAGGGGCATCTTCTTCTTCGTGTCGATAGTATTGTATTTAAGTAATCTCTTGGGTCAGACTTGGCAAGCCCAAAACTTAAAAGCATATAAAAACTGATATTTATTTTATATTTATTTATATTTATATTTAATAGTCGAAAAGATATCGTAACTAATTCTACACTCAATCTTTTAAGAATTAGGAACTTAGGGATTCACTAACAAATTACGGAGCCTTAGAAACGAAATTCGAGATCGGAAAAGAATTTTTAACTTCATTTCTAAGACACTTTAAGCATGTGTAGCACGTTAGATATTATTATGTAAGATATATTTCATGTTTTAGTAACATTTGCATATTTATAATTTTGTTGACATAATTCTGTATCACCATAATATATTGTGTGGTTCTTTTCTCCTCAAAACCCCTCCTCCTCCTCTAAATCATAACCCTCGCGATTAAAACGGAAAGAGCAGCGTCCCCCAAAAATTGCTCGGAATCAATACTCGTGACCGGACTTGTGGAAAATCAAAGCGGCGGTAGTGGGGTTGAATCGATGGACACAAACTATCCTTTATTTTTGTCGATTATTGAATTTATATTAGGTTATCGAGTATACAATAGATACCAAATATGGGTATTCGAATTTTTTTGTCCGGGAAGCTACGCAGTTTCTTCTCGTCCAAAAGACCGCAGTGTCTCAAAACGAAAGTCTTTGACCAGTGTGTGTTGCCACTAATTATTTACGGCACTGAAACGTGGTCGCTCACAATGGGGCTAATAAGAAGGCTCAGTCACTCAAAAGGCAATGGAGAAGGCAATGCTCGGAGTGTACACACGGCTACACATCAAGCTGTACAAAACCAGTAAAGGCTGACCTCGCGTTGTAAGGAAAACCTATAAAATGCGAGGTCAGCTTATACTGGAAATGTTCAGCTTGATGTGTAGCCGTGTGTACCTGCGTGATTGAATCAGAGATGTGGAGATTCGCAGAAGAACGAAGGTAGCCGATATAGCCCAAAGAATTGCCATAGTTATGTGGCAGTGGGCGGGGCACATTGCTCACAGAATGGTCGGCCGATGGAGCCGTAAAGTTCGCGCGCTGGAAGGCGCAGCGTGGGTAGGCCCCCCACAAGGTAGACTGACGACCTGGTGCAGGTTGCGGGAATCCGCTGGATGTGGAAAGCGCAGGACCGGTCGTTATGGCGATGCTTTGGGGAGGCCTATGTCCAGCAGTGGACGACTTTCGGCTGAAATGATGATGATGAATTTTTTATTGAATTTTCATGGAATCTCGTAATCGTCAGTCCAGTATGTTGTGATAAATAGGTGCTAATAACATTATGATAACTTTTTAATAACGCATCAAATATTGACAGATGATTGGCATTTAATTTATCAACAGTGTTAAATAAATTATTATTAATTAAGTTTCACAAACTATGAAATAAATAGATGATGTAACTAAAAATATACACGTGTAAGTTGCTATATTTTTGTACACAATTAGATTTTCGTATTTTGATAAATATAATTATGTTAAAACCGTAGTAAAGTAGTAGGTAGTAGTGTAGTTTTTAAGACAGCATTTGCTTATAGTCCTAACTATTATAAAAATGTTATTGTCTGTTTTTTCAAGCATTACGCAAAAACTACTGGACCGATACGTATGAAATTCGACACTCAGATAAATCATGTCCTGGATTTAAGTATAAAACACTTTATTTCTTATTTTTATTTTCATACTACGGGAGAAAAGCCACGCAGCATTTGCTAGCAGAAACTAATTGCAGATCCAGAAGCAGAACAAACACAAATTTTTACAGAGAGTAGTTCCCAATCATTGATAAAAAGAAAGAGTTATCAATATCTACCTGTCTCCCTCTTTACCACGAGAATTTTTTATTGTTTCAACTTTAACATGGCAACTTTTGCCATTACGTCTTAATCACTGGCTATCAATGAGTACTTACAGCGATCAAATAAGGCAACCCACTAAGAGACAATCAAATCTTTATTAGTCATTAAAAGCCAGACCCTGACAAACAGTATAAAGATAGAGACACACTTTTATATTACAAGTTTCAAGGCATTGTAAACGTATTTTTGACATAATTTTTGATAGAATATCCGTTTTCAACTGAATTAACTGATATTGATAGACGACGTCTGTGGTCTGTGGTTCGAGGTTCGGACTGTTGATCATGAGGTCGTGGGTTCGATTCCCACAGGACACAAATATTTGTGTGATGAACATAAGTGTTTTTGTTGGTCTGGGTGTTTATTATGTATTATAAGTATGTATTTACAAAAAAGGAAAGTATATAAGTATAATATTCATTGTCTAGTAGGGTATAGCACAAGTGATTAGTTTGGGACTAGATAGTACTGTGTTTATAAAAAAAAAAAATTGAGAAACTTAATCAAAATATAATTACTTAGTATTGAGAAAAATTAAATATTATAATAATTTAAGTACTGATACCGGAAGGTTAAAAAAGAGTTATTTGTTTAAAGATAGTCAGCATTCAATTTGATTTCCAAGAAATGTTTTATTGTGTGAATCTTGCACTACAACATCGTAAACTTAAGCTTAAATAAATATAAAAAGTAAGATCTGTCTTCAATAAAACTCCATACAAAACAAGACCATTCCTATCTACGAAATCCGTTTAATTCACCCGTATCTACTTTTATGCTCGCCCTCCACTGATTTCAACAACAAAATCCAGCAAAAGTGCTTCGCCAAACGAGCCGAAGGTAAGCCCGGGCGACACTAAATGAAAAGAGGAAATTCATTACCGCGGCGATACCGCGCCGCCTGTGTATCGCAGCCGTTTGCGCGGTAACTGCTGTCGTTAATGGTTACCGTTTATATCGGAAATCGTTAGCCTCGCCTCGCTATGATTGGTGGTTCGCCAGCCTTAGGTCGGAAGATAAAAGTGAAGGATATTGTGGGGTAAGTGTATGTTGGATACTTGTGTGATGGATGATGTTAATCAGACCGTTGCGAGATGAGTGAGATGGTGTTGTCGTATTTGTTTTTTTTTTGTTTGGTTGTAGTTTTACGCCATGTTTTTGTTTATTAAAAAGAACACGGTTTTCATGGTTCACGGTTCAATAATGCATTACAATGTAGCCTAGAAGACGGATTTTTTTTTAATCCTACTAGATTTTTTTTTTACTCATTTACGCATGTGAAGCGAAATCTAACGATATATATTGTGGAAAAAAAAAATCGCTCACGAGCTGGATTCGAACCTGCGACTCCTGACTCAGTACGCCAATGCTTTAGGCACTAAGCTACCGTGAACACTGCTCGGGGTAACTTGATTTTGTTGTTATGATTATGTTTGTTAACTAAGAATAATGTCCGTTGCATTTTGTTAGAGTCTGATACGATAAAAACACTTTGCTCATATGTTATAAGTACATGTACATGTATATAGCGCCATGCGATAGTGTTTTTTCTGGCAAGTACTAACACTATGTAACATAACATAACATCACGCCTGTATTTCCCCGAAGGGGTAGGCAGAGGTGTATAGTACACCCACATTTCGCCAGTTATGTTATAAGTCCCATGTAATAGGGACATGGACATGGTCCCATGTACACTATGTATACATACATATTTCTACTACCATGCAGCTTTGCTTTGTTCCACATATAAAGGTTGGTCTACTATTAAAAGAAGCCAAGGTCTGCTTTGTTCAATAACTGGTTGTTTTAGCAAGCTCTCTATTATATAGCAGATAGTGACTCTTCCAAAACCGATATATCTCAACTCACTCTTATCAAATACTTTGTTTTTCTTTTTATCCCAAAACCTTTAAATTCGAATTTCAAAAAGAGTTACAAACCAGCCACATTAAGCAGAGAACACACAAATCTAGAATACAAACCATTTTACTACGATACTAATTTGACTTTACGCGTTATTAGTACATACGGGGGATTTCCCGGGAGCTCAGTGTAACCCCGGCCTAAGAACGGCGCAGTTTATGGGCTCGAGACAATGTGCTCTATTTTATTCAAGTTGGCGGTTAAGCTTTTATTGCAGATATTAAGTGAGGTTTAAGAGACTATAAAGCCAACTAAATACGGTAAATATATCCGGGTTGTAGGTATTTGGTGGTAAATTGGGAAATTAGGTATATTTTTGGGCAAATGGCGTGCTTATGAAACAAGTTTTTCATACAATTCGAAAATTTATTCACTGCAGGGAACGAATTCAATATTTCTGTATGTAAAAAAAAGCACTTAAAATACCTGAATAAATCGATTTCATCCTAAGGTTTATTGACAAGAATCACAGTTAGAGCAGCAAAAGTCAAGTTACAAAACGCTCAAAACTAAACCAATCTACCTAAAAACATACCATAGACACAAAAACCCATTTAGCAAACACATTCACTCCAAGCATTCATATTTTCATAAAACATGAAACAAAAAACCCACGTGGTAGTCCGAACCTAACTCCTGCCCTATTTCATAAAAAGGCTCTCATATCAAACAAACGAACAGTTATGCGGGCGTCCATTATTTGCGGCCGCGTCACCCGTGGCGGCCGGATGTTGTTAATGGCGGAAAATGCGGAAAATTGGGCTATTCATTACCCCGACCACCACCGCAACAGAATCGCGCAAATACGCGCTCGGTGTACCTAGTACCTACGTCAATTTGTTTGGGCATGTCGATGCAATTATAAGGGATGCAGATCGATTAGTTTGTTGTTTTAATCTGAATGTTTTTTAATATCATTAATGTTGGAATGATGGCTGATTTAGGCACATCTTAAGGTAGTTCTGTTGTATAGGCTGCAGTTAAAAGTCTTTGCCTCTCTTCAGAGGCAGTGAATACGTGAACAACCGTTTATAATTCGAAATTTTGGGATAAAAACACAAGAGGTCTTACTGTAGTTCGAAAATTTGTTATAGCCTTCCACGCCATTTGATTCGATATATATGAATAAAAATAGGTTATTTATAATTACGTAAGATACGTATGTGGAATATTGGGACTCGAGAGACATAAGCCCCATTAAATTTCTACGTGCTAAAAAGAACAACTTACTACCAACTCCGCAAATAAAGTCAGAATAGTTAGATACTACATTCAATAGAATGTAAATTGGGAGAATCTCCCTAGGGCACGTGTTGTTGACACTATACATTACGATAGTGGCGGAACAACCCTAATTTATTGCGACTAAACCGACTTTTCCGGCCATCCACGACGAAATCGCGTCGGAAAATCTGTCGATATAGAAAAAAGGCGAACGAAATACCATAAATAGCCATATTATCCGATCGACTTCATTCTCGGAACAAATTCCGTGGAAAGTTCTCCCTTCTCGCCGGGAATATTTGTGTTTTACAACGCACCTCGTTCTCGCATTTATGGCACGCTTTAGATTTGATTCGCCATATTTTTATTGAGCTCCTCAGATTGGTGGTGATCTGTGATGACCAGCTTACGTGTGGCCATATAAAATATTGACTTTATTAGCCGTGTTAATTCTATTGATCTATTCGGATCGTTGGGTTTCCTCTTATTATGGTCGAGCCAAAACATAAAATCATTATTAGTTATTAATTAGTTTACTTCAGTGAACTTGTCTCCGTCATTAACCTACATTATTCTCACACAATTCTTTCCAATTAATCATGTAACAAATCATTGTAATATTATTATTTGAGTATATCCATGGATTTTCTTGCCGGCTCTTCTTCATATGACCAACTTTTTGGAAACGTGCAACAAAATTCATAATTAACGTTTTGAAAGTGCATGTAAATGACCTGAAGAACGTAGCTGGGGGGGACTGGATGCGGAAGGCAGAGGACTGAGTGTTGTGGTGCAACTTGGGAGAGGCCTATGTCCAGCAGTGGAGTGCAATAGGCTGAGTTGAATATGTAAATGCTTATTCGAAATAGGTAAAAACTTTTGACTTTGACTTTGGTGTCGTTTCTGTCGAATTTATGGCTGAATTGCATTTTTGAAGTTGTTAAAATTATGCTAGATTCAGTCGTGGCAACAACTGGCAACGCAGCAGGATCGGTTAACCTATAATTTAGTATCTAAGAGTTAGATACTACACTGGAAAGCAATAAACCCGGGTCACCAAAATAAACCTCGGAATCTCGGATAATCTCGGAAACTATAACTAAGAAAAGAGCATATGTATTTTTAAAAGGTCAGCAACGCATCGGCGCGAGTCGCTTGGTGTTGCGGATGTCCATGGGCGGAGATTGCTTACCATCAGGTGACCCGCTTGCTTATTTGCCCTCCTATGTTATAAATAAAATTAGATTGATAGCTAATTCAAATAAAAAGTTGAAAATAAACAGTCTATAAAATAATGAACAGTCTCTTGTTGTTCATAAATAGTCTATAAAATAATTTTTATTTCATAATAGGATAGATTGCACGAAGAATGTAGAGTGAACGAAGTCAGAGCGGTGAGAAGGACATTGGAGAAGACGATTATTAGTGGAGTGGAGATATTTAGTACGACTTGTACATAAATACTGAAAATGAGAAGTTAAGTAAGAAGGAGAATTGGGAGAGAAAAGTAAAGAGAATAGAGTAGTTAATGCCCTCATATGCCTATGTTGGCGGATAGGCAACCATTTTAGAAGCAAACGATACTCAGACACATGCGCTTCCTCATGAAATCAAAATGGCTAACAGTCGGCTCGCAGTTAAGGAAATATTTCTGTGAAAACAATTTAGCAGATTCAGCTCGACTTTGAATTATCTTGATGTTATATATTTATAGTTATATATGTAGGTATGTATAATGTGTAAATTCTATTATATATATAATGTACATAGGTATTTATCTATTTTTATTATATGTAATTATAAGTCCGTAGTACGAAACATATTTTACTACTTTACTGGTGCATCTACCTTATTCTTTGTCTCTGCATTACCCTAAGGTTGTCTGGTAGAGAACGCCTATGGCGTTAAGACCGCCTTTGTACCCTGTTGTGCATAAAGAATTAAATAAATAAATTTTTATTTCAATAAGCTATACTCATAATATCAGAGATATTAATTAAAGTTTATGTTTGTGACCCGGATTCATTGCTCCCAAGTATTTGTTTCTATAAAAAGTATAGCCATTTTGGAAGCTTGATTTTTACACTACCCATTACCCAAGTGCCTAGTGCGAGTTTAAAACTTACGCATACGCGATCGAATGCTCCGACTTTCATTCATAAATCAGTTGTTCCTCCTCATTTCCGCCAGGGCGCTACTGATTTGAGAATGAAAGTCGACGCATTCGATCGCGTCTGCGTAACTTTTAAACTCGCACTAGGCACTCTGACATGAAAGTGAATCGCTCATCCGTTAGAACAATTCTCTTCTCGCTATAAAATTTGCCAGGACCGTAGAAAGTACAATACATAAAATACATTCAAGGTTTTCCTCATTCCCCAGCCTACGTACTAGCTTCTGCGAGCTATGATTTACTTTGTTTATTTCTAGCTTTACCTGAACGATGTGCGTAAACCTTTAACTGCTGGCTTAAAGATCAATGGTGCATGAGTTCAGATAAGTAGTTAGCGCAACGGTTGAACTCACAGTTAGTCGACAGTAACCAGTTACTGTTGTGAGTAAAAGTTAACCGAGAGTTTGGGTTTACAACTTACGGATGGTAAGTAGCTGATAAAATGCAGCGTAAATTTTTCAGTACTTCGTATTTTGGTTAATGGAAATTTTTGTAATTTACACATGAAGAGGCTCTTTGTTACCATGTTTTTATTAACTCGTTTTCTTGTCTATATGTTTGTCTGTTTCGGTACAAAGGACATTGCTAAAGATCCTTAGTGACTCCGCCTTAAGGCGTTACAAATTAAAGTTGATGCTCACCATATACAACTCAATGAAGCCAATGTATTGCAATACATTCATAAACACGGACAGTACTAAATATAATTTTAGATTTTTAAAATATTTACTATATTGACACATATAATCACAGATATCTGTGCTATTTTGATGTCATGTTTTGCTTTTTTTGTTATGTCAAACAACCTACATTGTCGTCAAGTTGTCAGTCGATGCCAATTTTTTGGAATTTCTTGTGTGCAAAGGAGTCTATATTATTGAATCATAGAATATAGAGTATCGAAATAAAAATATGGATGATACACAGATATCATAGATGATACAATTTTATCCGGTTACGTCATTAATGTATTGATACTCCTTAAAATATAAAAAATGGTTCTTGTACTGTCCGCATTAAATACAATATATATTATGAAACGAAAAAATTAGCATGTAATTTTCGTATATTGTTCATCTTTGTAACAGTTTAAGGCTATTTTTATCAATGTCCTTTTGCAATCTATTTTAAACTAACTAACTAACTTGAAACATTAAACAATGCAATAGATATATCAAAATGTTTGTTATGTTTTGATTTTATTGTGCGCGACAAGTCCCGTAAACATAGTTCAATATGAGTGAAATTCGCGAAAGTTTAAAAACTTCTAATGCAATAGATTAACTCGCCTTCATTTAAAAAACATAATATTTCTTAATAATTATTTTTTTAGTACTGTTTACACCAAACGTTACGCTCGCTCACAGTCAGCCGCTGAATGTAAGTTGGCTTTACGTAGTTTGCAGCTTTTTTTACAATTTCTACCTTACGTTCGCTACTTTTTATCGAAATATCATATAGGAAAACGGGCAAGGAGACAGCCTCAAAACCCGCCATAGGATACTTTTTATCGAAATATCACACATGAAAATCTGACAGGGAGACAGCCTTACCTTACCCGAACAAGGGCATGAAGCACTCTTTATCGAAATATCACACAGGAAAAACAGGCAGGGAGACAATCTTAAAACCTGAATAAGGACATAGGAAACTCTTTATCGAAATATCACACAGAAAAAACTGGGAGGGAGACAGCCTTAAAACCCTAAGAAGAATATATGACACTAGGCTTTTTAGGCTTTTTATCGTAATATCACACAGGAAAACCTGGCAGGGAGACAGCCTTAAAACCCGAAGAAGGACACAGGATACTTCTTATCGAAAAATCACACATGAAAAACTACAGGCATTAGCTTCTAGGTAAATAAATAAAACCAGACAGCTTTCAAAGAAAAGGTTTCACTACAATTAAATACAAGATAAAGCAAAAATAAACCACAGAGACTTTCTGATAGGTAGGTACAACCAGCTGTCACGGCCACGAAATGAATACGACACGACTTTGTCGCGGTGTCAATCTTGTGGAATTACGCTCTAGCCACACCCAGCTAGATACGATTCGAATGGAAGAAATATAATGGAAAATAAAACAGACAGTTAACCTTTTGACCTCGAGAAGGTATTACTTGAAACGTATTTTTATCGTCTTAGATTGTCATTTTTATCATTTCTAAATGAAAGATAGAACATAATGAGTGGTGATTGCTTCGCAGTAGCCCGTGAAATACAAAATTTATCAAGTTTTTTTTATAGTATAGGATGGCGAAACGAGCTAAAGGCCCACCTTATGTTAAGCGGTTACCTTTGCCCATGACAACTTCAATACCATCTAGGCTGTTGCCTATAATTGCAACTCAATAACTTTTATTGGTGGACCGACGACCTGGTGAAGGTCGCGGGAATCCGCTGGATGCGGAAGGCACAGGACCGGTCGTTGTGGCGATGCTTGGGGGAGGCCTATGTCCAGTAGTGGACGTCTTTCGGCTGAAATGATGATGATGATGAACTTGTATTATGGCGTAGGTTGGCGAAACGAGCTTAAGGTCCACCTGATGTTAAGCGGTTATCTTTGCCACCACCTAGGCACCAGTTTCATGTCTCACTTTAGCGAA
Organism: Asteroscopus sphinx; assembly: GCA_949699075.1. Lineage (NCBI taxonomy): Eukaryota > Metazoa > Arthropoda > Insecta > Lepidoptera > Noctuidae > Asteroscopus > Asteroscopus sphinx. The sequence goes on from OX453017.1 coordinate 10,930,372, forward strand.
CGCAATTTTTTTACAATTTGGGCTACAACCTAGTTGGTATTGTAGTTGTTAAAGGTAACTGATAACATCAGGTGACCCCTTTAGCTTGTTTTAGCATCTTATACCATAAACTTTTACTTGAATTTTTGCTCTGCTTGCGTTAATGTTATAAAAAATTATACGATAAAAAAATAAACTGTGTTTATATCTTTACAACATATCCAATGTCACTCATAACCATAACCGAACACATGCAACGCAAAGAACCACATAAATCTGTTTATGTACTTCTTACGTTACATATACCATTAATCTTCATAATAAGTATCAGCCACCCTTGTCTCCGTGGGAGGTTATGATCCATGATGGCCGCTACGGGGAGCACTTAATAAAATGCGTTTTTCCAATTTATATTTATTTCCATACTTGTTTTACAACGCTTTTACGTTCCGAGGTTGTATTTAAGTGTTTGTTTCCGATATTTTTCTGTTTTTGTTGTAGAAATATTTATAACTAGCTGTGGCCCGCGACTCCATCTACGTGGTGACAAAAAAGTCGAAAGTCTTGAAAATGGTATTTAGGTACACCTACATAGACGATTGCCAAACTTAAGTGGCAGTGGGCCACCTTGCTTGCAGAACGTATGGCCGATGGGGCCGTAAAGTTCTGGAGTGGCGACCGCGTACTAGAAGGCGTAGCGTGGGGTGGCCCCCTGCAATGTGGACCAACGACCTGGTGAAGGTCGTAGGAATCCGCTGGATGCGGAAAGCGCAGGACCGGTCGTTGTGGCATTGCTTGGGGAGGCTTATGTCCAGCAATAGACGTCTTTCGGCTGAAATGATAATGATGATCACATAGACGATTACAGTACTATATTTTAATTTAACGACATTAATCTATAGGGTGATAGGGTGCCATCTGCTGCCTGGTGGCACAACTCCGACCGCGGTTGTGTGCCGCGTGTGTGTTATGATCTAGTTGTATTGTTGTTGTTCTTTTTAGAGACACCTGTAGAATTCATTTATTTTTAATTTTTATTGTCATAAGTGCATTAAAAGAGCCTCCACGAGTGAAAAAATCAGCTATTCCCACAGAAATAGTAAAAATATAGTCGAAGTGCTGCGAACAATCATAGCGAAGCCATGAACCATGCACCTCAAACCGTGCTCACTGCTCTCAGTACACATTTAAATGTAGCGGTATCGTCCAGTAAGCATCGCGAAAACAAATATATTTTAGGTGCATGGTGTGTGCGTGAGCGCTGGTTTGTACACGGAGGAGCAAGGTTTTTTGGTTTCACTATGATTGTTCGCAGCACTTCGTCTATATTTTTTACTATGTCTGTGGTTCTTCCCTACATTTTGTCGATTTGTGTGAATGCACAAATGTGGGGAACAGCCACTGAGGTAATATGTACTACGTACCTACTAGAGAAGATTAATAATAATAATAAATAAATATTTTTGGGACATTTTTACACATCACCATCTAGTCCCAAACTAAGCAGAGCTTGTGGTATGGGTACTAGACAATGGATATAATACTCACATACTTTTTTTTTTAAATTTTTTTTTTTGATTGCCTCGTTGGTCTAGTGGTTGCAAGCGCGACTGCTGAGCGTGAGGTCCTGGGTTCGATTCCCGGGTCGGGCAAAGTGTTATTGGTTTTTTTCATTAGGAAATTCTCAGTAGCAGCCCGGAGTCTGGATTTGTGCCCGGTCAATGGCAATAGGCTCGCCCCCTATTACATGGGACTATAACATAACTGGCGAAATGTGGGTGTACTATTATACCTCTGCCTACCTCTTCGGGGAAATACAGGCGTGATGTTATGTTATGTTATGTTACTAGAGAAGACACCTCGAATCGAATGTTTGTAGCACGTTTTAGAGCTTCTGCACTCTCACTCACTTAGCCACACTCGCGCAGCGCGTGCCCCGTGGTCAGCAAGTTGCGTGATATTTTTTGTTCGTAATGTCTACAGCTGATTTATTTTTCGCGATTTCAGGGTTGCTCGCATAGTAAATGTTGTTCGTTATGATGAGTAGATTCACCACTTTAAATATTTGCCATTACTAATTTAAGACCTCATACAGTTAGCTATATCCCAAAATTCATCCAATACATTTGATTTAGTAAAAGCTTATATAAGTAATTTTAAAATATCAGTGTGATTGAATTATTTTTGAAGTAGTTGAGTTCCTTTATAAGTCTGGCTTTATATTAAGGCGATATTGGTTTCATTGCTATGAGGTCAGTATAATAATAAATAGGTTACGGTTATGAGACTGTAAAGGAGTGTCCATCGTAAAGATGGCTCTCAGAGCTAGAGAACTGATATAAATAATAAAGTTAAGAATATACTGATTCTATATTAAGTTAAAACTCACGTCAAAGAACCTTTCCACCAAACCTGCAAAACAAAACTCGAATTCATCATCATCATCATCATTTCAGCCGAAAAACGTCCACTGCTGGACATAGGCCACCCCCAAGCATCGCCACAACGACCGGTCCTGTGCCTTCCGCATCCAGCTGATTTCCGCGACCTTCACCAGGTCGTCGGTCCACCTTGTGGGGGGCCCACCCACGCTGCGCCTTCCAGTACGCGGCCGCCACTCCAGAACTTTACTGCCCCATCGGCCATCCATTCTGCGAGCAATGTGCCCCACCCACTGCCACTTAAGTTTGGCAATTCTTCGGGCTATGTCGGTTACTTTAGTTCTCCTGCGAATCTCCTCATTTCTGATTCGATCACGCAGAGACACTCCGAGCATAGCCCTCTCCATTGCCCTTTGAGTGACTTTGAGCCTTCTTATCAGGCCCATTGTGAGCAACCACGTTTCAGTACCGTAAGTAATTACTGGCAACACACTCTGGTCATAGACTTTCATCTTGAGACACTGCGGTATTTTGGACGAGAAGATATTGCGTAGCTTCCCGAACGCTGCCCAACCGAGTCGGATTCGACGATTGACCTCTTTCTCGAAGTTGGACTTACCTAGCTGACTCGAATTGCTTGACCTCATTTAATATCTGTCTAAGTCCGTACCTCTGACTTTTCGAATTCATGTGCGGATTTATATTCGATTATCACTTGCTTTAACGGTGAAAGAAAACATCGTGGGGAAAACTGCACACCATAGAGTGCTCCATACAGTTCTCAATGGTTTCTGCAGTCCGCCAACCCGCACTAGGCCAGCGTGGTGGACTAAGGCCTTAGCCTTCTCATACTGAGAAGAGGCCCGTGCCCAGCAGTAGGACAGTAATGGGCTGGTTATGTTATGTAAGTCCGATCGCAGAATTGGTCAGACCATAATGTGACTAGGCATTTCGTAAAACGTGGCTATTTCATGAATTGGCATATTATTTATACGTCATATCACGATGTACCTAATGCGAATTTGGGCGGATCAATGAGGGCACCACGTTTGTCAATATTACAAGTTAAATGCTTTGACTTATCTTCAATTCATGATACGATATGGATATGTCGTAGTTACAATTCACGCCGCCAGTGACGATGTCTCTGCGCTCCCCGCTTTTTAAACTTGCCAAAATAATTGTCCTTTTTTTCTGTGTTCAAGGTCAAAAGTAACGATAGCACGAAGGGAATACCGAGGGCTGTGATCTAACATAACCGAGTCGGGGTGCCTTAATTCCGGAGTTAGCTTGTCTAGTCCTTGCAGCCTGGATTCTCTTAGTTTTTATTTGCTCATACTTTGGACACCCTGCAGGATCGATATGCCTAGCTCATCATCATCACCATCATCATCAGCCTAAATTAGTCCACTGCTGGATACAGGCCTCTCCAATGGCACGCCACTGACATCGATCTTCGGCCACTCGCATCCAGTTAATACCAGCCACCTTGCCAATATCATTGCTCCACTGAGCCCGAGGGCGTCCTACCCTACGTTTACCGATTCACGGTCTCCACTCAAGAACACGTCTACCCCAACGGCCATCGGTTCTTCGACTAATGTGGCCGGCCCACTGCCACTTCAGCTTGCTAATCCTGTAGGCTATGTCAACAATTTTGGTGTACAACTACGGCTGGGAAAATCTTCAAACGTATTGCATTGAACGATATGGCGGGCAATAGTTAGCCAATCCATGATGTGGCCCCGTTCCATGACATGCTCAGGTACATTGCTGAGTATACACAAAAACATAATTTTCACCGCAAACTCCATAATGTACAAAAAACCAAACACAAACATCTCCAATAAATCATAATCCAGCATCTAACAGAATCTCTTTATGTAATTAAAAGTTTATTTCGTTGTTTCGTTCAGTTTATTTGCGATGTCAACGCCACATGTCTCCAGAGAGTTAAATTTAGTCAAAGAACTTTGTCACTTATGAAGTTATAATATACCTAACATTAGTTTCATAATCTCTAGCTAACATGCATAACAGAGAAAACTATTAAAACGCGGGAAGTTAGAGAATAGTACAGGATTGCGCTATAGTTAATTTCTACAAAAATCTGTAAAGGAAAAAAATTGTGTTCGTGTGCTAATGAATAAATTTCTCATTCACGAGACATGCTAGTAGTATAACTGGCTGGTTTCCACAACTCCACGTCTAAACGCGTATTTTGCGTACGGACGAGACATGTGCAACACGTGCGAAGCGTGTGCTAATGAATAAATTTCTCATTCACGAGACATGCTAGTAGTATAACGGGCTGGTTTCCGCAACTCCACGTCTAAACGCGTATTTTGCGTACGGACGAGACATGTGCAACACGTGCGAAGCGTGTGCTAATGAATACATTTCTCATTCACGAGACATGCTAGTAGTATAACGGGCTGGTTTCCACAACTCCACGTCTAAACGCATATTTTGCGTACGGACGAGACATGTGCAACACCTGCGCAGCGTGTACTAATGAATAAATGTCTCATTCACGAGACATGCTTGTAGTATAACGGCCTGGTTTCCGCAACTCCACGTCTAAGCGCATATTTTGCGTACGGACGAGAAATGTGCAACACGTGCGACACGTGTGCTAATGAATACAATTCTTATCCACGAAACATGCAATAATAGAAAAAGAAAGAAAGAAAAATGATTTATTGCCACAACAAGACGACATGCGGTAGGTGCACATAAAAAATACTTAATTAGGTACATTTCTTGAATCATTTTATCAATGTATGATACCTACTTTGCATGTCATAATGTGTATAGGTATCTCCGTAGTTTCCGAGTAACCAGATTTTCAATGCATGATGTACTGGCCGATTTAGCACATGCCCGCATTGTCCGCGTCCCAAAGCCTTTTGTGGGTATCAAAGGTCATCTACTGATAGGATGGTGTAACCAATTATAGCCAGATACCACAATAGAAACATGAATATTCCATATTTGAATCTTAATCTTTTGGATATTTTTTGTTGTGCCCAAAAACCTCACTCGATAAATCAAATGTTAGTGCAACAAAAACCGACGAGCACGAATCCACTTGACCGTAGCGTTCGACGCATTCAACAAAAATAAAAACCAGTGTTATTCATTTATTTGCTTTATATGCATCCGGTTTTAGTTTCCACGTAAAAACTTTTTTATTTTTTTATTGCGACCTGTCGCGTCTAAATGACACGGCCACGCACTTTGTTTGTTAGACCCAGTTAAAGCTAAAAGCTTAGCGGTTTTCGACCGTCCTCAAACAGATACAATTTGTGAGAGCTCTTTTTGCTTCCACTGTGGAAATTTTAAACTATCCATCGTTATTCCGACACGATAGCGTATCGAATCGAAAGCCATACATCTTGATTCGAGTGGCGATCGTGGGTAAAAAGAAAAGTTTATACGTAGTCTACGTAGCAATAAATAATACCGCGGGGTGTCGGCTGCAATACATAAATTGGAAAGACTTTTGACAGGAGATCGGATAAGGCTGGGGTGGTCCCCGAGGGGGCGCTCTCTGGCGTTTTTATCGCGATTATAATCGGCTTTGGCCAGCGAGGGAGATACAGAATAGTGACAACGTCCTGCATTGTGCTGCATTTTTATCATATTTCGGTATTTTTCGATAGCAATTTGCTCAGTTTTGTATGCGGAACGTTCACCGGTTTCCAAGAGATTGTCATTTTCGTAAAGATTTTTCCGTGAACACGTTTTCATGTGACAAACGAAAGTCTAAAATATCGTATGAAATATACGCTGTAGATATATATTATGTACAGTCTAACAAAGAGTTAAAATATAGATGAAGATTTCGTGATAGAACGGTTTGTATAAATACAGTTTAACAGCATTGTTTGTTATTGAAATAATAGGTATTTCACTCGAAAATATCCTTAATCACTTGAGTAAACTTCATTTATTTCTGGCGACCCTGGATACTTATCTCTTTGTTAGACTATACCTACATGTTATTGTTTCTTAGATTTGTATACGTCATGCACGTATCTTTTCAAATATTCGTGTACCTACACAATTTTGTTATTTAATAGGCAAAGTTACATTAAGTTAAGTGAACATTTTCCGAACCAAATAAATAACCTCTTTGTAACTACCATTTTTTTTTGTATTGTAACCAACAATACGTAATTTATATTATATCACCAACTTACTTACACAGACCAAGCCAAATAATCACACAAGTAAAGCCAAGACTTACGTGTACAATGGCTCAGCAAATATTGCTCAAAATAGAATGACTGACAGCTCCTTTGTCACGCAAAATTCACAGGCCTAGCGTCTTAGGGGCGTTTATTATAATATCAAGCGAGGCAACCGTTTGACTCATCACTTTTTTAATAAGTTCCCCTTGTAGAGGTTATTTAGAATTAATTGCGATACTTCGTACAGTGACAAGTGAGTCGGCTATATTTTTCATGACTGTGAGTTGAGAAACGAAAGTATTTTAATGAATTTATTAAATATTACGTGTTTTATTATAAACACGTAAATTTTTAACGACACACTAAAGTATAAAAAAATAAGAAAAAATAAATGACGAATCAATTAAATAAAGATCTAAAAAAGGTTTATTGTAAGAAAAAGTAGGTAAATAGTTCAAAGTTTAGCAGGAAAAATGCGAGAAAAAATCTAATTTGATTCGACACACTCAAATGACGAGTCGAGTAAATTCGAGACTTCTATTTTAAGCACGAGCTCCAATCCAGCGATAATTCCCCCAATTTTCGATCGAACGACACCGAATCACTCGCAACCCAATAGAATATTTCATTGTGATGAACAATAAATCACCTCAATGATCACCGATTCGCACTCAATACAAATCAAGAAAACGCTTCGTAACGCGTAGATTCCACGCATCAATTACCGACCGGTAACATTTCAGCGCCAGACGAACGGATCCACGAAGCCTTCAACAATATCGGCGGATTATTTGCAAATTGAATCAATTTGGCGAACACAGCTACGCTTTTAGTGTAACGCTATTTAATACGTAGCTCTTTCAACTTTGTTTACAAAACATAATCAGAGGTGTTATAATGATACACACGGGCTTTTCAACACACCAATTTGCTGGCGAACTTTTAATGTATCATGATAGTCTTTTTTATTTGTTACATTTTGTGATAAAGGTGGTATTGGCGTATTTTGGTGTGCGTTTTTTTTATCGTATGTTGTAAGAAACAAAGATAAGAAAGAAGAAGAGATAAGTTAAGAAAGTTAAGTTAAGTTAAGTTCGATAAGTTGATAAGAATGAAACCGTGACTTTTAACTTTCACTTTTTTGGTGTGCATTAAAAGACCCTCCACGAGTAACGATATTTAATTGATCGTCCGGCGCACCTTGGACAGTCAGCCCCGCTACCAACCTGCTGACTGGCTAATATTTTCCCCACGGCATGAGCTATTATCATTATGTAGCTCATATCGACACGATAGAAGAAGAACATTCAATTTTATTCCCATTTATCTACTTGTCTCTAGAGTAAAGCCAACATGCTGAGCTAGCCGAATGTGAATATGAAGGCATTTTTTTATGAACAGAATATGATTGTACAGACAGTCAAGCGCGTATCGATGATAATCAAACAATATAAGCAGAACGTGTCTTGTATGAAACTTACGTAAGTACTAAACCAGTTCCACTTATAATGATTTTATTACCATTGATATACGGTTCACTGTATTTTTATCGAATCCCAGTCTATTTAAAGATATATTTACGAAGAAACTGAAATTAAAATTAACACCAACAAACAAAACAGTTTTTACACCCAAACCAACAAAATTAATTACGAGCAAAACAAATCTTAATCAACCGAACTTCTCAACGTTAATCATAATAAATGTTTGTCAACCGCAGTCGCTGTGTGTGTTGTTAAGGTGGAAAGGAAAGCGCAGATTTTTTTCATTTTTTTATTTATTATTTTGCATGTTTGAATTAGTTTTAGTAAATAAAAATACTAACATACGACGTACTAACATATTATAACATACTATATTCATAGAATCGTTTTGCTTTTAAATCAAAAGTTTTACAGCATTTTAGTTTTATTGCAAAAGTTGTTGAAATTTTTGTGAACTAACCTAAAAGTTTAGTTTAAAACCACTTTTAATGGCAAAATAATGACACATCAAACTATTTTTGCGCACATTATTGTCATGTACAGCAAAACGGTTTAAACCTTTGCAATAAAATAAAAACCAGCCACGTGTGAGTCGGACTCACGCAGTAAGGGTTCCGTACCACCAATTGACCTGATACCCCATAGAAATTTATTTAATTTACGAGAGTTCATTAAAGACATCAACGCACCGTGCGTGAAATATGAATTTTTGCAACTTTTTCTTACGCAGGTACCACCACATGTATTTATGTTTTCCCTACTTTTAGTATTTTTTTCTAAACTACATAGTATGCACTATAATCAGACCAAGTTTAAGCCTGGTATGTATTACCGTTTTGAAGATAGAGCAGGAACAAAAACGTTAATTAAATAGAATGTTTTTCGAGGTTTCTTGTATGGTGACCCGCTTTGGTTTTAGACTTTATTTTTTTTTTAGTATTTGTTGTGATAGTAGTCATAGCAACACATATTCTCAGAAAATTTCAACCAGCTACCTATTACCGTTCAAAAGATACAGCCCTGTGACAGACAGACGGACGGACGGTCGGACGTACAGCGGACGGACATAGCGAGAGTAATAGGGTCCCGTTTGGCACCCTTCGGGTACGGAACGCTAAAAAATAAAAATAAATCGCCACTGAATGTTCATTCCACCTTAATACTGAACCCAATTATTACCAAAATCCAATCATCCATCAAAGATAATAATATTTTGCAAACTTATAGCAGTAATAAAGTTTACGGTAAATTACGTGTGCGCAAGATAAGCCGTGTTTGTGTGTTGTTTGCGGCCAGTTTATAGGGATGTGACTAGATTGGTTTTGTGTTATAGACTGGATTTTGTACAATGTACTCGATTTTTTTATATGGACTTTGGTGATTGGTTATCGTATTTAGGATCATGTGTTGCCTAGAACTAAAGCACCACACCCAGCCCAACACAAACACTTATGTTCATCACACGAATATTTGTGTCCTGTGGGAATCGAACCCATGACCTCGTGATCAGTAGTCCGACACTCGAACCACTAGACCACAGACGTTAAAGCACGTCTTTTTTAATTGAAGTAAATTTTTAAATTATTTTGTTACAAGAGCGTCGGTTTTATAGAACTAAAGTTGCTAAGAAAAAAGAAAAGATGAAACATCTACACTGAATAACTAGGTGGGTAGTTTAAAGTTACAAAATCGTGAAGCATATAATAATATGTCTACGATATTGTAATAAGTGTTATTCTTCTTCAAGTTCTACTGTCCGCTTGTCCAGTGTTGAAAAAGAAGGACTAGAAAAAAAAACTTTTTTCACGTAATACATTTTGACGTCCATATGAACGCGTGCTTACGGCCCGATATCCTCGGCTATGGCCAGCGTGTTGTGTGAACAGCCGCAAAGTTTTGCAATTGATCTAACAAAATTACTTCGCGGTGGCCGCCTGTGTGAAGTGCCCTTTAACGATATCGAGTTTGAAGCGCTCGCTCTTCAGTGTTGTCGAACTACGCTTAGGATATATGAAACCTCTTTTTGGATGAAAAGGCGAAATTAGGTCATGATGGAAATGGTCAAAATTCTGATACATTTCAAGAAATAATTTGAAAGAAATGTCTTACTAGCATAAACTAGGTTCTATTTTAAATGAAGGTACTGATCGCGGACTTGAGGGGGATGGCATAACCAGCAGGCGTTTGACCACTATTGACAAGAAAATTATCAACGGAAGAATAGAAAAATATTGTATAGAACTACAGGGTGTATTCATATTACGAGGGAACGGGCCGTGCACGGCACGGGCGGACCCAACCTTATAAGATTATAGTCTAGAATACGGGACCACATTGACGACGTCCGCCCATTCCCACATCACCATGTTCTAGTCTCTAATCTTAAAATTCTAAAGATAATTTTAATTTAAAATTGTAGCACCCGTCCCGCACCCATCCCGTGCCCGACCCGTCTAATGTCGATAGATTTAACTGTCAGTTTGTCTATTCCCTGATGATGATCCTGTAACGCCTTCTGTTCAATAATGTGCACTTAAAGCATCCCCAAAATATCGCCAAGTAGAAAGCTGTACCTTTTTTTTTTTGCTGCGAGTAGGATACCTTCAAAAGGCTGCCGGCCTCATGAGGGACGGAGGCCGGGGTGTGTGGGATTCTTACCCATTAAAACCCCTCCAGTGGCCGTCTACAGCACAATAAGGGGGACTCCGGGAATGTAATATGCCTCCGGAGCCCTCCCTATGCTACGCCTGTAAGGCACGTCTCAAGGGAGACTATTTGTCTCCCGATACAAATGCCCGGTTCTCATGGCAGCACGTGACCACAACATGCCGCCGCCTTCCCAGAAGTCACTCAGTGGACAATCAGAGCCCCCACTCTGAATGCCCGTGACTTCGAAGGACCCCCGCACTTCAAAGAAAGCAGTACCTACAATAAAATACTTAAACGTCAAAGTAGCTCAAAGATCTTACACAATAATTCACCATTTCACTAATTGGTACAAATTCTTAGTCTTCTAAACAGGTCTTAAATCTTTCTAATTAGCAACAATCTTCGCCAATTAATTCTAATAATTTCTCCACTCAAGCCCTAAAATGTCCATAATTTGCTATCAGACTAATTGCCTATTTTAATATTATAACTAGCTTTCATTATAACCTTGTTTACGAGCAACATTTTTTACGTGAGTTGCTACCTAAAAATATTCGTTGCCCTAGTTTCGCGAGCCATCTATTTCACGGGGTTGGCCCACTAACGCCCACCGCAGTTGGTATATCCTGTAAGCCAGGATACAGTAAGGAAATAAATACGTATGAACGCTGAAATTTTAGTAGTTTTGGAAAAGAAAAAATACTCTAATAATAGAACCGATTTGTAGTGTCAATAAAAAATACGGAAACAGTGGGGTAATTGTGTAATGCATTCACATTGACATTAGCTTTCATTTTGAAATTACAGCGATACTCATTGCGTGGTACGTAGTTGCCGATAAGATTGTCAAAACACACAGAGCAATGAACATTGAACTCCTATTTATTGCGATCGCGAGTGAGTTACGCAATTCGGCAGCAGGTTTATAACTATCTCAAAATATACCTACATAATAGTTGGTGCGTCTGTTAGTAATCGTGTAACTTCTGAAGCACTATACCGATACGGTAATATTCACACAATTTTTTTTTGTGGAGACGATGGTTCATAGATATGCTAGGATCTGACAAGGGGCGCTGTATTCAAGTTATTAACCATTTCTATTTATGAACCAAAATGACCCATATTCACAATAGATTAGTGCCAATAAAGAAAATCACGATGTCTAGACCCGATAAGTGGCGCTGTTAACGAAGCAGCAGCATCAGCTAGTTTACTATACAACTGGAAGAAACATTCCATTTTTTTTATTCTAATAAGTTTGACTGTTTTCTGTTGAAGTTTAATTGTATTAATACAATTATTATTGTATTTGTATTTGTATTACCATTTAACTCGAAGAAGTGAAAATTTCTTAGAATATTTTTAGAAAAAAATAATGTTATTTATTTAAACTGACGTACCACTCGATTCTATTATTGATACAGAAGCTGTTTCGTTTCCAAAACGAATATTTTTGTAATATTTAACTGTTATATTGTGATCATTTGCTACTTAATTATAAATACTCAATGTTACAAAACGTAAATTAATTATGTATAAGTATGTATTATTATGTCGGTTACTTTCGTTCTCCTGCGAATCTCCTCATTTCTGATTCGATCACGCAGGGACACTCAAAGCATAGCCCTCTCCATTGCCCTTTGAGTGACTTTGAGCCTTCTTATCAGGCCCATTGTGAGCGACCACGTTTCAGTACCGTAAGTAATTACTGGCAACACACACTGGTCAAAGACTTTCGTCTTGAGACACTGCGGTATTTTGGACGAGAAGATATTGCGTAGCTTCCAGAACGCTAACATAGCCCGAAGAATTGCCAAACTTAAGTGGCAGTGGGCGGGGCACATTGCTCGCAGAACGGATGGCCGATGGGGCAGTAAAGTTCTGGAGTGGCGCGTACTGGAAGGCGCAGCGTGGGTAGGCCCCCCACAAGGTGGACCGACGACCTGGTGAAGGTCGCGGGAATCCGCTGGATGCGGAAGGCACAGGACCGGTCGTTCTGGCGATGCTTGGGGGAGGCCTATGTCCAGCAGTGGACGTCTTTCGGCTGAAATGATGAATGATGATGTATTATTAAAAATGCAACATCCAATTCGACTCGATTCGTAGCGTATGCGTAGACTGTGTAGCGATAACATCATCGTGTCAGCTACGTCGTAGCAAGCGTGATGAATGCAAAAGCAAAAGAGATATCTACATTCTAGGTTTTGTTCAAAGCAACAATAATATATGTTCCACAGTAATAATCAAAGTTACCTCTTCGACTTTTTTCTAGCACCATTTAGAAAAAAAAAGAGTTTTGAATATAGTCAAACGCATATCGATGGTAAAAGAACCAGTATAAACAAGAACCTGTATTGTATGAAATTTGCATACTTAGCTAGTTCCGCTTATAGTGGTTTTGTTACTATTAGGTTTGACTGTAATAAGACCGGTCGTTCTGTATGGATAGGAATGCTGTATGGGCCAAGAAGAAGACGGATGAAAGAAGATTACATATAGCAGAGATGAGAGTGTTGAGATGGATGTGTGGAAAGACAAGAATGGATAAAGTAAATAATGAATATATCAGATGGAGTTTGAAAGTGGCGCCGGTGATAGAAAAATTGAAAAAAAATCGTTTGGGTTGGTATGGGCATGTGATGAGGAGGTATGAAACGCATGTTACTAAGAGAGTGATGAATATCAATGTTCATGGATGGAGACTAAAGAAAATATGAATGGATTGCGTGAAGAATGATATGGATGAAAAGGGTGTAAATGATGAGATGACGGCTGATAGGGGAAAATGGAAGGAGAAGACATTGTGCCGATCCCAAAATGATAATGTGGGACCAGTGGCATAGAATATATACTAACGACAAGAAGCGACACTTATGCATGTGTGCTCGTAAAATTGCTCGCGGCTATGTGTGCGGGTCGGGGCGAGCGCGAGGGCCATGCGCGGTGCGCGGCGTGTAAAACGGGCAGTCTCTCGGCTGCCCCAGCCAATAAAATAAATAAAATAAATAAATATCTTTGGGACATTTTTACACAGCACCATCTAGTCCCAAACTAAGCAGAGCTTGTGGTATGGGTACTAGACAATGGATATAATACGTATATACTTTTTTTTTTTTTTGTAAATACATACTTATAATACATAAGCAACACACCCAGACCAACACAAACACTTATGTTCATCACACAAATATTTGTGTCCTGTGGGAATCGAACCCACGACCTCGTTATCAGCAGTCCGACACTCGAACCACTAGACCACAGAGGTCGTCAAAAAAAAAAAAACACAAATATACTGCATGTACACGCGCTCCCTCAAGGTCACCGGCGAGCGAGCTCACACGTACAGGGGAGTGTCACCGCTGTGCCAGTGGGACAATTGTGTAATGCATTCATTTTGACATTAGCTTTCATTTTGAATATAAAGCAATATCCATTGCATGGTACGTAGTTGCCAATAACACAGGTTGTCAAAATACACGGAACAATGAACATTGAAACCCAGATGATTGCGATCGCGAGTGAATTACGCAATTCGGCAGGCAGGAAGATGATAATGATATAAGTTTGAGTTTAACTGTACTCTTTATTTTTTTTTTGTCTATTGGGAGTATAGATGCGAAGCCGGTTATTAACGATTTTAACCTAACGGTAGCTAACGGTTACTTTTGTTATTATCGGTTACTAACCACTTTTTCGGGTTACTACGGTTAATAACATGTTTTTTTTTTATCGCACCAGAATTTTACCTCATGCAATTATTAGATAATGGATATACCTACTTTATTTTATTGAAAATATTTTTAAAGGACAATGCCCTCTAATGTATGGCACATATTCTAGCCATCAAGAGTTGATGTCGCACAACCAAACCCAGTGTATTTGAAGGACAATAAAATGCTCTTTCCGTATAACTAATTGTTTAAAATGGGTACCAGTAATTCGCATTTTTGGTACTTATTTAATATTTTATGGTTAAGTTCGAAAACATTACTGATTCAAAGTGTGACATTATTAGGATATTCGCGTTAAGGGCTTTATAGCCCTTCTCATTTATCTTCTTCTTCTATCGTGTCGACATGAGCTACATAATCATAATGGCTCATGCCGTGCGTAAAAGATTAGCCAGTCAGCAGGTTGGTAGCGGGGCTGACTGCCCAGGATGCGCCGGACGATCAATTAAATAAATTCTCATTTATATGACATGTTGATAATTACATAATTATACAGTGTTAGTTTTTACACAAAAATTGTAATGCTTCTAGTGGTAGTAAAGTTCATATCGGTTCGAGGAGCGGCCGGTCTGGTATGGAATATGGAGCATTGAAAGTAGCTGCTGTCATCATCATCATCAGCATCATCGTCATCACCATCGTCATCATCGTCACCTTCATCGTCATCATCGTCATCGTCATCATCATCACATATGATAAGACTTCACACTTCCACTGCTGGACATAGACCTCCCTCAAACATACACAATCTATTTATATGTCGTATCTATTTATTTTAGATATTTATCAATTTATTTATTGAATAAGTATTAATAATTAATCATTAAAATAATAATAGAAAATAGTAAATTTAACATTCAATTAACATTTACATTTGAGTAGCTACAATATTTGTAATCGAACGCATTAAAAATAATTCATGCATGAAAAACTGTTCAACATAACCACCCTTTTCACGTCGCAGTCGGATAAATAACCGTAACTAACCGGCTGCTTATTGGTAGCTAACGGCGATTTTTGGTTAATAACGGTAGTCTACCGTTATTTTACAACTATAATTGGGAGTAATCTTATGATGAAAATTACGGTATCCTAAGATATGGCATTGCAGATATAATAATACTAGCCTGTGCTCGCGGCTACACCCGCGTGGATGGCGTTTATTGCGCATTTCTCTAGAACTGTTCATTTTCCCGGGATAAAAAGTAGCCTATATGTTAATCCGGGTTAAGTTCTATCTGTATGCCAAATTTAATTTCAGTCCGTACAAATTTTTTTACGTGAAAGAGTAACAAACTTCCATACATACATTCATACATCCTCACAAACTTTCACGCTTATAATATTATAGTAGGAAGTAGAATAGGACAGTCGTTCACATAATGTATCGGCTACCGTTTCACATTCTATCGTTCTCACTCCTTTGATTCAAGTTGATTGGATCCCATGTTCGCGATTCACTGACTGTGTTGCCAGCTTTTAATTTTATTCCAAATAGTTTAAAGGAAATCGCGTCAACGCTAAAATCACAACGAAATATTCGAGTGCAGAGTTTAAAATTGGAATTTCTGGGGAATATATTTCTGTGTTGTAACAATGTTGCCAGCTTTATTGTGCATTCATACAGATTTATATTTATTGTACGTGCACGGTTGTATAACAAAGTTGTGTTGTGAACTGAGTTTGTAATATAACGTGGGATAGTGCTTTTATCAATTTCAAGTTGTTTTTATTTCATACTATACACATTGCGCTGCAATGCCTCCAATCTTTTTTGGGCTAGAAGGCCAATTTACGTAACAGGGAAGGTGACAACTTTTTAACCGACGAAAAAAAGGAGGAGGTTCTTAATTCGACGCGTATATATAAAAAAAAAAAATTTTTTTTTTTTATGTATGACCACGCATAACTTTTTACAGAGTGGTCCGATTTTGATGATTATTTTTTTAATGGATAGGGTATATCTTGAAGTTGGTCCCATTTACATTTCAAAATCAAAATCCACCCCTAAGGGTAGTAAAACAGGGGATGAGTGTTTCTTCACCCACTGAATTCTTACCTGTTAACTGATTCTGTTGAAACTTGACACACATAAATATAGTTCTAGACACTAAGACATAATGGAGACCTGGAGTTAGATTTTAACCACAAAAAAATGAAAAATAAAACTTTTTAACAAAAAATTGAACCGACGAAAACAGAAACTGAAAAGCGAAAAATAACTAATTATGAGTCGGCGCCAAACAAAAGTTGTTAAAAAGTTTTATTTAAATTAGTTTTTATTAGAAAAATCGACAAAATTTGAGTGCCTCGTTGGTCTATTGGTTGCAAGCGCGACTGCTGAGCTTTGGGTCCTGGGTTCGATTCCCGGGTCAGGCAAAGTGATATTGGAATTTTTCATTAGGATATTCTCTGTAGCAGCCCGGAGTCTGGATTTGTGCCCGGTCAATGGCAATAGGCTCGCCCCTTATTACATGGGACTATAACATAACTGGCGAAATGTGGGTGTACTAGTACACCTCTGCCTATCCCTTCGGGGAAATACAGGCGTGATGTTATGTTATGTTGTTATGTTTAGAAAAATCGAAACGTTTTCAGGAAAAATAAGCAACAGTGAAAAAACCAATAAAATATTTAATAAAATGTCCAAGTTATAAGCGATTTAAATTTGTTCACCAGACAGAGACAGCACTATTAAAGAATGACGTCATTGTACAAAACCTTCACAGTAACTTGACATCTCTCTGAACAATGTCCGTTTTGCACGACAAGGACAGAAGATGCCCCTTCCAAAACTTAAAAGCGTGTATTTCTTTCATTTTTTCATGGATTTTGTTTATTCTTTCTACAATGTTGTCCTTTCTGTACCTTCTTTTAAATAATATAACATTTTTGGTAATTTTTAACAGTAGTCAACTACCGGATTTAAAACGTTCAAAACATAGTTCCAAACTAATGTCAATGTCTTAAATATCAATCTCCTGACAGTAAATATTCCTGTTTGCCATTTATTTGTGACACTTAGGTCATTAATGTCACCAATAAACCACAATCAGGAACATCTACTATCGCAGAACAACTCATCAAAGTTTCATCACAATTGGATGAATGGTTTATGAGCACATAGAGGACAAACATACAAAGAAACATTCATTTTTAGGGTTCCGAACCTGAAGGGTGCCAAATGGGACCCTATTACTCTCGCTACGCTGTCCGTCCGTCCGTCCGTCCGTCTGTCTGTCACAGGGGTGTATCTTTTGAACGGTAATAGGTAACCGGTTGAAATTTTCTCAGAATATGTGTTGCTATGAGGTGTATCACGACAAATGCTAAAAACAAAAAAAACAAAAACCAAAGGAGGTCCCCATACAAGAAACCTCAAAAAACATGTATTTTTTTCAACGTTTTTTTCCTGCTCTATTTTCAAAACGGTAATATATACCAGAGTCAAACTTGGTCAGATTATAGTGCATATTATGTAGTTTAGCAACAAATACTAACAATAAGACAAACATAGACATATGTGGTGGTACCTGCATAAGAAAGACATGCAAAAATTCATATTTCGCGCACTGTTCGTTGATGTCTTTTGATAAACTCTCGTAAATTAAATCAGTTTGTATGGGGTATCAGTTCGTTGAGAGGTACGGAACCCTTACTGCGCGAGTCCAACTCGCACTTGGCCGGTTTTTATACACTTAGGAGCAATGAATCTGGGTCACCAACAAAAAACTTAATATCGCAGAAACTAAGAATGATTGTGTTGCAATACAACCGAACAGCTCAGCACTTTTGCCTTTGCGCATTTTTATAAATACATCGATCGTGATTATTACCAATTAGTACGTTTTCGACCATTGATCGCGTAACTCGTATCAAATCAAATCAAATCAAATCATCTTTTAGTGTTAATTTATAATTTATCATTTAATAGTTTAAATAGAACCAATATAACGTTCTCAACCATAACTTCGTATCATTCAACCAGGAACCATCAACCAATACTTATTTAGACTCTAACCATACAATATCAATAAAATCACCGAATATCAACCAACCCAGAAGTTAGTGTCTTGACGCAACGGGCACTAACTTCTTCAGATTGCTTATTGAAATGAAAAGTATTTTGTAACGTAACATATATAACATCACGGCAGTGGCGTGCATTGGCTTACTTCACTTGAATTTAATTGTGGTGTAAGTTATTTATTTTTTGATGTAGGAAGATTAATTGAGCATTACCTAGACCTATTAGGTCTATTTTAAGATAAATAATCATCGTACTCTGAAAAAAAGATACCAACTTACACCACTATTGAATTTGAGCGAAGAAGGCAGTAGGTATTGCCTAATTGCCTATATGCAATGCACGCCACTGCATCACGCCTGTATTACCCCGAAGGGGTAGGCAGAGGTGTAATAGTACACCCACATTTCGCCAGTTATGTTATAGTCCCATGTAATAGGGGGCGAGCCTATTGCCATTGACCGGGTACAAATCCAGACTCCGGGTTGCTACTTAGAATTTCCTAATGAAAAAACCCAATAACACTTTGCTCGACCCGGGAATCGAACCCAGGACCCCATGCTCAGCAGTCGCACTTGCAACGACTAGACCAACGACTAGTATTTTGTAGAATGTATATAAACAAAAATAGAATATTTATTATTACATAGACCTATTTACTATCAAAAAAAGAAGAAAAAAAAAGATGCGCCTCCCTTGTGCGCCGGGTGCGGGCCAGTCCCAACGTTATACTGCGCTGTATAGCAAGCAGGCTCGACTGCTTGTGTGTAAATCTTTGCTGCAAGCTTTCAACCTCGGTGCTGAGCTTGCAGGGATTTGCATACCATACAGTGCGGTTTAGTTTAAGTACATAGGATAGGAATACTAACATAGTTATTAAGTAATATTGTTACTAATACAGTGAGTCATTGTTACTTGTTGAATAAATAAATAACAATAATTATCTAATTTTTATTTGAATAAGCTGTCATTCCTAGATTTCGAAATATTAAGGTTTATGTTGGTGACCCGGATTCATTGCTCTTGAGTGTATTTAGATAGACCTAGTTACAGGCACTTGTGAAACGTTATGTGGGATTTCACGAGTCGATTTCAATCGCACGGCGAAAATTGACCGTGTAAATAGCAAATCGACTAGGTCGCAGGTGACTAAAATCGCAAATGCCAAAGTAAAGTAGGTTTCGACGTTTACTGTGTGGCGACAGGCCGCATGCGGGGGGTGTAATCGCGCAGCCCTGGAGTAACCTACCTATCTATCTTCTATACTATAATAAAACTGTAAAGGTCGAAAAGTCTGTACATTGAGTTTTTTTTCGCGAAAACCGGCTAGGGGGACTAGAAATAAGCTATAGAACACGAATCAATCGTTTAAAAAATTTATGTCTGTCTGTCTGTCTGTCTGTCTGTCTGTCTGTCTGTCTGTTTGTTACCTCATCACGTGAAAACGGCTGAACGGATCGTAATGAAACTTAGTATTTGTATTGGTATTAGTCTAACTTAAAATATAGGGTATGTTTTATCTGAATCGGTTGAGTAGAACCAGCGATACAGCTTGACCCCTCTATTGTATTAAGTTGCATACAAAGTAGAGGTCATGATTGTTGGTTAAATACAGGTTCCTAAAAATACAACTGGATTCTATTAGTATTTATAGAAAATATAGAAAAACATAACATAGCCCATCACTGCCCCGCTGCTGGTCTGGTCTTCTTGGAATGAGAAGAGTTAAGGAACTGAATAATGTTAGTGTAATAGATTATCATAACATAATCAGCTCATTATCTACTGCCCCACTGCTGGGCACGGACCTCTATCACTGTCCCGCTGCTGGTCTGGTCTTCTTGGAATGAGAAGAGTTAAGGAACTGAATAATGTTAGTGTAATAGATTATCATAACATAATCAGCTCATTACCTACTGCCCTACTGCTGGGCACGGACCTCTTCTCGGAACGAGAAGAGTTAAGAAACTAGAAAAAATTGAATAACATAACGTAGTCAACCCATTACTGTCCCACTACTGGGTATGGCCCTCTTCTCAAAATGAGAAGAGTTAATGAACTGGATATTATTAGTATTCTAGAATAACATAACATTACCAGCCCATTACAATCCCACTGCTGGACACGGGCCTCTTCTCAACATAAGAAGAGATGTGGTTAGTGTTATAGAATAACATAATCAGTCCAATTACTTCCCACTGCTGGGCACGAGCGTATTCTCAGAATGAGGGAGTTTAGGGCTAATTCCATGAAATTCCATCACCTTAGCCGGGTTGTAAAAACAAAATATAGTATGGTCGGTAAATAGTGTAATCGTCTGTGTAGGCGCTTATATGTATATATTTGAAGATATTGTGTTCATAATTATGACACGATGTTATTTTCCGACATCCACGCGGTCGGAGTCGCGGGCACAGCTAGTATAAAATAATTCGGGTTATGGTCTATCTGTGACGTTTTTTCTATTTGTTTTTTTTTTTAGCCAAATTTCATCGAAATCCGTTCAGCTGTTTCAGCGTGATTGGAGGACAAACAAACATCCATGAGTGAGTGTTTACTGCGTGCATCGACACGATTTTATTAAATTAAATAAAAATTGTACGTTAGATTAAAATGATTTTTAGACATATCTGTTAAGACGCTTGTCATCTTAGTCTACCTGCGACCACGAACGCTGCAAAGCTTTCGAAACGTCAGGAAAACCAATTTAAATAATATACGCGATATAATCCGGTTAAACTTGTTTTATTATAATGTGTAGTGATCGCGAAAACCTAAGAAATTAATTAACATGCATGATTTTGCATCACAAAACATTATTATTACTTCTTCTGTCGTGTCGACATCATCATTTCAGCCGAAAGACTGGACATAGGCCTCCCCCAAGTATCGCCACAACGACCGGTCCTGCGCCTTCCGCATCCAGCGGATTCCCGCGACCTTCACCAGGTCGTCGGTCCACCTTGTGGGGGGCCTACCCACGCTGCGCCTTCCAGTACGCGGTCGCCACTCCAGAACTTTACTGCCCCATCGGCCATCATTTCTGCGAGCAATGTGCCCCGCCCACTGCCACTTAAGCTTGGCAATTCTTCGGGCTATGTCGGTCACTTTCGTTCTCCTGCGAATCTCCTCATTTCTGATTCGATCACGCAGGGACACTCCGAGCATAGCCCTCTCCATTGACCTTTGAGTGACTTTGAGCCTTCTTATCAGGCCCATTGTGAGCGACCACGTTTCAGTGCCGTAGTAATTACTGGCAACACACACTGGTCAAAGACTTTCGTCTTGAGACACTGCGGTATATAGAGTCGACATAAGCCACGATAATAATAGCTCATGTCGTGGTGTAAAGATCAGCCAGTCAGCAGGTTGGTAGCGGGGCTGACTGCCCAGGGTGCACCGGACGATCAATTAGATATCGTCAGTCGTCACTCGTGTAGGCTCTTTAAATGCACCCCAATTATTACTTAACTATCCGTATTAGTAGGATGCACATTACCAAAAATGTAAGTGTTACACACATTCACACTCGTTACTCATACAATTGTAGCAAATAGGTCAAATTTCCCGCTTTATTTTAATCTTCGCTCAATTAAACAAACAAAAAAACATTCTCTAATTGGACTCCAAACTTTATTTTTGTCCAATGTTTAAAATTTAAAAAATAGAATCCCTGTCCTGTCCACCCGCATGCCTCGTGTCGTGGCGATTGCGCGTGTTTTACGCCCCAATGGGCCTCGGTTTTGACTGGACTCCGGGCCTGTCACATAAAGGGCCTGCATTCGAACCAATTGGATAAACAAGCAGTTTGTTTGCCACGGAAACTCGTGTACTGTATACACTTTGTATAGTAAAAAATATGTTGCCGTAAATTAAAGGGTGACGGACAGTGTAGTATGTTTTTGCGTTTGTTTGTACCTGTATTGTAAAGGTAAATGAACGATATAATACGTGTAAACCTCAACTTTTCACTCTAGGAGATTTCCAATAAAGCAATAAATTTTGCTGCTCATACTATCATGTTTGATAAATTCAATAACGTAAATAAATTGGCAAACCACATGACATTTATTATATTTTATATATCAGACGTATCTAAACTAATAAATCGAATCCCATTTCTAAAGAAGGTTTTCAATAAATTTCAAAATAGACATTTTAATTTACGACCAACATTTTCAAAGTATTCTTGAATACAAACACGCATATTGCACAAATAGTAAGACAATGCTATAAAATCAAAGAAAACCATTAGGAAATGGAATATTATGTTTGCAAATAATCCTAAACATTTACTTCCATCGCGTCATGCAAAGACTTCAAATACACTCATATCTAACAAAATATTTACAATCTTAACTGAGACATCACACTGGTACTTAGGAGGGGTAAATTCAACAACAAAAACATTGAGAACAAACTTTGCTTACACTAGTAAAATAGCCAAATGAACGTTTCAATTAGAAAATGCATCAAAATAAACCGCCCGTCGCGCTTCCCGAGCCTAGTCCGAGGGGATCCACCCTAAAGAAAAGGTCGTTGACCCTTCACCCGACTCGCACTCATGTTACGTTCATTAGAAATTCTTCCAGCCATCCCTCTCACACACACTACAGTTTTATACACCCGTCTCGCTCCACCACTAAATAAATAATGCCGAAAATTCATGTGTTTTCCCGAGTAAGTGCAATGTGATATTACTGTTGGACAAATGAATTGAAAGTATAATATTCATGTCTTAGGTAATTGGTATAGACGTTATCGAAACTCGAGTAATATAGATATTACCGTTGTTCTCGATTATTACCATAATTGCCAACGTTAATGTGTTTTATCCCTGTTTTAGTATTGCTATAATAAACTCTGGATCTAATTTGCTGAAGAGGTTTGGGGTGGACTACAATGTCCAGTTATTATAGAAACTAACCTTTAATTTAAATAATTTTTACATTACCGTGCGAGTCAATGGTATTTAAATGAGTATATTAATTAGCTATATTAAGTAATCATTTTATTCCTTTTAGCTTAAGTTTCTTACAAACAATTTCGAAGCCATGAAAAATTAGCTTCGGGGAATTATAATTATTCGGTAATTTCTCCACCGCTATTACTATATAATTAACTTCTACCTAATACGTTGAGTAATTGTTACCGTAAAATAGCCACGTCAAAAACTTTGCTAGTGAGGTGAAATAACCAACTTTTGGACATGAAGTTTCTAATTTAGTTGGGATATTTTTGAATACTGTTAATTTAGAAATTGTGGTTTTATAATTTGTTGTTGAGTACCTAGAGTAATAAATAAATATCTTAGGTTTTCTAAAAAGGAATGGAATACAAAACATGGATCGGCTGCCGAATTATCGCGGTCGCAACCATGTTGATTTCAATATTCATCGCTATGTATGTTTTGACAATCCGTCATATCAGCAACTATGCACCACACAATGAATATTGCTGTAATGACAAAATTAAAGCTATTATTGTCATTGTGAGTGCGTGGAGAGGGCTATGCTCGGAGTATCCCTGCGTGATCGGATCAGAAATGAGGATATTCGCAGGAGAACGAAAATAACTGACATAGCCAGAAGAATTGCCAAACTTAAGTGGCATTCATCGAGATGTTGTCTGTGGGAATTTCGTGGTAGAATCCAGTGGGTGGGGCACATTGCTCGCAGAACGGATAGCCGATGGGGCAGTAAAGTTCTGGAGTGGCGACCGCGTACTGGAAGGTCAGCGTGGGTAGGCCCCCCACAAGGTGAACCGAAATTACGTGGTAGAATCCAGTTGGTGGGACACATTGCTCGCAGAACGGATAGCCGATGGGGCAGTAAAGTTCTGGAGTGGCGACCGCGTACTGGAAGGCGCAGCGTGGGTAGGTCCCCCACAAGGTGGACCGAAATTACGTGGTAGAATCCAGTGGGTGGGGCACATTGCTCGCAGAACGGATAGCCGATGGGGCAGTAAAGTTCTGGAGTGGCGACCGCGTACTGGAAGGTGCAGCGTGGGTAGGTCCCCCACAAGGTGGACCGACGACCTGGTGAAGGTCGCGGGAATCCGCTGGATGCGGAAAGCACAGGACCGGTCGCTGTGGCGATGCTTTGGGAGGCTTATGTCCGGCAGTGGACGTCTTTATGATGATCATGATGATGATGTGCCACACGGTAACTGTGTAACGCACTCATCATCATGGGTTATGCTTATTACGAAACTTCCAAGATGTCTTCTTTCTTGGGAATAACTTTACGACATAACAATCGAAGTAGGTACTATTCTAGCCTCTAATAAATTCCACGAAATATAGGCCAAGGCGGTATACTAAAGAATTGGGTGAACGATACCAGACAGATAGAAACATGAAATGGCCATCCACGTCTGCCTAGTCGAGAAATATAAACTAGATTTTGTACTACTCTTAGGTAACACACTGACAATTTGCCTGCCAGTTTGAACCACTGTTTAGTCGTAAAATAGCCGAACTAAACGACCTAACAATGCAACATTCAACCATTTCCCTTTAGATAAACACACCTAACATTTTACTGCCGATTTTACACCTTTGTTTACGGTTATGGACATCGGTTAATGTATCGATATAATGCGTTGTCGATATCGATATTAATACCCACCTAACCTATATCGATATTTATGGGTGACTTAATTTACGCCCGTTACAAAATAGAGTGGCAAATTATACATGTTACATGTACAGTCAGGCAAAACGTCTAAAAACGGAACTATTTTATTTAACACGTTTTTTAGGGTTCCGTAGTCCTACAAGGAACCCTTATAGTTTCGTCATGTCCGTCCGTCTGTCCGTCTGTCCGTCTGTCCTAATCCTTTACAGCTTAATAACTTCTACAGTTATCATCATCATCATCATCATTTCAGCCAAAAGACGTCCACTACTGGACATAGGCCTCCCCAATTAAGGGGGGGATATGCCATAATCGCCACGCTTGGCAGGCGGGTTGGCGATCGCAGTTGTTTGGTTAAATACTCAGAGAACGCTGCTGCCCATCCTCTGGTGAATCCCTTAGTCGCCTTTTACGACACCCATGAGAAGAGATAACGGTGGTGCAATTCTTTAAGTCCGGCACTACACGGACTAGTTCTACAGTTATAAACATAAGTAAATGAAATTTTGGTAAAAAATGGTTTAGATATAGATCTCAATTAAAAAAAAACTAAAAAATCTTGATAATGTATTTTAGGGGTGGCGCCCATACATGTGAAATGGTGATGATTTTTTTTTTAGCTGCGTCTCCCTCTCTTGTGGGGTATCATTGAATAGGTCTACTAAAAATGAAGGTAATGTTTCATACATCACTTTTTTATCAGTTATACCATTTGCGAAATACAGTTCGCCAAAGTGGCTTGCAATGTGTCCCCCCCTGCCATTTTTAAACTATGCAACGTAGAAACTTATAGTCTCCACATTAATTGACCTTTATAAAAACTATCTTTTAAAATTATTTCGAGTATAATGTGATTATAAATTTTTGAGTTATAGTGAGAAAACTGAAAAATACTTAAGACGTCCTAGTTCATAGGTCATTGACCTTAGAGAACAATGATCTTAGCAAATAATGCTCCTTTAGTTACTTTCTATTTAAAAAAGTCACAAAAAGAAACTTTGTGTTATATTGGTATGACACACTTCTTAAATTTAGCGCTAGGTGGCGCTGTTTGCAAAAGCTAAAATAGCAATGATTAATATTCGATTTGATTCGTTTGTAATTAGACCTACTTAAGGAACCCTATAATACTGAGCATGACCCGACATGCTCTTGGCCGGATTTAATCTATGTCAATGCTGTGCCGGTCAGTGATTCATCATGCAATAAAAATGTGTCTAAATATTTCTAGACTCGAAAGTGAAAAGTCTCGAAAGTGAAACTTTGCTTTTCACTTCCGAGTAAGATTCGATTTCGAGCATAAATTGATGCTAATTGGATGGCTAATGAGTACGATAGATTTTGGGTTGTTTCGCTGCCGCCGGTGGCTTTGCACCCGACGAGGGCTTAAATTAAGTTAAAATGAAAAAGACTATCCAAAGTTCTGCGAAAGGCGCGATTTTTAACAAAGGCTTAAAAAAAGGAGGTTCTCAATTCGATTGTATTTTTTTATGTTTGTTACCTCAGAACTCCGTCATTTATCAACCGATTTGGTTTTTTATTTAATTTGAAAGGATATAATTCCAGATTTCTCCCATTTTCATCAAAATCTAGTTCTGATAATGGAATCCATGTGGATTTGAGGGAACTCGAACGATTTTGGTATTTTCATGAACAAATCAAGCATTTGCATTCAAAAAGTATCATTTGGTGAAAACACCAAATGATACTCAATGATAATGATAATGATATTGCATAGATCTTTCTGATGTAGATCTTCTGATATAAAGAAGGCAAGTCTTTAATGGATATCAGCAAATCATCGGGGATTGCAGCAATCGCTTTTCTTTCTATTGTTAATGCCACTAAAAATAGAAAAATTAACTAACGAGCTCACGAGGGTTGTGTTACCAGGATTATTTATTAGGCATTTTATTTATCGATATGATTTTCTTATGAATGTTGAGTTTTCGCGGAATGTACGGAAATTGACCTGGATTGTAATGTTCCAGTTTGGGCAATGAGGGTAATATTTTTGAGGTAAGAATTTCTCGACAATTAAGTGAATATTTTTTATACACGTGCTCGTATAGTATCAAAATTTATTGTGACTGAAATAAAAACCGTTTTAATGATAAATATATTGACTTAGGTAATTAAATAATCTATTTGCATTTTTGCAATAGCTTAAATAACGAAAATAACCTAACACCCCCCCACTCCGACCGGCACAGCGGTGATACTTTTTTTAGTTTTGCCATCTATCGATGAATAGCAGAACTTTTAATGACTTTTTGAAATATCACGCTTGTCTCTTTAGTTCTGCAAATCGCCTCTAGGTGGCATTGGTTGTATCGGCGTTACTGCGTTTAAGCTATTGCATTGCTTCCATCGTGGGCCTTGAGCGTGGAGACCGAATCCAGAAATTCCGTAGCGAAAATAACCTAACACCCCCCACTCCGACCGGCACAGCGGTGATACTTTTTAGTTTTGCCATCTATCGATGAATAGCAGAACTTTTAATGACTTTTTGAAATATCACGCTTGTCTCTTTAGTTCTGCAAATAGCCTCTAGGTGGCATTGGTTGTATCGGCGTTACTGCGCTTAAGCTATTGCATAGCTTCTATCGCGGGCCTTGAGCGTGGAGACCGAATCCAGAAATTCCGTAACGAAAATAACCTAACACCCCCCACTCCGACCGGCACAGCGGTGATACTTTTTAGTTTTGCCATCTATCGATGAATAGCAGAACTTTTAATGACTTTTTGAAATATCACGCTTGTCTCTTTAGTTCAGCAAATCGCCTCTAGGTGGCATTGGTTGTATCGACGTTACTACGCATGCGTAATCCCCCTCTTCGCCCTGCAATCTGGTGACTCATGCCTGCTTATAGTTTCGGCGTTAGGGCACCTCCTCTTTGTATTTACATTAAAAATGGTATGCAATAGCTTTACCGCGGCAGTCTCCGAGTGCCACACGTCTTTTTTTAAATTAATACAATGTTTATCAGGAAAATAAATAATTTTTGGGACATATTTTACACAACACCATCTAGTCCCAAACTAAGCAGAGCTTGTACTATGGGTACAGACAATGGATATAATACTTACATACATTTTTTTTCGTAAATACATACTTATACCCAGACCAACACAAACACTTATATGTTACTCACTTATATCACATAAATATTTGTGTCTTGTGGGAATCATTTGTGTCCTGTGGGAATAATTTGTGTCCTGTGGGAATCGAACCCACAACCTCGTGATCAGCAGCCCGACACTCGAACCACTAAACCACAGACGACTTCAAAAATGTTATCATAGTACGAGTTTACGTTAAACATATAATTTGCAACGGTTGATTGTTCGCGTCTTGGCTCCTCCGCCCCCATCCTGCATATAAAGTTCAGTACACATTGGTAGTAGGGTTGGGTAGTTGGGTGGTATTCTAGAGTACTGAAAGTACTATACCAATTTTATAGCGTAGCATATAATATTTCTACACAACTATTTTCCACTGCATGACCTCTATAGTTCGTGCCGACATAATACGAGAGAAGAAGAAATATCATAGTTTACATTAGAAGTGTAAGTTAAATATTGTGCAGCCACTAGCTCAGAGCGTTAACATTGGGCTTATATTTATTCTATGACTTTATTTGTTTGGTGTATGTATATAGGCTCTAAATTATTGAAATGGTAGTTTAAGTATGCTACCACGTGAACTAAGACTTCATTTACCTACTAATATTAATACATTTATTATTATTTATTCATTTTATACTAGCGGACCTCGGCAGACGTCGATCTGCCCGGAAAAGCAGCGCCACCTACCGGGTCCAATTGTATTTTCAAACCATCCAGGACACATTGCAATATACACACAAAGTTTCATCCAAATCGGTCGAGCCGTTTAGGAAGAAATAGGTGACAAACACACGTACAGAAGAATTATATATACTAAGATACAGCATGACTGCATGAACGAGGGACATGTTCAAGGATATGGTAGAATATGCGTAGATACGCATAATGAAAAAATGTTCCAATGCTCACGCAAGCTCTGACTGTCTGTCGCGCGTATAGTCATAGGGACCTGCTGACTAGTACAAAAGGCGGAGAGGGTAGAAATAGCGACCGATGGATACTGTCGTACTAGGTGCATTACCTCACCGTATGCAACTTTGATTTGTAAGTGCGGAACAGCGTTCACAGTTATTGATGAAACCGGTTGAAACAATATCAATATTTCAAAAATTAAGTCAGCATTTTTTTACGTATTTGGAACGAGGATCAAGTACTGAACATCCTTCAATAAGTCCCTCCATGAACCAGTCACCATGTATTTTGTGACTGATGCCCAAATCACACATCCAACCAACAACGGCCCGTAAGATATAGGAAACTGTTCTACGCAATATAAACGCACCCCAAGTGGTAGGTACTCGTATAACAGGAGTCTGACTTGCGTCCGTGGTCGGAGAGGCGGAAAATTAAAGCCAGGCGTCACTGACCCGCATGCAGCGACACGACTTTCTTGCATTGTAACCGGATTGATGGTGTTTCCTTGCGGAATAATGTGATCCGGATACGGATTTTTTTGCCATCATAATGTTTTGGAATGGAATCTGATGAGATTTTTTTGGCGGTTGCGTTTATGTATTAAAAGATACATTTGTGTTAGTAATTTGAACATTAATTTCATAATAAACGTGAACTTTGGCCTCTGTGAAAGGGTAGGGGAATTAAAGTCACCAAGCTTAGCATACCTTAAGTTTTCACCGCCAAAGACACCTATAGAAACTTCTTAGGTTTTCGCGATCACTACACATTATAATAAAACAAAGTTTAACCGGATTAAATCGCGTATATTATTTAAATTGGTTTCCCTGACGTTTCGAAAGCTTTGCAGCATTTCGTGGTCGCAGGTAGACTAAGATGACAAGCGTCGTTACAAATATTTCTAAAAAAAAATTATTTTAAAGATAATGATATTGTGAGTGATTACTGCGTGCATAGAAACGATTTTAATTAATAATATTGTACGGTAGATTAAAATAATTTTTTAGAAATATTTGTAACGACGCTTGTCATCTTAGTCTACCTGCGACCACGAAATGCTGCAAAGCTTTCGAAACGTCAGGGAAACCAATTTAAATAATATACGCGATTTAATCCGGTTAAACTTTGTTTTATTATAACACCTATAGAAGACAAACGATTTCGTGCCTTTCGTGCTTTATAACTCTGTACTAGTCCATAAAATATTTGTCTTCTATAGAAGACGTGGCGCTGAGGTCACGAAAACCTTTACGATGCCGTGGCGGTGAAAAGGTTAAGAGGACTTTATCGCTAGGCCGTGCCAGCTCATTTAGGCATTGGATGATATTATTGCTGTCTCTTTCGACCGCGAGATGTGCACACGCTCCGTGCGAGACAGCATTAGTTTTGGATCGTTTTCGTTCGTAGTATTTATATTTCGTAGTTCGGTGTTTATTCAAATATTATGGTAAGTTATTTTAATATAGAAAAATCATTACCGTTCCAATGCTTATTGTTATGGTTGTTTAAAAATTCTTTTATTTTCTTGAATTGTCTAGAAAAATTGTTTGAGTTTTAGAGTTACGTGTCATTTTGAAATTAAGGCGCATGTAGCAGCAATGTGGCGACCCCATCAGCGATTTTTTTTTTACTGATAGGGCCATCACTTGGCTACAGACATACACTTTTTTTACGGAGAACTGTTTAACCACAAACCTAGATATTAGTTTATACAACGTGTTATTGAAATAACTGAAAACTTCTTAAGGGGTCATTGTACTCATCATTATGAACAACTTTTATTATGGGAACAACACTGAAATCGTGAAAAAAATATCTGCTGGTCCCCTTCATTTGTGTTCACATGAATCGACAAGATGTAGGGATCAGCTGTTTTTTTTTTCGCGATTTTACGTTTAGCCCCATTGTAAAAGTTGTTCATACTGATGAGTACATTGACCCCTTAAGAGGTTTTCAGTTATTTCAATAACACCTTGTATATTGTCAAAAAAAGCCCGGCTACGCCAATGATTATGAATGAGGAGGTCAACTTATTGAAAAGTGGTGGTAAACTATGTACAAATAATAATCATCAACTCAGCCTATCGCAGTCCACTGCTGGACATAGGCCTGTCCCAAGTTGCGCCACAACGCTCGGTCCTCTGCCTTCCGCATCCAGTCCCCCCCAGCCACGTTCTTTAGGTCGTCGGTCCACCTGGCAGGGGGGCGCCCTACGCTGCGTTTGCCGATTCGCGGTCTCCACTCAAGGACTCGTCTGCTCCAGCGGCCACAAATAATAATAATAAATAAATATTTTGCGACATTTTACACAGCACCATCTAGTCCCAAACTAAGCAGAGCTTGTAATATGGGTACTAGACAATGGATATAATACTTACCTATATACTTTTTTTTTTGTAAATACATACTTATAAATATATAAGAAACACCCAGACCAACACCAACACTTATGTTAATCACACAAATATTTGTGTTCTGTGGGAATCGAACCCACGACTTCGTGATCAGCAGTCCGACACTCGAACCACTAGACCACAGACGACGTCAAAACGTATGAAGAAAACACAGGAGTGAAATATACGATTGTCAGCTAAATAATTGTAATTTTCTGTATTCAGCTAACTGGCACATCAAATTTATTGATTAATTAACAAACAGCTAAATAGATTACTCTAATTACCATACCGGTGGGGTATTAATTAATGTATGATAATAAGTGCACTACTTTCTACTGGACTTGATTAGCTTAGTTCTAATTAATAGTTTGTTTACGATTACGAAGAACCCACAGAATTCTGAAATGGCCTTTGGTAAGCCCAGATCGATGGAAAAAGGCTTAAGCTTCGTAAACAAAGGTGTTTGATAAACAACAACATATTTTTCGATGCATTTTAATTGCTGTTACCCTTACATTATGGCATACTGATACTGGATCTAAGCCAAACTGTACAAAGCTCATGATTTTGAGAAAATGACGTATAAAGTTGTAATTGCTTTTGGTACAGTCAGAAATGTTTCCAGTTAACCACCACTAAGGCTAACATTGCTTGCACTCAATGTTCGAGGGCAGCCGTAGGTACGTGTAATGTAGCTGGATTCGTTCAAAGGATTTTGTCGACAAAATGTACCACCGCAAAGTATCGTGACCGTACAAATGGGTTGATTCAAACATAGGTAGGTAGAAGTGTATTTTTTTGATAGTATAGGATGGCGAAACGAGCTAAAGGCCCACAAGCAGGCAGGCAAGGGGAGGTGTTAAGGGATGTTAAGCGGTTACCTTTGCCCATAGCAACTGTGGTGCTGCAATGTTAGTAGAATATAAATATTTGCATCTCTTTATTACGCAGGTAAATAGGTACTTCCAACCTATCTATGTTTGGCCAATTTTTATTTTTTGTTGTTACACTATATAGTTTGACGCAGAAATAAAAAACCTTGAAAAATGCTTTTTTTTGGGTCTTGTGGTCCCCATAAAACTCCCTTTGGTTGTAGACTTTTTTAATTTTTAGTATTTGCCACATCTTCTTAAACAGACGGCGTAGGCAGAGTAATAGATAATTTAGGTACGGAAACCAAACATTAACAAAAAGTTGACGTTATTGCATACTTTATCGCAATTATGTCCCTTATGTACACAGGCTTAGCTCGAGTTGATGTTTTTGAAATGTCAAACTAATTTGGGGAACTATGAAGTAATTATTCCAACAGATTTTTATGACTTGTAAACCCACCGACCAGTGGGATCACGAAGCATTCAAATTAATATTTTGAACCACTGGTGGGTCTAATTGGTGGGTCCACGAGTCCACCGTAAACTTTAGTTGGGCTACGAAACAATAACTTCAGTCTAGCCATTCAGAAAATATTGGGGTGCTGGCCAGAAAACCTCCACGTGTGTCTGACGGCTGCTTGTCCTTCTGGATACGCAGTTGTTGGGCCGGTGCACCCTGGGCACGGGCAATAAGTCTCCATTGGACCGGGGGACCTTTTTGCCTGTGGCGAATATTCAGGCACGGGAGGGGCCCAATGTGGGCCAATGGGAAGTTGCTCCGCGTGTCCCTCTGAGAAAGCAGAGCGCACTGTGGAGGAGCAGGGGCGGGCCCGGTGTGCACTCACCCTGCCACTGGGCAGGTAGCGGAGGGACTGTCCTTCCCTGCCCCCGTCGGTCTCGTAATCCCAGGAGTGCCTGCTGAGTAGTGTTCTCGCGCCTCTTAGGACCGAGGGTCTTGGCTTTACCGCCCGGACCGCGAGGAAGAAAACCTCTATAAAAAATTACAGGAGGATGGGCCTGCGAGCAGCAGACTCGGGGTAGTCTGCTGCCCCACCAGCAGCTGGCGTAGCTGGCGTAGTTGGCGCAGCTGGTAAAGGCCCGTGTGGTGAGGTGGCGTGCAGTGTTCCGTGTGCGCCACAGAGGAGGGTGCGGCCGTCGTTAGGCCGCACGGGGAGAAGGGGCTCGCCTGCTTGTGGCGAGCCAGGACCTGTCGGGGGTGGTTGTGTGAATACTCACGGTTTCCCACGCCCCCGGCTAAGGTAGTTGAAGGAACACCGTGGTGGTTTTAGTCGGTAAGAGTCTGACACTGGCTCCGCCTACCCCGGGCGGAGTGCGTCCATGAGGATTTAACCACGGAAAAAAAAATAAAAAATAAAAAAATTTGAGTGACTTCTGATGTCTAAGAAAACGGGAATAGAAAAAAAGACACCACACACACTCCACTATTAAATTGAAAATTCAAATGCGCTTACTTAAGTGAACATGAGGCCATTAATGCGATTATCTAATTAATTGTGTCTTACTATTATGTGCTATGAACTATAAGGACGCTTACTTGTGTGGTTGTGCGCCACTCGTAATTATTATACTGCACTGTACGCACGGCAACATATCAAGCTGTACATCTCCAGTATAAGCTGACCTCGCATTGTATAAGCTGCCCGTACAATGCGAGATCAGCTTATACTGGAAATTTACAGCTTGATGTGTAGCCCTGCGTACTAATGCTTCTAGGAAATAAAGTCTAGGTTGAGTCTCTGATGGATAAGACAGGAAGGAATTTGATGACTTTTCAATAGAGTCAGTGGAATCTCAAACGGCCTTGAAGAACTATTTAGCCATCAGGCCTGGCTATTCACTACAAGCTGGCGTGCGAGTTGACCGTATGAGTTACTTCAGTGTAGCTACTCGTACGATGTGACCGCATTATACGAGTTCTTTACTGTCAGTAGCTCGCATCAACACAACATGTTTTGTTTTCAATTGCCACTAGCATTCCCACACCGCCTTACAAGGCCTATCCAGCAGGGGCTACTCGCCATTTTAATAGCAGTTACTTATTGTGTGACCGGCCGAGGCGAGTCAAGCTACTGGCATGCGAGTAAGCGATGATAGTGGCTGTCTTCTGTCAGAGCAGCTCGCACTGTGTAACCAAGCCTATAGATAAAGTAGATGTACGAGTAGCTTAGCGGTTGCACACTCTCCTTTCATGCAGGATCATCATCCTCCAAGCCTTTTCCCAAGGCTTCCATGCAGGATGGTCTGTGTTAAAAACAGGCCCGCACCTCTGACTTTTCAAATTCATGTGGGTATCAGAATTTTATCATCAGATTATTTGAACGAGAACATCGTGAGGAAACCCGAACACCTGAGAGTGCTCTAAAAAGTTCTTGATGGTGTATGTAGTCCGCCAACCAGCCAGCGAAACCAGTAAGCCAGCGTGTTGGACTGAAACCTGAATCTTTCTCGTTCTGAGAAGAGGCCCATGGTCGGCAATGAGACAGTAAAGGGCTGACTATTTGTAGTAGATTTCAAGTCACAAATACTGTTGCCCAAGGTCTTGGTTTTGCAGTATTGCGGTCTTACGTTGATCTTGCGAAAATAAAAGACCGCAAGACTTTTTTTTGGAACAAACCCGCCTCAATTTCCCAACTACTGCAACTCCTTTAAGCCAGGATCTACAATGGCGTAAGTCCGCAAGACTGCAAGACCAAGACTGCAATACTATTCGCAACACATCACCCAACAGGCCTTGTGCGTGTTACTGCAGTAATAAGACATTCATCCATGGAAGTTAGAGTATATTAAGAGTAATAAGGCACTAAGGCACTATCACTTCAGCCGAAAGACGTCCACTACTGGACATAGGCCTCCCCCAATTAAGGGGGGGATATGCAATAATCGCCACGCTTGGCAGGCGGGTTGGCGATCGCAGTTGGTTGGTTAAATACTCAGAGAACGCTGCTGCCCATCCTCTGGTGAATCCCTTAGTCGCCTTTTACGACACCCATGAGAAGAGATAAGGGAAATAACTAAGGCACTATGTAGGCACATAAACAGTTTTTTTAAATGTTTTCAATACGCATTGCAGGCGTTGAAATATGTACTATCGCAACAGGGATCTTCCAATCTCTATAAAACTTAACACACTTAATCTTATTTCAACTGTGAACATTGCAGTCGGTTCTCAGATTTTCATTCTCGCAATAGACGCCGAAGTCGTAATATTTTATTTATAGCATCTATATAAAGGATTCTTGAGAGAGCTTCGCAAGAAACAGACAAACAAAAAG
This sequence comes from Asteroscopus sphinx, assembly GCA_949699075.1. NCBI lineage: Eukaryota > Metazoa > Arthropoda > Insecta > Lepidoptera > Noctuidae > Asteroscopus > Asteroscopus sphinx. The sequence continues at coordinate 10,966,068 of OX453017.1, forward strand.
TTTTACATGCATATTAAACTTAATTGCTATGATAACGAGTTTATTTCTCACATTGCAGGAATAAGCTGGCTGTATGTGTGTTTGAAGAAGTTCGTCCTCCGAGTAACGTAACGTACCTGGAACAACAAGGGATAGGAATTAAAATTTGAAATAAAGAAATATTATTGAGAAATAATGTCTTATTGTAAAATTCTTGTCAGATGAACTAGTTTTGCTTTTGCTCCCTTTTTAACTCATTACAAAATAACGTGACCAAAAGGCTGGCCTTTTCTTTGGTCAAAGAATAAGTACTACCAATTTGCCATACAACGTGGTAATGCTGCCAGTCTTCTGGACACGTTACCAGCTGACAGCGACACGGAGATTTTTTTTTCGTGCCCTCTTGTAGCTATTTCAGGCAATTTTATTTGAATTGAAACAATTCATTCATCATCATCCTCCTGCCCTTATCCCAATTTATTTGGGGTCGGCGCAGCATGTTTTTTTCTTCCATACATCTCTATCAGCCGTCATCTCCGTGTTTACTTTCTTTCTATTCATATCATCTTTCACACAATCCATCCATATTTTCTTCGGTCTCCCTCTTTTCTTATAGCCATCAACATTCATACTTAAAACTTTCCTCGTAACATGCTCTCCATTCCTCCTCATCACATGCCCATACCATGATAGTCTGTTGCTACTTAACTTCTCTGTCACTGGCGCTACTTTCAGACTCCCTCTTACATATTCATTCCTTATCCTATCCATTCTCGTTACACCACACATTCCTCTTAACATTCTCATCTCAGCTGCATGCATTTGCCTTTCATTAATTCCTTTCGTAGCCCAACATTCCGATCCATACAGGACAGCAGGTCTTATCATGGTCTTATAGATTTTCCCCTTCAGTTTAAGAGGAATTCGGGAGTCACATGTAGTTCCCGTGACCTGCCGCCATTTCAACCATCCTGTGTTAATTCGGTGCTTGACTGTCCGGTCAATTTCGCCATCGCTTTGCACAAGTGAACCGAGGTACCGAAAGTCGGAGCAGACTGGCAAGGGCACGCCATCTAGCGCAATAGTAACAAAACCGGAAAGACCGCCGAAATCGCAGAACATGTATTCCGTTTTAGTTCTGCTGATTTTCAAGCCAACGTTCTCCAGATTTTGTTGCCATTTTGCCAATCTACTCTGGACCTCAAGTCCATCTTCACCAACAAGGACAATGTCGTCAGCAAACAGCATGCACCAGGGTGCCTCTTCCTGGATTTCTGATGTCAAAGCATCCATTATCAGCAAGAAGAGGTAAGGACTTAGAGCCGACCCTTGGTGCAAGCCTACAGCCACACTGAACTCGTCGGTGTTGCCAGCGGCCGACCGAACGTGGGTACTAGATTGGCTGTACATAGCACGAATTAACTCTACATACTTTGCAGGCACACCTTTCTCTTTCAGCGCCCACCACAAGACCTCGCGGGGTACTCTGTCGTACGCCTTCTCTAGGTCAACGAACACCATGTGCAAGTTCTTATGCGCACGTCTATACTTTTCGCATATTTGGCGGAGTGCAAATATGGCATCCGTTGTCCCACGACCTGGCATAAATCCCATCTGGTTTTGGGTGATTTCACTCTCCTCTCGCAATCTTTTCTCTATCACCTTCTCCCATACTTTCATACTGTGTGACATGAGCTTTATTCCTCGATAGTTGTTGCAGTCTTGTACATCACCCTTATTTTTGAAGATGGGCACTAAGCGTACTATTACACCATTCTTGTGGGATAGTTTTTTTTTTTTTTTAATTGAAACAATTCATTAAATAAAATAATTACAAAATAGAAAAGGATCGAACAGGTAATGTCTGTTCGCAAAAAGTAGAACGAAAAGTGATTTTCAAACAAATAAAATGCAAAAGTTATTTAACGTCTCAACAACTATCTATGAAATCACGTAATTAAAAAAATCGCGAATTCAATATTTCTAGACTAAAAACGCAAAGTCAAAACATATAACATCGAAAAGGGAAGCCGGTTGAGGGGCTCTAACTCTCGTACGAATCCGTTGGAATGAATAAAAAATAGCTCACACAAAGGGCGTACGGGTCAAAAGCGAGATACCTCTGAGTGTAATAAAGTCTCTCATTCAGAGAGCCAACGTTTCAAATTAAAAAGTAATGTGGCTTTCGTCAATTGCAAAGGAGGATGTTTTCGTGGAACTTACTGTTTCATATGAATATGCTTCATAAAACGCGCCGCACTCGATATTCCACGGCAAAGTTTGTATGGAACGAAAAGCATCCGTCATTTTTCGGTTGAAGTAAAGTTTTGTTCAATTTATTTAAGAGCCACGATAATTCTTCGGTTGCATCGTATTCTTGTGAAAATATGTGAAGCTGATAAATTTCTATGAACGTATGTGAAGTTGATAGATAAAAAGCAGAGGTACTTTTATTGCTTCAAAAATACAAACTACATAAAACTTTATGACAAAAAATTAGTTTTAGTCTTAAGACTAAAAAGCTTCATTTTATTTTTCGCTTTTCAGTTTCTGTTTTCATCGGTTCAATTTTTTGACAAAAAGTTTTATTTTTATTTTTTGTGGCTAAAATCTAACTCCAGGTCTCCATTATGTTGTAGTGTCTAGAACTACATTTATGTGTGCCAAGTTTCAACAGAATCGGTTTACAGGCAACAATTTTGTGGGTGAACAAGCACTCATGTTTTCCTACCCTTAGGGGTGGATTTTGATTTTTAAATTTAAATGGGACCAACTTCGAGATATACCCTATCCATTAAAAAAATAATCATCAAAATCGGACTACTCTGTAAAAAGTTTCTGAAAGGCTGATCAACGCAAAAATTAACTAATCAGCTGTCAAATCTCAGGTCAAGCGATGTGATTGGTTGTTAACACTTTTGCCGGCCAATCACTGAAGCTGACATTAGATTTGACAATAGATCAAATCATAGAATTACCATGGTAAATCTATGGATCAAATTGATCAGCCTTCTAGAAACTGGGGGATAGTTATTTTTATTTTTTTAATTCTTTGTGCACAACAGGGTACAAAGGCGGTCTTAACGCCATAGGCGTTCTCTACCAGATAACTATAAGGTAATGCAGAGACAAAGAATAAGGTAGATGCACCAGTAAAGTAGTAAAATATGTTTCGTACTACGGACTTATAATTACATATAATAAAAATAGATAAATACCAATGTTAGGTATAACTTGTTTGGAAAATAAATTATTAGTATTTACAAACTACCAGAGTGCTCTTGCATTCTGTCTTTTAATTCATACCGTCTAAAGGTAAAAGTCGCAGAGCATCTAAGGCGCGCTTTTATTTGGCAGATTTATTTAGTAACATAAACTCCTCAAAATATCACCAAAATAATTAGCTGAAAAGGTAAATCATGAGCGTTAACTGCAGTTTAAAAAATTTCTTCGAGTTGTGTTAAATAGGAGTGAATTATGGTTGAATGCACGTGAAAACAAATAAGAGCAAAGTTGGGTACCGGACATTTTAAAGTACAAGCGTCGCCAGGAAATATGGGACTGAAAAAGTTTCAAGGATGTTGCTCAGCAGTTTAAAATGTTCTAAGAGCAAACAAGTGTTTTCAGCTTCTCTTTTAAAATGTTAAAGTATTATTCTGCACTTTTATATTATAGAAAATACCTAGGTATTTTTGTCGATATTGCTTAAATTCTTTGTTGCCAGTCTAGAGAAGCTGGATTGTTGATGAAAAATAGTCTTGAAAATGTTTGTTTACTTTCGGGTATGGTATTATATTACAAGAAGAGTGGGCGATCGGTTAACAACCTCGAAAGCAAAATAACTTAAAGGCAATTCAATTTTTAGGTTTAAATTCTTCGTACACTAGTAGTACAAGACCATTGATCGCATTACTCTGACTAGGTAATGAAGGGCCCAATCAAATGACTAGTAGCATAGTGCATCTGGTCTATGCAAACCAGTAGTCTTGGTCTAAGCTTGCAAAATCCCTAAGGTTCGTCAGTTAAGCCGGAAACTACTAACAGACAGGCAATGAGGCAGGTCATTACAAGGGTGGTTTACCACTGGTCAAATTTCTTTGTCCAATGCAATTTATTTGATGATTAGTGATAAAATAAGAAAGAAAAAAAGAAAGAAACATTTATTTGACACAAAGCACAGACACAATTCTCCTGTTGAATTACACAATTAAATATACAAAAACGGATCATCGATGCTGTGTGTCTAGCGACTGTGCCAAATACGTCCAGTTCAGCATAAATGCCAGGCAACTAGTGCCAGACGCTGGTTTTCAACTGAACCTTCATTCGTAAACGTGACGGATGTAATTTTATACATACAACATTTGATGAAAATCATCCAATTTCTTTGATCAAAGTCACATTGTACAAATAGTTTTGACCAGTGGCATACCACCCGGAATTACCTATGTAAATATCTAAAAAAAATTGGAGGCAACGTGTGCCCATTGTACCTTAAATTTCAGAATTTTGGGGATCAATATTAGAATATTTTTTCCTAAATACTTAAATAACCATACTTAGAAACCAGAATCGTCCCAGACCTTGGAAGCTCTGTACAATATTAACATCTGGCAAATGTTCCAAAAAGTCATTAACATCAAAACGCGAGTCTCGCCAAACGCCATCGGTTATCAAGCTCAAGTTGTTTGCGAAGTTTCCCTCCCTTTGACAGCGGCTTTTCGTCTTCAGCCGGCGGATCTGATGTAATCCGACCTATATTTCTAAGTCCCTGAAGCTAGCCTGAATTACGGTTATAATCGGGATAGTTGGTGACTAAGTTTCTATCGATACGTTGGACTGTACCTAAGTTGTGTGCTGGAGATTTTGCGCGTTCATAAATAGATGGCGGAACCATTGACATTGAGGCAGGTCAGTGATTTTCGCAACGTCTGTGGAAATACAGACTTTGTTATATATGCTTTTTTTGCTTGTCCTTTGATTAAAGTACCTAATAATTTTATATTTATTTATTATATAAGACATTCAAGGTAAATACAAAAATTATACTCGACAAATTGCTGATGCAGTTTGTAGGCGTTTTGCTTTTTTAACACATATTTTACCATAAATGCTACCTATTTTAATTAATTTTACTTATGATTTCTATATTATATATAATTTATTTATTGTATTCTTTATTGTACATTACACCAAACAAAAACAACGAAAATAGTTTACAGAAAGATTAAATAAGTACAATGGGCTGTCTTATCGCACAAGGCAATCTCTTCCAGACAACCTTTGGATGGACTAGATGAATTCCACCGATCGTGGGTAGGTACGGTGTAAAAGTAGGTACGTTTCGTACATAATATATCTACTTAAATATAATAATATAAAGAACATGGAATTAACTTAAATAAGTGTTATAATAAACAACATATAACATAACATCACGCCTGTATTTCCCCGAAGGGGTAGGCAGAGGTGTATAGTACACCCACATTTCGCCAGTTATGTTTTAAGTCCCATGTAATAGGGGGCGAGCCTATTGCCACTAACGGGCACAAATCCAGACTCCGGGCTGCTACTGAGAATTTCCTATTGATAAAACCCAATAACACTTTGCCCGACCCGGGAATCGAACCCAGGACCCCACGCTCAGCAGTCGCGCTTGCGACCACTAGACCAACGAGGCAGTTACAATATTAATAATATAAAAATAAAAATAATAATTAATTAAATAATATATCAATATTATGTTATAGTCCCATGTAACTGGCGAAATGTAGGTGTACTATTACACCTCTGCCTACCCCTTCGGGGAAATACAGGCGTGATGTTATGTGTTATGTTATCAATATTATTAGTTTATTGTGTTATAATATTACTTATGATATTACTTACTAATATTTAATTTTCTAGAGTAGGTATCCAAACAGCCCTTTAAGAACCCTCATTAGCCTTAAGCCTCATTTTACATTTAATTTTACTATATTCCCTTAAAGCCAGATACTTATTACATAACCTAAGCACTAAATACTGTCGTGTTCTTTCCCCATAATATTTATTCACTTTTGTCTATTTCTTTTCTTTGTTTTGGTTCTGAACCCATGGAAAAGAGAAAAACAAATTCTCAGAACTACTCACACGTAGTTTGTTAATTAAATTAATCCAAAGCGTCTTACTAATTTTATTGTTTAGAAATCCGGCCAAAGTTGCCTTCTTAGATTGACTTAACTTTTGAGAGTAAGTAATTAGTCAAAGTAAATTATTCGTTTGATCAATACTTAGAAGCAGGTCATAATAATTATGACGAAATACGGTTTTCTCCATACCACTATACTATTATTTCTACTTTGTACAATAAACGCTCTCGATTGTTTTCTTTCTGGTTTATAATCCCAGAGCAATGATTTTTTAGAATAAAATAAGAATTGGCTGTTTCTATACCCCTGTTTCGTTTTAACATTGAAAATGTTTTTTTTTTAATAAATTATTTCTAGAATCCCTCAAAAAATATTTAAATTGCCTATTTAGACCGCAGTCTACAGAGGCCTAGTATATAAATTTGACAACTATTAATTAAAAAAAAAAACATTGCAGCATAGTACACATTATTCTTATTCAGTTTATGATGTATCTTTCAAATTGGTCCAGTTTCGGAGGAGAAAATAGACGAGAGTCAAACCTCGAATTATGACTTTTTTACTAAGGCTATTCAGTCGGAACTGCAGGTGTCCTTATTGCACTTATTTGAGGCAAAGCGACAGCGATAGTTTCTACAAATAGGTACCTAATCTTCAAAAGTCTCTCTGCCCGCATTTCCTCTTAACTATGTACACTTTGAAATATTTAACAAACAGGAGTATCTAAGTTAAGAAAGGATCAAGATATTTTTCACAACTTTACTGCTAGTCAAATTGATTTTTAATTACTTTAATGATTATGTATTTTTGTATTTACGTACACAAAATACATGCTTAGACATGGAGTTGCGGAAACCAGCCCGTTATACTATACTATGTATGTTTGTTGCAGGTAGAAGCAGTAAGTTGCATAATATGCCATACTTGTTGTGTGGTTGCAGACCGAGCTGCTTTTCATATGGTTTCCAGCCCAGTGTATACTTCAATGATAATACAGACACACAGTTCTTTCCGCTGAGCATCTAAATGAAGAAGTGAGAATGAACCAGCCCGTACTGCAAGCCGGAAAATAGTATAGTGGTATGGAGAAAAGACCACCCGTATTTCGTCTTAACTATTATGACCTGCTTCTAAGTATAGATACTACTAGCCGCAGCACAAAAATTTAAAATAGCGGGTAAAAGTAAAGTTTTTCATTTTAATATATCTTCCCTCTTTTACAAGGTAGCCTGCATGTAACATAAACCTATTGAGCGACCGCAAAAGCAATTTATCCGAGCATTACTCCTCACAACAAGATCAAGTACCGGGGAACTTTATTAAAGATCTTTGTAAAGATTTCACCCTTAGTATTAAGTAGAACACCACAGCCTCCTTCAAACAGAAATAATGGGAAGAGATAACGACAGAGCTGGGCCATTACCCAATTGGGTAAACGGGGATTCCTTTCTTTTGTCCGAGTTTATCTCGTTCGCTGAAATATGATCTGCGGACGGAACTCTGATTGTCGCGCGACCATTCAATTTAGAGAAAAACTCTCCCGGCCTTCATTAAATAAAGGATGTCGATATACCACATCCTTCGGCCATTGTTGATGAATCATAAACGCTAGGGATCCAGCAGAATACCAGCGTCATGTTTAATAACCTGGCAATATGCTGAGCTGGACACTCATTTGTCACAATTTTGAGACACACATGGCGCATGACTGTCAATTACTTTTTCCTCGCTTTGTTACTCTGAATTACTTCTTCTCTAAATCTATTTCTTGTTCATGTATATGTATATCCTTTCTTTTGTATGTGTCTCAGTTGTGTAAAATAAATATTTTTCTTTCTTTCTTTCTAGAACTTACAAGTGACTCAAATATATCCCGCACGTTACATGTTCCAAAACTTGCTATGCCCAATGGCTTAAATAGAAAAATAAACTTATTACTTGGCCAGACATTTATTGCTTGCTTGTATTGCTGTGTGTAACAACTTTTCCATAAACACCGCGTGGGACATGACGCAAACAAGATACGAACTTCTTTATTAAAATTTATGAGTTCTATCAGACACCGAAAGTTTTTCAAGCCTACTTGTATTATGTATAGGAAAGCGGTTACCGTTTTGTTTCTTACTTTCCCGTGCATAAATAATGGTACGGTTTTTTGTACTATACAACATGAATGCGAAATTTTTTGTAGAAACTTTTTCGCGGCGATTGAAATACAGAATTTTCCGCTCGCTTTTGTCCATTTCGGAATACATGAAATACCAAATACTGGTGCCCCTTTTTGACCGAATGCATGCAAATAATAAGTCCACAGATTTTTACATTTCATCACTGCAATATGACCAATGTGATCACGAACGGTTTTTTTTATATAAGTTACCTACCTACTCATAAGATTAGTAATTGATTTGTGGCAATTCAAACATTTAATAAACAAAACCTTCAAGATATAAACATTATTTTATCCACATAGTCAGAATTCAACCCCGATATCTACCAAATTCAAGTCTCATAAAACAACATAGACTATAACCTCAAAAAATTGCCAAATCTAGCAATGGAAATACTACTAAGTGTCATGCAGATCTACCGCGGTAATGGACACCCCAAGATCGGTAAACCCGTAAAGGAGGCAAGGAAAGTAGAGGAATTCTCAGCGCAGGCCAAGATAGGGGTGGAGCAATGAAATTCCAGTCCAAACTATGCGTAAATTGAGGCCTAATTGCAATTCCTATTGGGATCTAGGCCTCTATTGCAGGCCGATGAATTGAACCCATATGAGAGCGCCTGCAAATATCGACGAAGATATTGGTTTTTGGTGAACTTTAATAAGTATTCTGGCGCTCTTGATATTTGCCGTTCGGTGATCTTTATTTTTGTAGGAGCAGTGTTATTTCAGGGTATTTTGCGTGAATCTAGGTTATAATATAAAAAATGTGTAAAAGGTTTATGCTGGTACTAAAGAAATTGTTGTTTAGTTAGTCAAATAAAATAATGCCTAGTTAACACCGTGCGAGTAGCTGCAGTGCAGCCAATCGCACTGTATACGCATCATACGAGTTACTCGCAGTTGCGAGTTAGACAGTGGCTCGCATGCAAGATACCACAACATTTTTTGTTTTCACACGCCTGCTCGGCAGCTCGCACGTCTCTCGCATTGTTTGGACGCGGTAGTAACTAGGCAGCACACGACTCGCAATGAGACTAGACACCTACTCGCACCGTGTAAACAGCACAGGCGAGCCGAGCTACTGTCATGCGAACCCATAACGCGAGTTGCTGTCTACTCTTAGGCGAGTAGCTGGCACCGTTTAAACTAGGCATTATACAAGAAAAATATAAAGAGTTGCCTACTTTACTTATTATCTATTCAAGTTTATGGGGGAACCAGGTATAATGTGCCTCTGACACAAAGGGAGGATCCTCCGACCAGCACCCTGATTCAGAACCACACGATAACCAGTTGTCGAACGATTTGGTTTGCTCTTTTTCTCTCGTTGCGAGAATCATTAGACGAAACGAGATAACAAACCGAACCGGTCAACAACTGGTTATCGTGTGGTTCTGAATCGGGGAGCAGGCTGGGTCTTATTGCCAAGCGGGCCGCGGCCCCATGGTTAATATTGGGCGTTTAGTTTGTATTTATGCTAACTAACTGCGCAAAACATCTTGCTTACGCGATTCAGGATTCGGTGACGTCTTTCTTTTTATATCACCAATGTCTAGTAAGCTGGTAATAGTACACACGTAGCGCGATAGATGTCGCTACAAGTTGATACAAAGCTATGGAAACGAAGAGGTAAAAAAAAAAATTTAAAAATAATGTGAAAGATAACATTATACTGGCATGAATGTTATTGCATACATTTAAACCCTGACCCATTGGTACAAAAATAGATATCTAAAGAAAAAAAAAAAGCATTCGCACTTCATTTGAAAGTGGGATGAAATTGCGAGGCACGCTGGGCCCACCTTGATCCGCTCCAAATGAATTTTTAATAAGGCCAGCTACACGCGAATACAGCCTTATATAACTTTTCATCTTCACTAATAATAAATTTATGATAGCTATATCCATATTTTTTTAGTTCTCCCCAAAAGGTTTTTCTGTTTTCAGTCTTTTATTCAAATCTTGTATGTTTTTACGATTACTTGAAAACATTATTTCTTTTGAATTCGTTGTCTTTTTACCCGACTGCGCGACAGCAAAGACAGGGTTATGTTTTTCTTACTTAAGACGCATGTAGCAGCCAAGTGGCGCCCCCATCAGTAAAAAAAATATTACTCGCTGAATACATAATTTAGCGATAATTCATTTCTAACTATTGAAGTACAGGTACTGTAGTTTAATCAGAAACTATTAAGTAAATAAATTATATTATAATAAAACAAGTTTAACCGGATTACATCGCGTATATTATTTAATTTTAAATTGGTTTTCCTGCCCTGGTCGCAGGAAGACTAATACAACAAGCGTCTTTACAGATATTTCTAAACATATATATTTTAATCTACCGTACAATTTTATTTTTAAATATCTGTAAAGACGCTTGTCATCTTAGTCTTCCTGCGACCACGAGCGCTAAAAAGCTTTCGAAACGTCAGGATAACCAATTTAAATAATATACGCTATGTAATCCAGTTAAAATTGTTTTATTATAATGTGTAGTGATCGCCAAAACCTAAGAAATTATTAAATTATATTATACTTCGCTGTAGTTGTAGATACTGCTACATTCCCCATAAACCTCAATTGTAACTAAGGTGGAAGGTGAGGAGGACATAATAAAAAATCTATTGGGTATTTTATTAATGCTGGTCGTAAATAGCCTATATTTATATGCGTGATGGTCAGAGTCTAACTCAAAACTGTAAACAAGAATCAAAACTCACATTTTTTGATACAACAATGTCGACGTTGGGCGCCACTGTAGCAGTTAGGGCTGCGCTGGTAGGCTGCACACTGCAGCTAGCTAGTCGGGTAGTGTGTAGGGAGATGAGTTAAAGATCACTCGAAGATTTAATTTTATTTAGTAGATCGGCTAGGTCGCAGGTAAGGTCTGTACTGAGCGTTCGCACACTTGGGAGGTAAGACAAATGTATCGTCCCTTAGTTCCTACCACAGGGATGGAGCGGGCAGGTCGAAGGGTCGCGGTGTTATCTGCTTCGTGGATGGAGCGGGGTCAGGATCGAATCTCGCACATGTAGGGTGCGGTCGGCACTTTCCCTTGCAGGCCTAGATTCAGCTCGGCAGTCAACCGGTAAATAGCCCCTCCGTACATAATCTATTAAGTGGTAGGTAGAATCATTAGTGGTACGTAGAACCCTAGTTGGGGTTATACAAAGTATTCCCGAAGGTATAGAATATATACTAACGACAAGAAGCGACACTTAAGCATGTGTGCTCGTAAAATTGCTCGCGGCTATGTGTGCGGGTCGGGGCGAGCGCGGTGTCCGTGCGCGGTGCGCGGCGTGTGGATCGGGCAGTCTCTCGGCTGCCTCAGCCAAGGCCTATTACATTCACGCGGTCGCTCAAGGTCACCGGCGAGCGAGCTCACACATACACGGAGTGTCACCGCTGTGCCGAAGGTGAGCACCTACTTGGGAAGCTGCAGCGTTGGAAATGGCTGTATACAGACTAGACGCGTTACACTAGTGTTGCATGTACAATTTAGAGACGTGCATACCCGTTACGGTTTTACTATAGAATCTACATACAATCGACTACATTACTAACAATAGTGCTGATATCCCACAACGCTACAATAGGTACACATATAAAATTTCTTACGAAGGAAAATTATTCTATACCTCTACCCATAAAATCGTTTCATAGACCCAAGCCTCCTTTTCATATAAATCTCATCGTTCGACTTAACACAATGAATCCTATACTGACATATATAATAATATATACTGCCTTTATATACTGGTTATAGGCAGGGCCCGTTGCCGGAAGGTGGGCGTTATAATTTTCAGCATATCCGGCATTTACCGCGATTAATGTGTTAGGAAATACGGTTAAGATGAATAACATAGTAACGACAATGGGTGCTGCTATCTGGTTATACTTTACAGGTACGTTGTATAAAATCGGATTGTAATAAAGTCTTTGTTGACATCTAATGGGATTATTTTGGGTGATTCAGTTCTGTTACGGAGAGTACGTTAAGCTGCCGGTCCCGGTTGCCATACGAATATCTATGACAGTCGTTACGGGTAGTCAGAAGCCCGAAAGTCTGACAACTGGTCTAATATTAGGATGTAAGGGCAAAGCACGTAAATTAATAAATAAATAAAAGACCCAATTAAAAAAAAAAAAAAAATATATATATTAGGATGTTGGTATTACCCAGTATCTGCGTTGCGGGGGTTTGATGGCAGTCGCTCCGTGTAAAATACAGATGTTCAGCCGCATCTGGAAAGCTGACCTCAACATAACTGGAAAAAGGCTCGGATAAAGAACACTCGGTTATGTTACGAATCCTGTATTATTTTACGAATTGTTTCGTATGATAGGAGAAGTATCACTGTAAATATTCGTATTTTACAGTGTCTGTTTGTGTAGACTGAATATTTTAAATACTTATTCTTATTAATAATTATAATTACATAAATATATAAAACAAAGTCGAGTTAGTTACACTATTTATAACTCAAGAACGGCTAGACAGATTTTAATGAAATTTGGCATACAGATAGAACATAATCCGGATTAACATATAGGCTAATAGGCATCCCGGGAAGATGAACAGTTTTCGAAAGATGCGCGATAAACGACATTCACGCAGGCGAAGTCGCGGGCAAAGGCTAGTCCAAGATAAAAGATAAACAGGACAAATACGTAACGAAAACGTATGTAAATCAGTGTCCTTAGCGACAATCAACTAGGTACATATTTCTAATTCTTTGAAAAGGTATGGAGTGACTTCGAAAGAAATTTTGTGGAAATTTTTAAATTTATCACGTCGAAACTTTCCAAAAACAAACACAAACACGGCTCTATTTTCCAAAGAAAGCACCGAACACGAAATTCACTGTAAAATTGGACCTAAAAGTAATTTGTTGAACCATCAAACGTCGGCTTGTGAATCAATGATGGATACAGCGAATTAAAGGAAATTGCCTACGGACATCGCGTGTTCACGTAATGAAAACAGTTCACTATAAGATGCTAACCTATTCCTGAAGTACACGATATTCTAAGTTTTTTTGTAAGGTAACACGCTCGATAATGTTGGTATTAGAACGAAAGAGCCACGAAGAAACTTTCTGTTCTCCATGGAAAGAGCCAAGTCAACAAAGTGGTAGGTACTTTACTGACATCGTTTTTTATGTAAGAATGTGTGTTTAAAAGCTTTTATTTAGCTTGCTTCGTAGCCCAACTGTCTGTCTGTTTGTGTGCAACAAACGTAGTAAGTTCTGATGATAACAAAAGATCGTGAACTTAAAAAATCTTTGCTAAAAATATTTTGAACTAATATTGTATTTTTATATTACAGCAGGTTCACAAAAGATCACAAACATAAATTATTTTATATTTACTTAACGAAACACAACTTCAATTCAACATTGTATGAAATTTCCTAGAAAAACCCTCGATTTTATAGGAAGCGCGTCACAGTTATTTCAGCTGTGAAAAGTCTTTTCAAGGAAATACGCTAATATTGCTGCAACAAAAAAACTTTTACGAAAAATAAGTAAAGAAAATTAAAAAAATACTTCATCGCTCTATTTCTCGATTCTGAGAATAGTCACCCATTTTTGTGTGCATCACTAAGTAGGCGCAAGCGATTTATGAAAAGCCGAGTTTTCTAGCAAATAGAATACATAAGTAAACAGTCTTCTTAAAGTTTAAACGCTTGATAACACCTTGTGTTATTTTATTCAGTGTAATTTTACTTATAGTCTATATACATTCCGATTAATAAACCATCTAGGTTTTGTCTCTGGTTGAGCGAGTAAGTCGTAACAGGTAATTTAGTTTACAACAAAAATACATTTGTGTTCAAATAAAAATCCGCGAATCAGCTACACCAGTATTTATCATTCTTTTTGAATACGACCGACGAACGACCCCTTTACAAGTTAAAAAATTCTAATAACCCCCTTGGCCCTAGGGCCATAAACAAACAAAATGTTAGTGATTTAAAAGACTACGTTTATAATTTTCTTTACTTTGGGACCTATATTGATTTAAAAAACATTTGCCCGCGACCGTCCGGGTAAGGCTTCGCGACCCTTCTACGAGTCGCGACCCACAGTTTAAAAAACACTGAGCAACACAATAAAATAACACTGAAAACATTAAATATAGATCTGTTAAAGAGGAAATCTGGATAAAATCTGTTAATCTGGATCTGTTCTGTGTGTGATAACTGGTTATATGCACCTACAAGTTTTTATGTTGATATTGTTGAATTTTTTATTGTGATTTTAATCATTCATTTATTTGACGTGTAATCTTTTTGATACCAATAAAACGATTATGACTATGACTATTACTATGAATTGCGGGTGACCTTTTCTCCATGCAAACGCTCTGGAAGTGACTGTTTTCTTTCTGGTTTATAATACCAGACTTTTGAGTATTGAAAAGCAGAATCGGGGTGCTTTAAAAGAACCTTATAAAGGTTGATACTTAAGTACGCACCTTTGGCAGTCAGTCTCACTCATAACTTTGCTGACTGATTAATCTTTTCATGCTATTCTCGAACAGTTCGAGCAAGAAAAAAAAGTGGCGAACCTGTGTTTTATATATAAGACTATTTATTTATTAAACAAATGATTTTTTGTGGTTTTAGCACTATCAAAACTGGGGTTAATCATTAGAAAACTACGCTGGGATTTTATTTAGCATACTAATAATATATTATGTTCGTTAATTGCTCAAATTACACATATATTTACATTATTTTTTAATTGTAAATTGTCACATATTAAACAACAGTAAGACTACAAATCTGATAACTATTGGATATCTAATAAAGATAAACACAAATTAACATTAACAGGTCAGAAAACAAACAAAAAAACCAGTCTGAACACAACCAAAAATGACTCCCACTTAAAACCCCACAATGCATCTCAAACACTTAACAATAGCATTTTGAAACAATAAACAATGAAAACGAGGTTTTATTCTACCATAACAATAAAAATTCACTTCGTTCTTTTTTTCTTTAAAAATTCAAACATTAATCTGTAGCCAGCCAGCCCTTTGGACTGAAAAGGTTCGTAATGGTTGCATCGTTAATGACTCCAGAAGGCGAATTAGATTACATTTTTGATTCCGTTTGTTCAGTGTTAGTTGTAAAATATTCAAGTGCTTGTAGTTATTATTATATTATCTGTGGTTTGTAGTAACCGGGAGCTATTATAAGTTACTGTGTAGGAGTTATAACTGTTTCGTATGAAATGAAAGCAATTTCTGTATGAACAATGGCTACTACGTGTTTGGATGTTATGTATAGTTTTCGTATTTGGTTTGATTATGTTCACAGTTTATGCCTATGTTTTGAGGTTAATATTTTGAACTCGAATGATAAGAAGCAATTTTCCGTTTTCTATTTAACTATTTTGATTAAATTTTTAAAAGGTTGTTATTTATATCCGTTTGTTTCGTGAGAAAACCTGCACCACAGAATATTTAATAGTACTAACGTAAAGAGCGGCCACTCACCGCCCCCCGCCAATTAAAGATTCCTCACCCGCGCCCCACACGCACCCGCATCCCGCTTGCGATGGATGTCAATCGCTAGTCGCTATACAAGCACGCCATCTCCGAGAACTACTGAGAAGCGCTTGGAACTCAGTCGGCATTACGAGCGGCTAGCATCCCTAACCTGCACATGTGTGTGCGTACGTATACAGACGTAAATCTTGTGTGTGTAGCTAGTGCTAGTGCTAGCATTTTTATTGTATTGAGTGTTCGAGGTGTGCCTGCACACTTGAGAGTGCTCCATACAGTTCTTGATGGTGTGTGTAGTCTGCCAACCCACACAGGCCTGTGTGGTGGACTATGGCCAAAATCCGTCTCATTCTGAGAAAAGGCCCGTGCCCAGCAGTGGGACAGTAATGTGCTGATGATGATGATGACCTATTTACGGCTTGTTCTTTTATACATATAAAGTAAGTCAATAGAATCAAGATAATGTTGATTCTCCTGAAAAAACATTTAATACAGACACATTAAGTGATTGAGGCATTTAAATACATGGGCATTCATCGTATCAACGTAAAGACGTTGATACGTTGTTCACAAAAGTGTGAGCCTATGTTTTAATGTTAATAATTTAAACTCGAATGAGAACTAATTAGCAAGGTTTACGTTTTTATTTAGCAATTTTTATTTTATTTTATTATTTACAGCTTGTTAGGTTCTGTAAAGTAAGCTAAATATAATCAATAAAATGTTGATTCTATTCAATGATATTTAAAAGTAAATAAAATCGATTCTATACATTAAATACAGACACATTAAGTGGCTGAGGCATTTAAATATACCTATAGCCATTCATCGTATCAACGACTTCGTACATATTTATGTTTGCAGGTACATTTCAAGACTTAATTTGGGCTGAAAAGTACAGTTTACATATTCTCACGCCTTGGTGAGTTCACAAGAGAGGTAAAATTTTCCAAAATTTTCCTAAGTGCTCCAAGTTAATGTACCCACATAAATATACATTTTAATAGGCAAGCGAGACGCGGTTAGCATATTAAGGTTCACGGAAAAAGATTTAGAGGAACATTTAGTAATATGTTACAGAATTTAAACGAATAATCAAAAGGAAAGTGTTAAACAAAAGTTTATTTAAATCATTGTAATCTAACCAATTATGGAGTTGTGGCTAGTGTAAGTTGATCTCTGTAGTGGTGTAGTTTGTATCATGTGTGGGTTTAATTTGAGTTGGTTTAGTCTAATTACACTATTTCGCTAACATGGTCTGAGTTGAATTATTAGCTGGGAATGTCACAACTAGTGATATATGGGGGGCCGCGGGTCCTGAGATTACTTTGTGTTGTTAGTAAGCCGACCACGCAAATGTCCTGTTATGTGGATCATTAAAATGGCAGTTTATGTGTGTTTCATTGAGATCATAATTGGAGTCAAGTCAAATAGATTAGAGTTTTGGAATGAATGAGTTGCAAAAGCTTTATAGGCTTTATGATAGTAAGCAGGATTTTGGACTTAAAAGCTCAGATCGCAGTATCCAAATCTGGCAAATGAACCAGGAAAGCATGGAACAGGAACATGCCATCGCAGACGTTGTGCTTTAATCACGCCAGTAATATTAGGCTCGCCCACCAGCTCTTCGATTTCGGCATTCTTCCCGACTCTCAGTGAAACACGTTTTCTTTTTGTAGGCTCCAGGATCCAACAGAGTACTTTCGTTTCTGAGACCAGGAGCTTGTGCACTTCTTTGAGCGTCAGTGTCCAAACTTCACAACCGTAGGTACATTAATATTGGCCTTATAACAGTTTTGTAAATGCGAAGTTTGGTTTTTCTACTGAGAAGCTTGGACACTAACACCTTGTTAAGGCTGCACTGTATCGCAGCCAATATGGGTATTTTGTGGGTGAATCTTGATTTCCTCATCTCAGGTATTCGTGTCTGTTACTGTACAGCCAAGGTATTTGAATTTGGCCACCGTCTTATATATAACATTGCCAACATGAAGGTCCTAACGTCTTTCACGAGTGTTCTTGTACCGCTTCATATGGACATACTCTGTCTTTTCGTGGTTGATCCCGGTCGGCGGCTTCAGCAACGGTTTCACTGATTTTCCCTAAAAAGGCCAAATCATCCACGTACCCTATCACTATGTCTTTCATTACGATTGAATACTGACTCTAGTGTCGACAATTTGCTGATAAAGTATTCTAGAACTAATTGGAAGAGCATATATGTCAGGGCTACCTACAACCCTAACCTGAGAACAGATCGCTGGTGTAGGGTAGCCTACAGATCGATCTAAATTATACAAATAATTTTTAATCATTTTATCAGTATATATTTACGAAGTTCATGATAGTGCTGCTTCAAAAGGCAAATGCCAACAATACATTTGTCAAATACAGAACATACAAAGATATTACCACTTGCTAAAATGTACAGGAGTTGAGTAGCCAAAATTTAATTTAATTTTAATTCGTTTATTAAATCTTAAGTTCTTCCTAAATTTTAGCTTTGTCATATCGCTTTTCGAAGGCACTTCGTGGCTTTAGCATACAGTTCATCAGACATCGCTATATTAAGATATACACATGTATGTATATAAAATTAAGCGAACCGTTTATAATCGGGAAGTCTCGCAAGTGACACCCGTCTGTTGAACCGATGGTAATTAATTACACTTGCCAGCTACATACACTTCACGGCCCATAAATTGATGCTCAAATGTCTAGCAGATTGTATAAGTAAGCTTTAGTGACTGATGATCAACCGTTCTGTTTATCATAAAAAGTATTTTAGACCTTCATAGTTAATTGATAACAGTCGCGTGGATTGTACGATCCACAAGATTAAGCTGCGTTTCCCGCCGACAGTCTGTGGATGGGTTCCCGATCGTTACACATAAACAGGACGTTAAACTGTCGATTTTGGTTGTCATACGCATATCTATGGTAATTGTTACGGGTAGTCAAAAGCCGAAAGTCTGACAACTAGTCAAATCTTGGGATGTCGGTGGTGCCCAGTAACTAGGTTGCGGATTTTAACCTTAGTGGTGGTTCACCGGAATGATTTCTGATTGTAGGAGGAAGCGGGGTACTGCAATCCGATTGGTACTACAAGGCTTCTATTGGCTATTCACTAACGCGGACGGAAGTATTTACGGTTCACTTTCTTCTATCGTGTCGACATGAGCTACATAATGATAATAGCTCATGCAGTGGGAAAAAGATTAACCAGTCAGCAGGTTGGTAGCGGGACTGACTGCTCAGGGTGCACCGGACTTCCAATTACATATTGACACTCGAGGAGACTCTTTTAATGAAAAACTGAACCTGCGAAACTAATTTGAAGTTTTCAAGTGGCGAATAGTGGTTACCTCATCATTTCAGCCGAAAGACGTCCACTGCTGGTCATAGGCCTCCCCCAAAAAGGGGGGATATGCCATAATCGCCAATCTTGGCAGGCGGGTTGGCGATCGCAGTTGGTTGGTTAAATACTCAGAGAACGCTGCTGCTCATCCTCTGGTGAATCCCTTAGTCGCCTTTTACGACACCCATGAGAAGATAAGGTGGTGCAATTCTTTATGTCCAGCACCACACGGAACAACTAAGTGGTTACCTACATCAGACTTAATAGTCAGATATGTTGACTCACATTGGTTGCCTGTTATGAGGCGTCTATGGGCTGTACGATCGAATGATAATTATGAGTATGACACAAGTTACCCTTCAAATACTCAATGATGTTGGTTTAGGAGTAGGTCAATGTTCTTTAGGACTCTTTAAATGGAAGTCGGTGACTTGAAGGTGATCATGACCCACGGACGAGCTGTTATTGATGCACTATTGTATTCTACTTCCATTTAGGTTGACATCCGATTGTCCTTACTAGGTACGTAAGTGGGACTCAAACTAATATTACGTGCATCGGCAACATGACAAATATACTGCATGTTAGTATTCAAGCGGTGATGTCATATTCATTCATATTATTTATTGTACGCAAGGAAATCACAATATAAACAGTTTAGAAATGTGTATAAATGATGGCTGTTTTGCGCGGATGTGACGCATAATGCATATCTTACCATACTTCTTGATTCTTCAAAATGTTGGTAAAATTGTTTTGTATTGAAAGGGTACCAAACAGACTACGATTTTTCAATTAGGAAAGAACAGTAACCTTTTAAGTTTTTACCTAGTCACCTATTACGTTACTAAGCTAAGCGTAATAATAGTAGTTTATGAAACTGTTGCATAACAGGGGTTATTAAAACACGAGTGTGAGTTTAAAAACCGAGCCGTAGGCGAGGTTTTTAATAGTGTCACACGAGTGTTTTAATACCTAGTTATGGCAGTTTCATACAGTTTTCAGTTTTCAGTTTTATATAGTTTCGTTTCCTCTCTGTATAAACTGTTATTTTAGTGAGATATTGCTACACTGGTACCATACACGTATTTTATTTTGTTATTTATTAAAGAATATTATTTATTGTTACATTTGTATATATTGTATATATTTGGTATATATTTATGGATATATATTTGAATTTATTTTATATATTTATACATGTAATATTTTCTATGGTAGGTAAATATTTATTTATTTATTATATTAAATATTAGTAAATTTTTTGAAAGTGCACCACATACTGCCCCCATCTATTTTTCACGTCTTCCTTGTCCATCCAAAGGTTGTCTGGAAGATATCGCTTTTAGCGATAAGACCGCCAATGTACCATTATTTTACATGTTAGTCCTAAGTTTAATAATGTTATTGGTGTACAATAAAGAATATTCTATCTATCTATCTATTCCGTCAATCTCTGTTTTATCATACAAAAAATATGCCTGTAAACACTTAAATATAATTAAAAGCAATATGACAATCCAAAGTTCTGCCAAAAACGCGATTTTAAACGATAAAATTTTTCAATGTATGACTAGTAGCGCCACCCAGATTTTTGTGTACTCATTGTTGCCAAACTGTATGACTGCTAAAAAAAAGGTATGAAAACTCCTTGGTTGGGTCGAAATGGCATTAAAAACTCCTTAGTTGGGCTGAAGTGTGCGGTTATGGAAAAAAAGTTAAATTACAGCATTGTTTTGTTCAGCAAATAAATAAAATAAATATTTAAATAAATAAAATAAATATTTAAATAAATAATTGGGGAGGGGACATTTTTACACAGCACCATCTAGTCCCAAACTAAGCAGAGCTTGTGCTATGGGTACTAGACAATGGATATAATACTTATATACATTTTTTTTGTAAATACATACTTATAATACATAAGAAACACCCAGACCAACACAAACACTTATTGCTCATCACAAAAATATTTGTGTCCTGTGGGAATCGAACCCACGACCTCGTTATCAGCAGTCCGACACTCGTACCACTAGACCACAGAGGTCGTCAAAGCAAAGTGTATAGTAATGAAATTTTTGAAATTCATTACAGGTAAAGTAAAGTATGTCATTATGACATTACTTTCGAGTTCATAATTCGAATTTTACGATATGAGAGTAGATAAATGTACTTATGCCCCCAGTATCGGCCTTTATCAGGGCTCACCTACGTGTGTTATAAACCTACCGACACATGTGAAAAGGTCGATCACATTTCAGTAATAATTTCACAAGTATATATAAATTATGTCCACGTCCCTTACAGTAATCGAATTATAATGAAACGGAAATAAGAGATCGGTCGAGCAGATTTCGGCTTAAATTGAATTTACCTGACAATGTCACTGACAGTCAAAAAGTCGATTCAATATCAAAACCAGGTTAAAAAGTAATGTTAACCGTGTTATTTATAGACATAAAAGGTTTAAGGTGGTTTCACACCGGCGAGGCGTGGTGTGGATGGGCCGAGCGAGAATTGAAATTTGTATAGCAAAATTACAATTCACGTCAGCCCATCTTTGGTGTGAAAGGTCTGGATAGACGTGGATGTGCGAGGAGAGAATTGAAATATTTGTTGGTACAACATTAAACTTTATTGCTGCATGAATAGAGTATTTATTGCATTGCAAAACGGTACATCGCGAGCAAGCGCGTGCCGCGATGTACCGTTTTGATGTGAATATCTTTTGGTGTGAAAGGGTCAGCGAGATTTCAATTCACGCCCATCCCATCCCATCCTCGCCTCTCCGGTTTGAAACCACCTTCAAATGGCATGTCTTAATTTATTTACGAGAATGAATGAAATTTTCCGCACATGAGTTTTAAAGGTTAGCTTAGAAGTGCTTCGTAGAGGAAATTATTCTTCTGTGCCGTAATAATAAATTTAAGATATACTCTCACTATTACTATTTATCTGCCAAGCCTGCATATACTACTAATGTTCTATAGGTTGTATAAAGTTTACGATGATTTTTTTACCATCTGGAAAGAAAACCGGGTGTGATCGGTTACTGTAATATCAACTAAGCCTATCGGAGTCCAATGCTGGATATAGATATAATTATGAAAACACAAATCGAAAAATAAGTAAAAATAATCTGCTGTTCCATATATTTTGTCTACGGAAAACTGCAATGTATGGAACCTAAATGGATGATAATAATTAATAAAAGATAAGTTATTAATTGGAAATGCAGATTTTTCTCAATTTTTTTTCATAGATTTATTCTGTTACAATAACTGATCACAACGCGTTTTGGATGTTTTTGTTTCGCTTAATGAGCGTTTTTGGTATTTGACCCTGTTTTTTTTTTACGTGGGGAGACCTCATGGACGCACTCCGCCCGGGGAAGGCGGAGCCAGTGTCGGACTCTTACCGACTAAAACCACCACGGTGTTACTCTTCCAACCATTGGCCGGGGACGTGACATATACATACATACCTAATGTTTATAATATTTACTCAAAAACAGACTACCTACGGGCTACATCAGACATTAAAAAAATGAAAAATTTAATGTGAAATGATCCGGGAAGTTAATTTCATTGTCTGTTAATTACAGAGACATTATTTACTTTTGTTTGAAACCTTTTTATGGCCTGCCTCTACAAACAGTTACTGTGGACAGTTAATTTACTTTATGTACCTACTCAGACTACTGAGGCCTCAGATGAATTTCATCAGACTCCAGCAGGTATTTCGTGAAATATTGCAGTAACAACAGAACGAAATTTTTTGTGACAACGTTTTTACCCTTGATGACGGAAAAATATGTGATTGAAGGTTTTTTCATAGTGGTACAGTAACCTCATCTCAATTGTAACACATGAATTAAGAAAAACGCCCTTGCTGCTTACGAAATAAAGACGCTGTCAGGGTCAAGCTGTTACCACTGACGTATTTATAGCAGTGATAGACTAACGACTGAACGCTGGTTTCCATGCAAGTTTTGAGCTCAATCCCGGCCTGCAACCTTGAGTTTTCGAATTAATGATCGTGTTAGAATCTGTTTATCACATGCTTTGACAGTGAAAGAAAACACCGCGAGGAAACCTGCGTGCTCCATAAAGTTCTAGATAGTGTGCGTAGCAACCCGCAGTAGACCAGCGTGGTTGACAAGGCTTGAACCCTTCTCATTCCAAGAAGAGACACAGCCCAATCGATTTCAGTCCTACTGCCCAACAGTAGGGCCGAAAGGGATTGATTATGTATTCTTCTTCTTCTTCTTCTTTCGTGTCAATGGTTCACACTTTTTTTATATAATATTTGGTTGATTATGTATTGGTATATTACGTATGCTATTGGGTTTAATAGTCGCTCCGTATATTGTATAAAAGTTCTTCTTCTAATTTGAGATGTAATAAATAGTCTTTTACAATTTTAGCCCTTACAAACTCAAGAATATGATCTTCCATTCCATTAACGGACAACAGATGGTGCTTGACGTTAATATAAAATTAATTGCGTCAACGAAGCAGAATTAAGGATTCTGAGACGAAGTGGCATTTTAAATACGCTTCCGTTGCTTGCTTCAGGGAATATTTAAAAATGTTATCCTTCTAAAGGTCGTTTCGTTGACTATTCAAAAGTCACTACGCACAAACGAACCTACTTTATTTGGGTAGTGGTCACTATGACAGCCAAACTCTAAACCATTCTATTTCGAGATATCGGTGACGTTATTCAAGATTTACGTATTGGCAAAATATGATGAAAGATTGGACATTTTAATAAGCCATTGCGTGTATGTGCATTTATATTGCGTTTTAATGTATTTGCTCCGAAGCCCAGCCTCGCTATCAGGACGCATTCAAAAACCAGCGCTGCAATATTTCGGTGTTGCAGCATAAGCTGAGATGTACCCTTTTTGGTTTTGTACATGTACATGGTTTTGTATGCTTTTGTTTTTGCCTGTTACAAGAGTAACGATATTTAAGTCAATTATTTCTTTCTTTCTACGATACCTGACAAAACCATAAAGTCATCACAGCATATCAATCTTGTAACATGTTATCAGCCCTATCTCGAAATTGTTGCATTTTAGAGCTTAGCTACCTTAGTGAATTTTCTTTGTACGGTTTACTTCTTCTAAAAGTACAGATATCGTAAGTACGCAGTGACTTATTATACGATGCCACCTTCCACCGTTGTTTGCCAATACGTAAATCCTGAATCACGTCATCACCTATATTTCGAAATGGTTACGATTTAGATTAGCTGCCATAGTGACTGTTGTTTTTGAAGATGTCGCTACGCAAATGTAGTAGAAATAATAATGTTGAATTTTAAAATGGCAACAACCTCCTTAGTATTTGGCTCATTGTTCTTTGAATTTTAGTTGTTTTCATTGCATGTTTTACTTCTGTTTTAATGTCGGTGCATTAATTCACATTAATAGGATTATTTCAGGCTATGCACTGATGTTTGTAGACCTAAGATTTAGTTCAGTACAGCGAATATAATCCTTAGAAGATAATGACGTAATAACGTCTTGATGGGTGACTTAGTGATTAGTGACCGCATGAACCAAACTTAATCATTTATTTTCATGTTTCAAGTCGTGTGGTGAAATAACTTGTCATAAGACCATTTGAAGTTGGAAACAAATATAATAATCAGCCTGTCTTACCCACTGGGCACGTGGCTCTTCCCTGAATGAGAAATGCGAGCCTTATCCACCACGCTGACCTGGTGCTAGTCCGTGTGGTGCCGGACTAGTCCGTGTGGTGCCGGACTTAAAGAATAGCACCACCCTTATCTCTTCTCATGGGTGTCGTAAAAGGCGACTAAGGGATTCACCAGAGGATGGGCAGCAGCGTTCTCTGAGTATTTAACCAACCAACTGCGATCGCCAACCCGCCTGCCAAGCGTGGCGATTATGGCATATCCCTTAATTGGGGGAGGCCTATGTCCAGTAGTGAACGTCTTTCGGCTGTAATGATGACTTGGTGCTACACAACATCAAGAACTTTTTAAAGCCCACTCAGGATGGGCAAAAATAATTAATTACCCTTTGTATTATAATCATATAGTTGACGAAACGTCAATTGTAATAGTTTGACTTTGACGGGGTCTTTATTTCGTAAGCAGTAAGGGTGGTTTTCATACTTCAAGTGTTACCAATGACATGTGGGGTCGACTGTATTATACCAATAGAACAGATTAAATCGCCCAACAAATAAAACAATCCGGTGAATGCATCTGTGGTGGACATTTAACGTTAATGACCACCACTCAAGCGTTTTCCACAATTGTCCACTTTTTTATTTGTTTATGTAACTTAACATGTCTCAACATAAAATATATGTATTCTGAAACCACTTTATTTGATTCTGTAGTGGGATTTTAATATAACTAGACAACACAATGGAACCGTTTCCAATAGAATTTTCCATACGAACACAGGAAATGAAGACGACTCTATTGTTGTGTATATAGTATGTAACATTATTAGCTGAGGTCCCATCGCTAGGCTACGTTAGATTTCGAGGTATTCCTTCAATCTGGGACACAATGTTTGTTGGAGTGATTTAATCCACATTATTGATTCTATAAAAAAAAATGGCATAAAAATACAGAATGATATTCTTTTACATACTTGAAGGTTCGATTCACGGCTCAGGAAAGACACTTTAGACAAATCCTTAAATGTAGTATTGTTGTAGAATTGATCTTTGAATGCAGGAGTATAATAAAAACATTTATAGATTTGCAGAAAAGTAAATGTAACGATTTAAATCGTGGAAAGAAAAAATCGCTCAAGAGCAGGATTCGAACCTGCGACTCCTGGCTCAGTACGCCAGTGCTTTAGCCACTAAGCTACCGTGAACACTGCTCGTGTTACGAAATTCTCATGCACTTGGTAACATCTTTGGGTGACGTCAGCGATTTCCTAAGAGAAATTTTTCTTGTTCTTTGTTTTAAACCAAAATATGTTGTGTTATCTTTTTAATGCGTAGTTGTAGCTCTATTGATAAATTTAGAATAATGACTGCAAGATTTTCAAAATTATCAATCTAAAAAATAAAATAAAAATATATAAATATAAATAAATATATTATACATAATATATTGCAATTAGAATGACGGCTTATAATAAGCAAAAATCCAGGACGCCGTAAGATAACCAGAAATTGAAGGTAAATTATCAGAACAGGCTGAAACACACACACGCCTACCAATACATACAAATAAATTGAAATGGGGTTATTTTATTAACGAACTATACAAAGAACTCGCCAATACCGATGGGGAGTTCAGATAAAATTCTCAGACAATTGCAATTATACTATCTTTAGAGACTAGACTGAATTCCCGAACCGACTCTTTGATTACGTTCAATTTGTTCCAGTCGACAAGGCTGTGTTCAGTACAAAGACGATACAATCAGACTCGCTAATGTCGACTGAAAATTGCGAAATATTTAGACGATCATAGATAAGCATGTCGTGCCGAGGCCGGTTTTTGTCAAAGACGAGTCCTTAAGTGGAGACCGCGACTCGGTGCAACGCAGCGTAGAACATAACCCAACTATCTCTATCTAGTTCTAGACGATAGAACTCAATATTTTATTGAGTACATAAAAATCCCGCCGCAGTACCTTCTAGTCCACAATACCGCAGTGTCTCAAGATGAAAGTCTTTGACCAGTGTGTCTTGCCAGTAATTACTTACGGTACTGAAACGTGGTCGCTCACAATGGGCCTTTAAGAAGGCTCAAAGTCACTCAAAGGGCAATTGAGAGGGCTATGCTCGGAGTGTCCCTGCGTGATCGAATCAGAAACGAGGAGATTCGCAGGAGAACCTGCGTGATCGAATCAGAAATGAGGAGATTCGTAGGAGAACGAAGGTAACCGACATAACCCGAAGAATTGCCAAACTTAAGTGGCAGTGGGCGGAGCACATTGTTCGCAGAACGGAAGGCCGATGGGGCCGTAAAGTTCTGGAATGGCGACCGCGTACTGCAAGGCGCAGCGCGGGTAGGCCCTCCACAAGGTGGACCGACGATATGGTGAAGGTCGCGGGTATCCGCTGGATGCGGAAAGCGCAGGACAGGTCGTTGTGGCGATGTTTGGGGGAGGCCTATGTCTAGCAGTGAACGTATTTCGGCTGAAATGATGATGATGATGATGATGATGATGGTAAGCGCCAAAATGTACTCAGTCAGTCACTTCTACGTAAATATACCAGAATGAAACTTGCATCTATATTTTCCATAAAATAACATGTAAAAATCAACAAAAGTCTTTTTTACACATGGACATCATATCGCAATCTAAGGTATACTGCTCGAAAACTTAAAAAAATATTACCCAAAAATGTAAAAATTCGCGAATCTCGCGATCGTTTTCTATTTAATTCATCTCGAAATGAGCAAACAAGTAGAGCACAAGCATTCTAAAGTACTAATATTATGTTGATAGTACTTGAGGGCACGTGTGGCAATAAATTGTCGGGTTTAATATGTGAGTCTGAGGTCGTTAGCTTTTCTGCGAACACTGTAACCTGATTCTTTCAGAGAGTCTAACAACTGTGGGATGATAAACAGCTGAAACATTTTGTTTCGCTTTTTTTCTTTAAACTTCTTCTTTTTTAACCGACTTCAAAAAAAGGAGGAGGTTATGTATTCGGCGGGTTTTTTTTTTTTTTTTGTTTTTTTTTTTTTTCATGTATGTACACCGATTACTCCGAGATTTATGGGCCGATTTGCGTGGTTGTTTTTTTATTTGGTAGAGGAAGTCCGTGCGGTGGTCTCATATAAATTTTATTGACTTAGGTCGAGTAGTTTTTGAACCAGCTTCAATAAATCAGTTTAATTTAGCTTCGCTTACCTAGATGATCTACTAATAGTTTCGTTTTTCTGTGAATGCTCAACTAATGAAGTCGGTTAAAAAGTATGAAATGAAAACTTTTTAACAAAAAATAAAACCGACTTCAAAAACCTTAACTAAAAAGTAAAAAATAATCCTTGTACGTGGGACACTCAGAAAGTTTTGCGAAACTAAAAAAAATTGTTCTATACGTACATATATTTTTATCAAATCTTTTCAAAGTACTTTCCACCAGCCTCTATACAAAGATTCATGCGCCTAAACCAGTTTTCAAAACACTTTTTCCAGTCCGCCGCAGACACCTCGTTTACAGCCTGCTCGAACGCAGCCAGCGCATCTTCCGGCGACGAAAATTGTATCCCTTTGAGCTGATTTTTTATTTTTGGGAATAAAAAGAAGTCACACGGTGCTAGATCAGGGCTGTAAGGAGGGTGACCCAGGAGTTTGACTGGCGTGCTGTCCAGGAAGTCCCTCGTTTTGAGTGCGGTGTGCGCAGGTGCATTGTCGTGGTGGAGCAGTAGCCCGCGGAGCCCTGTGTTTGGTCGCTTGTTGCTTATAACAGAGAAAACTTCTGGCAAACATTTGGTAGTATACCATTCGGCATTAATGCTTCTTTGATCCCGTAAGGGAATTGATACCAAGTGGCCAGTCAAATTAAAAAAGCTAGCGATCAAAATCTTACCCCCGCTTCTAGATCGCTTCACTTTGGTAGGCGTTGGCTCATTTTGAAACACCCAAACAGTCGACTGGCGCTTGGTTTCTGGGTCGTATTGATAAATCCAGGACTCATCACCTGTAACGATGTCGTAAACACGCCGAGACGAGCCTGCTTCAAATTTGTTAAGCATATCACGGCACCATTCCACCCGGGCCTGCTTCTGAGCATCGGCGAGGTTGTGCGGCACCCAGCGTGATACTATCCTCCTCACGCGAAGATGGCTGTGTAGAATCTCGTGAACGCTTCCCGATCCAATCTTCAATATGTGTTGAATCTCCTGATATGTAATTCGCCTATTGTCTTGGATTAAATTTTTCACTGCTAGCACGTTTTCTTCGGTAACAGCCGTCAAAGGGCGACCGCTTCTTTCGTCATCCCCCAAAGTTGGTCGACCGCGCTTGAATTCGTTATACCAACGATACACGGTTGCCTTGGAAGGGCCTTCATCCATGAATGCCATTTGAAGTCTATCGTACGATTCATCCGGTTTCAGGCGACACTTGAAATCGTATAAAATCATAGCTCTAAAATGTTCCCGGCGCAGATCCATATTTCAGTGAGACACAATACTTTGAATTAACTCGCAAAAAATGTGGAGGGAAATTTTGAAATTGGAACTTACTTATTTTTACTTATAAATAATCATATTTTCGAAAAACATTATAACTGGCCAGTCTCCCATATATAAAAACTTTTTTTCGCAATACTTTCTGAGGGGCCTGGTATGTATTTCAAAATCTTAACATAAACCAAAATTTTGAAGACGGCGCGTTTTTCATGTATGTTCGCATAAACTGTTTTTTACTATAGATAAGCGCTCGACAGTACATTATATTTACATGACGCAAAGGGACAGTCACGCGCCACCTTCAAAATTTTGGTTTATGTTAAGATTTTGAAATACATACAAGGATTATTTTTTACTTTTTAGTTAAGGTTTTTGAAGTCGGTTTTATTTTTTGTTAAAAAGTTTTTTTCTTCTTTTTTTTCTTTTCTTTCTGTTTCTCTTTGACGTATTTATACAATGCCATAGAAAAATTAAACCCAGGATAACATGTTTGAAGACTACTAGAACCTGTATTAATATTCCACTCTCAAAATGGTGTGGCGAAGAAAACCAAGTAACTACGTTTTTATTAGGTTCTGTATAATATTTCAGGTTTTACGATAAAATTGAATGACCTTATTACTACTTCGAAACTACTTTAAACGACTATTGAACATCATAAAATACTAAAGCCACCGATGAGACAAACTATATATTGAAACGACCCGGTTTACATGAAATAAAAGTAAATTGTGAACATTGGCATTCAAATGAATTTCTGATTTAGATTTTTATGTTACAAAAATAAAAAGTTCCCTAATCCCGTATCAGAAGAAATTCTTCCAATACTCTTGGTTTCAAAATCGTTTTCCCTGCATTCCAGTGTTCTTAGCGAGCTATGGGGAAGAGATCTCGAAAGGATTTAAGAGATTAAGCACGTCGAATGCATCCGTACAGAGTTATTTGCACTCAAGATCTGTTCTGGGCAAAAAGTGGGTTGGATTTCTCTGATCTTTTTTTGCTTCGTGTCTGTGTAAAAAATTTGCTCCGATGTCTTATTATGAAAAGCCTTGTAAAGTGTTCATTAATCACGTTTCTCTTGTTCATAATGTAAGCAATGTTTAAAGTTAACTTAAAGTAAGCGGTCTTGAGTCAGAACTTTAGCTAGGTACCCTCTTTGATCTAAAGATCTGGTTAAGACAGATGAGATCAAAACCAGCATATCGAAACTAACTCCAACCAAAATGCACAATTACTACTCAAGCGCAAACTGCACAGCAAAACATTATTCATCTCGCCGCAATTTCTGAACAGGGATGGTTAAAATTCAAAGTCAAAACGCCACGAACAATACCGCCAAAAGCGTAAAACCAACCACGACTTTTCAAAGGAGCCAGCGAACCATGCGAATTTACGGGAAACTCCAGGACAAAACCAGCTATGTCCTGGAGAGACAAATTCCCGCTTACACGCCGAATAATAACTGCCGACGACAATTCATGAAATTGCAGCAAATTTTGCTCCAATTGTACCCGCCGAAGAATGTTGGATGTTATATTATAATTTCGTTAGTAATGGCTCGCCATCCGACCGCACATTATATTTGAATGGAGAATTTGAAGTTACTACATACAATTAAGATTAATGTGGCCTAACACGTATAATGGCGTCAAAAACATTAGCCGTGAACAAACATGTTGTAAGCAAGTTCTAATCTACGCGAGGCAGGCCCTGTTTTGTTAGGCGACGTTGCCCAGATAGTGGCCAGTCCCGTATTAAAATTAAATTTCGCACAGCTTACGGGGGTCAGCACTTGTTCATTATTGACGAGAAAATGAAAGGCGAAGTCGACCTCTATTGAGAGTACCAGTTTAGTTCGTATTATTGCTCATAAAATTTCGTATATTAATTTAGTTTCAACTCCCATGCCGCATTATGCGCGGATGAGTTGAAATTCGCTCGTGAAGTGAACCAAAATTATATTGGAACAGTATAAAGAGAGGGAAAGCGGCAAACGTCATTAGTTGTTAATTTCATTCTATGGTTATATAGTCGGGTTATATAGGTATAGCCGACAGTTCTGACGCTCTTCCAACAAAGAATGATAAATTGTGTATGATGTAAGTAGACGGCTTTGTTTCGACGTGCCGATGGGGGTCTGTTAAAGGAGCAGGCTCACTCTTATCGCTTTTAATTTGAAACGATGCCAAAAAATAAGGAGGTCCTGGAAGCGCGGGCGGCAGAGCAGCTCGACGGAGTGCGATTACTTAACTTTAGTGCGGCTGCGGACCGAATTACATAGAATGGCGCCCAACGTGGGGCTCGGTATAAGCAAATTGTGAGAGAACGAAACGCCTTGAAATTGCAAATTCAAGCGGCTCCAGCGCGTTTTGTTCGAGTCGGTTCCCGCAATTCGCGCACCTCCACAGTTCCTTACATTATTTAACGAAGTAGCCGCGGAAGGAGATTTCGCTGTGCGAGTTTTTGAACGACTCCAGAAAATTCATTTGTAATTCATACAAAATTCTTTGCACTCCGTTCCCTTACTTTATTACGCTTTTATATTTCATTTTTTCCTCTGTCATCCGGTTATTACGTACGTGCGACGTAAAACCGTCACTCAATGTCCATAATCTGATCCAATTAAATTCAACAAAGAACAATCTCGGCGCTAATTTCCCGTACCGAGAAAAATGGTTGTTTCAATTATTTTTTGCCGTCGTATCTCGTCGAAAAAGATTGCACAAACAAATGTACGAATTAAGCACAAACGAGGCGCCATTTGCTTGGTAATTTCATCGGATTTTTAGTAAAAGGAAGTCGAGCCCATATTCAATATTTCGACTGGAGAAATAAATGTTCGCCTATAATTTTAACAAATTTCCTGCCCGATGGTGCATTATTTTTCGCGACAGAGCAATCTGGGTCGTGATTACGCAGGGAAAAAACGCTAAGAGGCTCCCTTCTGCGACGTTACATCTTAATGTGGCCACAATATACATAATGGCAAGATATTTAGACCACGAGTGTTCTTGACTGCTATACATCAAACGAAGACATTACCACAAAACGCCGGTTAGATACCGACAGCATAAAATATTCTGAACGCAATGATATATTTGAGGGATATGGAAATAGGCGACGGCGGGGAGTCGGAATATGTATGCGGGTGTCCGTGACAAGAACAAAAGATTTTGAGATAACAACCGTTGGATCTTTGGGGTGTAGGTAGAGGAAATCTGGGATTAAGAAAATATCTAAAATAAATGTAATCTTGTTCTGGGGACCCAATATGAGTTTAACACTTATATTCATAAAAAGATAAGATAAATAATATAATCAGGCGTTACTTTGCGGAAATCCTTGACGTACAAAATATGGAGTTACAATATTTAGTGTTAATTCCGCCAAAACTAGGTCGTAGTGTTCCGCGCGCGCCAGTCAAGAGGAGGGTGCGGCCGTTGTGGTTGCCGCACGGGGAAAGGGGCTCGCCTGCCAGTGGCGAGCCGGGACCTGCTGGGGATGGTTGGGCGAATACAGGAGTATTTCCCACGCCCCCGGCCAAGGGTCGGTTGAGGAACACCGTGGTGGTTTTTAGTCGGTAAGAGTCTGACACTGGCTCCGCCTTCCCCGGGCGGAGTGCGTCCATGAGGATTTTCAACACGAAAATAAATAAATAAGATTAGATGCATATTGCATCCAAGCTTCGTCAAGCTACAAAAATAGGTCGTCACCTAGTTTTGGCATAATTAACGCAAAATATTGTAACTTCATATTTTGTACCTACTTATGAAATGGTTCTTTCATAGTTTTTGTCGACTTTCATTCATAAATCAGTAGTTTATCCTCGTATCCATTGATTTATTAATGAAAATCATTTAATTCAATGGCAGTATCAGTAAGTCACAAACTCGTATACCAGGCCCCTCAGAAAGTATTGCGAAAAAAGTTTTTATATATGGGAGACTGGCCAGTTATAATGTTTTTCGAAAATATGATTATTTATAAGTAAAAATAAGTAAGTTCCAATTTCAAAATTTCCCTCCACATTTTTTGCGAGTTAACTCAAAGTATTGTGTCTCACTGAAATATGGATCTGCGCCGGGAACATTTTAGAGCTATGATTTTATACGATTTCAAGTGTCGCCTGAAACCGGATGAATCGTACGATAGACTTCAAATGGCATTCATGGATGAAGGCCCTTCCAAGGCAACCGTGTATCGTTGGTATAACGAATTCAAGCGCGGTCGACCAACTTTGGGGGATGACGAAAGAAGCGGTCGCCCTTTGACGGCTGTTACCGAAGAAAACGTGCTAGCAGTGAAAAATTTAATCCAAGACAATAGGCGAATTACATATCAGGAGATTCAACACATATTGAAGATTGGATCGGGAAGCGTTCACGAGATTCTACACAGCCATCTTCGCGTGAGGAGGATAGTATCACGCTGGGTGCCGCACAACCTCACCGATGCTCAGAAGCAGGCCCGGGTGGAATGGTGCCGTGATATGCTTAACAAATTTGAAGCAGGCTCGTCTCGGCGTGTTTACGACATCGTTACAGGTGATGAGTCCTGGATTTATCAATACGACCCAGAAACCAAGCGCCAGTCGACTGTTTGGGTGTTTCAAAATGAGCCAACGCCTACCAAAGTGAAGCGATCTAGAAGCGGGGGTAAGATTTTGATCGCTAGCTTTTTTAATTTGACTGGCCACTTGGTATCAATTCCCTTACGGGATCAAAGAAGCATTAATGCCGAATGGTATACTACCAAATGTTTGCCAGAAGTTTTCTCTGTTATAAGCAACAAGCGACCAAACACAGGGCTCCGCGGGCTACTGCTCCACCACGACAATGCACCTGCGCACACCGCACTCAAAACGAGGGACTTCCTGGACAGCACGCCAGTCAAACTCCTGGGTCACCCTCCTTACAGCCCTGATCTAGCACCGTGTGACTTCTTTTTATTCCCAAAAATAAAAAATCAGCTCAAAGGGATACAATTTTCGTCGCCGGAAGATGCGCTGGCTGCGTTCGAGCAGGCTGTAAACGAGGTGTCTGCGGCGGACTGGAAAAAGTGTTTTGAAAACTGGTTTAGGCGCATGAATCTTTGTATAGAGGCTGGTGGAAAGTACTTTGAAAAGATTTGATAAAAATATATGTACGTATAGAACAATTTTTTTTAGTTTCGCAAAACTTTCTGAGTGTCCCACGTATGTATAATAAGCTAAACGGTTTTCGAAGAAATAAATTAGAAATACCGTCAACTTAATATTACTTCTATATTAAAATTCAAGTCAAGAGCATAAAATAAATATCTTAAAAATTAACGGAGGTTTTTTTTATTTGGTTCTTATTTCTTTGTATAACTACTTACTTCACATTGTTTAGTTAATAAAATATTGCACGCTGCTAGCTGGGACAGTAAACCATATATTTTCTTCATCATCATCATCATTTCAGCCGAAAGACGTCCAATGCTGGACATAGGCCTCCCCCAAGTATCGCCACAACGACCGGTCCGGACCTTCCGCATCCAGCGGATTCCCGCTATATTTTCTTACTTCCTTTAAAATCTTTTTATTTTTTACTTTACCGACACGATATAATGAATATTTTTTTACATTTTACTAGTTACTGATCATTGTAAAAATAATTAATAATATTTTTTTGCTGACTCTACAGCAGTCCCACTTTTCAGCGATGTGCAAAAACACAAATGTACACTTAACGACACGTTTCAAAATGAAATCAATAATTGGGAACCATGACCATTATGATATGTGGGAATAATAAAATTACTATGATTTTTAAGTTATTGTGATGTTGAATTCGTTAGCAATTCTTTAAGGGATGATTGTGTGAAAACATCAGCTGTTCCCTACATTTTGTCGATTTATGAATGAATGAATGAATGAATGATATATTTATTTGCAAGAAAATAGGTAACATTGAGTTCGTCTAAAGTTAAAATTGGGTATCACTAGATTCGACATTTCAGTCGTGCAAATATTTTAATTTTCAATTAATCGTACATAATTTTTAAAAACAAATCAAAATTTAAATACAAAATTAACATTCAATAAAGTAACATGTTGGATGTTGTTGTTGTTATGTTAGGGAACAACTAATTTTTATTTCGCGATTTCAGGGTTGGTCCTATGGTAAAAGTTGATCAAATGATGAGTACAAATCCAGTATAAATTCTAGAATTGCTAATGATTTCAAAATCATCCACCATAAATTACAATATCTTTTAAAATTATATTATTTTACTTATGTTAACCTACATGTAAAAGTATGATTTTTTTGTATCTTTATCCTTTAATCACGCTGAAACGGCTAAATAGATTTAGATTAAATTTGGCACACAGTTATACCATGTCTTGGATTAACGCAAGGATAATGTTTCTGTCAGCTAGTGTTTTCTGTACTTCTTCTATCATGTCTACATGAGCTACATAAAGATGCCAAGATGCTCATGCCGTGGGAAAGGGATTAGCCAGTCAGCAGGTTGGTCGCGGGGCTGACTGCCCTGAAAGAGCCGGACGATCAACTAAATATCGTCACTCGTGGAGGCTTTTTTAATGCATCCCAGCACTAAGAGAACTGTACTAACAGCTTGTAAATGACCTCTTTTGAATCCTCCCCAAGGGTCACAGCAACGAACGACTCCGGGGTAATAATGCTATAATCACCACCCTTTGCAGCCGAATTGACATTCATTATCATATTCTACAAGTTTACATACAAATTACGGTTATTAACATTCCTTTTTAAATCTAATACGGAACGCATCTGAACTTTAGGCTTTTATTTCTTAAACCATCAACGGGCGCAAAACACCCGTCGCCCCCGTCGTGAAAATATAAAAAAAATCTATTAAATGTATCTATGTCTCATTAGCCGTTGTTTAATAAACAAAAAAGAGTTTCCCTGCCTGTATATATATCGTAGGTGCGTTGACAGGCACAAATTCAAATTCAAATGTTTTATTATTTCAATTAAACCTAATTAATTACAGGAACTTTTGAAACGTCAGGCTCTAGTTGCACGGTTCCAAATTGTGTAACACACAAACACGAATTACACATTCCTGCCAAAAGTATCCTTTTTCGCAATTTTTCTATCTACAACTACAGTGAACTATATTTAACAATCAATCAATCAATCAACAGAGTTAATAGTTTCTAATTAAACTATAATTAAACCTTTACTTCAATTCTGTGCAACCAGTGGGGCAATTGTGTAATGCATACACTCTGACATTAGCTTTCATTTTGAAATTAAATCAATATTCATTGCGTGTTACGTAATTGCTGATAACACGGATTGTCAAAACATACGGAGCAATGAACATTGAAATCCAGATGATTGCGATCGCGAGTAAGTTACGCAATTCGGCAGCAGGTTTTTGATGAACGATTTACACAGCGAGTATTGTTTTTACAGTTGGGGGCGCCACTTAGCAGTGGGAAGCCCCTTAATAATGAAAAGTTACTCCTTGA
This sequence comes from Asteroscopus sphinx, assembly GCA_949699075.1. NCBI lineage: Eukaryota > Metazoa > Arthropoda > Insecta > Lepidoptera > Noctuidae > Asteroscopus > Asteroscopus sphinx. Next base: position 11,002,874 of record OX453017.1, read on the forward strand.
CTTTTACATAAATTTATAGAGTATTTAAAACAGTATCTCAATGCATATGCGTATTGAGTTATAACAGGACATTGCTATAGAATGTTACAAAGCACGAGTATGTTACAAAAAAAAAAAAACATACGGCAATTACATGCTTATTTATTCAATACTTACTATTCATCGTATTTAATGCGGACTGTACAATAAACATTTTTTATTTTAAAGAGTTAATCAACACAATAATATCGTGAGCGGCTATGATAGGTACTCCATTTGACTTCATAGTTTTGACCAATCCCTTGTAAGTGCTCTATGGTTATATAATGTATTACGTTAGCACCACTGTTAAAGTTATAAGTTATCCAATGATAGCTAATTTCTTTTTGGCACCTTTACATCTACAGGAATAGAAGAGTAAAACTGTTTAGTTGCTAGGCTACCACTTGTTTGACATAACTTTTGCAAGTAAAATGAAACCTCAAAATAGATAATATTTGAAGTGATAAACATCTGTGGAGTACTGTTCGGTTATTAAAATAAATTGCAACACATTGGCTTCATCGAATTTTATACGTAACTTTCAACGGCTGCGGCACTATGAAACTTTAGCAATGTCTTTTAGCACTCAAATATGTCACGTTGCGTCAATATGCCTGGGACAAACGTGTAGGCACTCTAACGCGTATTACAAACAATCGAGTTGAAGCGTCTTCTCTAGTACGTAGTACATACCCCAATGAAAATAATCACCAAATTAAATTAGAAACAATTCGGTCTCATACCTAAACATACCCAAACGTAATAGGTACTTACTATTCAAGATTCAAGCAAACTCCTCAAATAGAGGGCGCGTCAGTGGCAGAGCGTAATGAACGCCCCGAGACTCACTTTGTCTCAGTTTTTGTACACCTACTTGTGTGTGAATAATTTAGCAGAACCTTGAAGTTGGGCTTAGACACATCTGACTATCTTCAGTATTGCTATAGACATTTCTTATGTTTTTGCTGTGTTAGCTTACATTTTGAATCAATAGTTCTAAATAATACTGCCTCGTTGGTCTAGTGGTCGCAAGCGCGACTGCTGACCGTGGGTTCCTGGGTTCGATTCCCGGGTCGGGCAAAGTGTTATTGGGTTTTTTCAGTACGAAATTCTCAGTAGCAGCCCGGAGTCTGGATTTGTGCCCGGTTAATGACAATAGGCTCGCCCCCTATTACATGGGACTAGAACATAACTGGCGAAATGTGGGTGTACTAAACACCTCTGCCTACCCCTTCGGGGAAATACAGGCGTGATGTTATGTTTATGTTCTAAATAATATTTTACAACACAATTTTTTAATCACTAGAAATATCAGCTAATCGATTTTGTCGATTTATGTGAACACAATAATGTAGTGATCAGTTTTTTTTTTTTTTTCAGGATATCAGGGTTGTCCTTTAATAAAAGATGTTCATAATGATGAGTAGAGACTACCCTTGATAAATTCTGTTGATTTTAAAGTAGGGGTGTAAACATTGTAGGTATTTGGTAAATACTTTATGTTATTTTGAACTGTATAAAAATGTTCATTATTTTTAAAATATTACTATGATTGACAGACAGATAGCCTCTGAAAAATCTCTTAAATTTTGAAGTCGAGACGGACTATAAGAACTACACACCTACTGAGAATCTCTTGTTATAAGTACTTACTTTTTTTATGAGAAGGAAACATTCACAAGGCTATTCATCAACTCAGCCTATCGCAGTTCACTGCAGGCCTCTCCCAAAAAGAATGGGAATTGCGATACCCTTAATTTTGTCAGCTGGCAAAACAAGAAAACAAGAGACATTGTACAGCTTGTCCTAACGATGTCCATAAAAATAAACTAAGCTGGAACAAAGCAAGGCCTACATAAAGTGGCTGAGCTAAGATAAGCTGTTACGAAGGCCGTTACTGGCATCTGGCCACGCCAGCTTGCCAACCACTGGCACACTACAGTAATTACTGTAACACATTTACGTTTCCACACAACACTAGATTTGATTAAAATGTTACAAGAAAATAGAAGGGACAATGTTTTCGTATGAGCTGGAATTTTGTAATTAACAAGGGAAATTGTAAAGAATCTGAATATAACATCGATAGAACCCCACCGTACATTTAAAGCGAAAGCACTTTAAAGTCCTTCGAGTATTTATTTTTTAACAGACACTTCTTATAAAATTCCAACCCAGCTTAATAATAACTAGAAATGCGACGAATCGTTTTTTTTTCAACTCGAATCATTCGAGTTCAAGTGATCGTTTATTTGAATCATAATTCGAGTTGATTCGACTCGGCAGTACCAAGCGTGTGGTGCGAATGCGACGCGTATGTTCTAATTCTAATGCATCGAGCCGACTCTAGCCACCGAGTTCGGCACGGTTACATTAAAGTTAACAAACAGCGAGCCATCCGAGTCAGCGTACGGCGTCGAATCGGGCGAGTCATGTGATTGGTAAGGATCGATCGAGTTGATTCGTATACACGAATCGAATCGATTTTTTTTTTCTTGAACTCGTAGTTGGCAGCTATTCCATAGACATTACTATACTGACGTCAGTATAATAATGTCTATGAGCTATTCGCTGCCTCACTCACTCGCTTACTGCCACTTGCCCGGGAGAGCAAGTCACCGAGACGAGCGCCGGTGAATAGCTACTTAAAACGAATAAACTCAGTTTTGAAGAAACACAATTCGAATCAACGAGTTCAAAGGATAATTTGAGTTATTAAAGTTAAATAATTCGAATCGCCCATCGCTAATAATAAGTGTATTTGACAGAATCAAAATCTGCGAGCATATTGGCGGAAATACGCATGCCTGTAAAATGGAAAAGTGGCTAGCTTGCTAGTTAACGGCATGTGCAATTTAATGGCACACTGTGGATACATTTGCAAGTAAACTTGCATGCAACTTGCTTCCGCGCATGCTTGTAACTTGCAAGAAGTATACGCACGAGCCAGTACTCCACGCTACCGACGCCAAGGTCCTGTACATCTAGTTTTTGCATCAACGGCAAGCATTCAAATTTAATTAAATAGCGTCATGATGTTACTAGCAGTAGAATGTGTTGCTAAAGTAATGAGACTAGAAGACGGATTCGTCTAACACGTTTTGAAGAAACACAATTCGAATCAACGAGTTCAAAGGATAACTCGAGTTATTCGAGTTAAATGATTCGAATCGCCCATCGCTAATAATAAGTGTATTTGACAGAATCAAAATCTTCGAGCATATTGGCGGAAATACACAAGCCTGTAAACACAGACATAGTAAAAATATAGACTAAGTGCTGCGAACAACCATAGTGAAGCCAACAAAAACCGTGCTCCTTCATGTACAACCAATGCTCACGTACACACCATGCACCTTAAGGATATTTGTTTTCGCGATGCTTACTGAACGATGCCGCGACATGTGAACTGAGAGGGGTGAGCACGGTTTGAGGTGCATGTGTGTGCGTGAGCGCTGGTTTTTACACGGAGGAGCACGGTTTTATTGACTTCACTATGATTGTTCGCAGCACTTCGTCTAAATTTTTTACTATGTCTGTGCCTGTAAAATG